>OX402075.1:9760323-10077746 GCA_947859365.1 Archips crataeganus | reverse complement strand
CTAACCTAACCTAACCTAACCTAACCTAACCTAACCTAACCTAACCTAACCTAACCTAACCTAACCTAACCTAACCTAACCTAACCTAACCTAACCTAACCTAACCTAACCTAACCTAACCTAACCTAACCTAACCTAACCTAACCTAACCTAACCTAACCTAACCTAACCTAACCTAACCTAACCTAACCTAACCTAACCTAACCTAACCTAACCTAACCTAACCTAACCTAACCTAACCTAACCTAACCTAACCTAACCTAACCTAACCTAACCTAACCTAACCTAACCTAACCTAACCTAACCTAACCTAACCTAACCTAACCTAACCTAACCTAACCTAACCTAACCTAACCTAACCTAACCTAACCTAACCTAACCTAACCTAACCTAACCTAACCTAACCTAACCTAACCTAACCTAACCTAACCTAACCTAACCTAACCTAACCTAACCTAACCTAACCTAACCTAACCTAACCTAACCTAACCTAACCTAACCTAACCTAACCTAACCTAACCTAACCTAACCTAACCTAACCTAACCTAACCTAACCTAACCTAACCTAACCTAACCTAACCTAACCTAACCTAACCTAACCTAACCTAACCTAACCTAACCTAACCTAACCTAACCTAACCTAACCTAACCTAACCTAACCTAACCTAACCTAACCTAACCTAACCTAACCTAACCTAACCTAACCTAACCTAACCTAACCTAACCTAACCTAACCTAACCTAACCTAACCTAACCTAACCTAACCTAACCTAACCTAACCTAACCTAACCTAACCTAACCTAACCTAACCTAACCTAACCTAACCTAACCTAACCTAACCTAACCTAACCTAACCTAACCTAACCTAACCTAACCTAACCTAACCTAACCTAACCTAACCTAACCTAACCTAACCTAACCTAACCTAACCTAACCTAACCTAACCTAACCTAACCTAACCTAACCTAACCTAACCTAACCTAACCTAACCTAACCTAACCTAACCTAACCTAACCTAACCTAACCTAACCTAACCTAACCTAACCTAACCTAACCTAACCTAACCTAACCTAACCTAACCTAACCTAACCTAACCTAACCTAACCTAACCTAACCTAACCTAACCTAACCTAACCTAACCTAACCTAACCTAACCTAACCTAACCTAACCTAACCTAACCTAACCTAACCTAACCTAACCTAACCTAACCTAACCTAACCTAACCTAACCTAACCTAACCTAACCTAACCTAACCTAACCTAACCTAACCTAACCTAACCTAACCTAACCTAACCTAACCTAACCTAACCTAACCTAACCTAACCTAACCTAACCTAACCTAACCTAACCTAACCTAACCTAACCTAACCTAACCTAACCTAACCTAACCTAACCTAACCTAACCTAACCTAACCTAACCTAACCTAACCTAACCTAACCTAACCTAACCTAACCTAACCTAACCTAACCTAACCTAACCTAACCTAACCTAACCTAACCTAACCTAACCTAACCTAACCTAACCTAACCTAACCTAACCTAACCTAACCTAACCTAACCTAACCTAACCTAACCTAACCTAACCTAACCTAACCTAACCTAACCTAACCTAACCTAACCTAACCTAACCTAACCTAACCTAACCTAACCTAACCTAACCTAACCTAACCTAACCTAACCTAACCTAACCTAACCTAACCTAACCTAACCTAACCTAACCTAACCTAACCTAACCTAACCTAACCTAACCTAACCTAACCTAACCTAACCTAACCTAACCTAACCTAACCTAACCTAACCTAACCTAACCTAACCTAACCTAACCTAACCTAACCTAACCTAACCTAACCTAACCTAACCTAACCTAACCTAACCTAACCTAACCTAACCTAACCTAACCTAACCTAACCTAACCTAACCTAACCTAACCTAACCTAACCTAACCTAACCTAACCTAACCTAACCTAACCTAACCTAACCTAACCTAACCTAACCTAACCTAACCTAACCTAACCTAACCTAACCTAACCTAACCTAACCTAACCTAACCTAACCTAACCTAACCTAACCTAACCTAACCTAACCTAACCTAACCTAACCTAACCTAACCTAACCTAACCTAACCTAACCTAACCTAACCTAACCTAACCTAACCTAACCTAACCTAACCTAACCTAACCTAACCTAACCTAACCTAACCTAACCTAACCTAACCTAACCTAACCTAACCTAACCTAACCTAACCTAACCTAACCTAACCTAACCTAACCTAACCTAACCTAACCTAACCTAACCTAACCTAACCTAACCTAACCTAACCTAACCTAACCTAACCTAACCTAACCTAACCTAACCTAACCTAACCTAACCTAACCTAACCTAACCTAACCTAACCTAACCTAACCTAACCTAACCTAACCTAACCTAACCTAACCTAACCTAACCTAACCTAACCTAACCTAACCTAACCTAACCTAACCTAACCTAACCTAACCTAACCTAACCTAACCTAACCTAACCTAACCTAACCTAACCTAACCTAACCTAACCTAACCTAACCTAACCTAACCTAACCTAACCTAACCTAACCTAACCTAACCTAACCTAACCTAACCTAACCTAACCTAACCTAACCTAACCTAACCTAACCTAACCTAACCTAACCTAACCTAACCTAACCTAACCTAACCTAACCTAACCTAACCTAACCTAACCTAACCTAACCTAACCTAACCTAACCTAACCTAACCTAACCTAACCTAACCTAACCTAACCTAACCTAACCTAACCTAACCTAACCTAACCTAACCTAACCTAACCTAACCTAACCTAACCTAACCTAACCTAACCTAACCTAACCTAACCTAACCTAACCTAACCTAACCTAACCTAACCTAACCTAACCTAACCTAACCTAACCTAACCTAACCTAACCTAACCTAACCTAACCTAACCTAACCTAACCTAACCTAACCTAACCTAACCTAACCTAACCTAACCTAACCTAACCTAACCTAACCTAACCTAACCTAACCTAACCTAACCTAACCTAACCTAACCTAACCTAACCTAACCTAACCTAACCTAACCTAACCTAACCTAACCTAACCTAACCTAACCTAACCTAACCTAACCTAACCTAACCTAACCTAACCTAACCTAACCTAACCTAACCTAACCTAACCTAACCTAACCTAACCTAACCTAACCTAACCTAACCTAACCTAACCTAACCTAACCTAACCTAACCTAACCTAACCTAACCTAACCTAACCTAACCTAACCTAACCAGTTACGTTCGATCCGCGCTCTTGAACGTCACGAATTCCACGTGCTCCGCACTTAAAAAATCGAAAAAGTGGTTATTTTACGTCCGATTTACAAGTGTGATACACCATTAGAATCGCCCCATCGACGCGCATGTGGGCGAGGTGAAATCAAGTGTCTAAAGTGAAAGGCAAAAAAGTTTGTGTGAAATAACCTCACTTTTTGAGGTTAAAGTGAGAAATTTCATCTTTAACTGCGTGCGGCGTGCGATTAGTCGCTGCGACCTATTGGTTGCGGCGCATCGCCGTGTGCGCCTCAGCGCCCTCTTTCCGCCGAGCCAACTCGCGGATTTTTCCGCCGAGGAAATCCGGCGGAAATTGAAGAAAACCAAAAACCACGTGTCGGCGTGGTCTGACTTCTGGCTGTGCCAGAGCGACTCAACTTCGTGGGAAGGAGCCTTGCTGTAGCTGTAGCCTGGAACCGCAAGTTGTTGAATTTTATCACTTCTGGTTTTCGAACAATAAATTTTTGAAAGTGAAAATTTTGAACCTTATTTGTGTAAAACCTGTTGGAGACGCGTGGATTTTGCCACCGCTATTATTTGCGGGCAGCGTGGTACTACGTAGCTCTAAGTTTATTTTAATTTTTTCGGCTCTTGGACTCTGAAAATTTTTTGAAAAACCAAATTTTTTGTTTTTTCAAAAATTTTTTATCTTTCTGTTTTATTTCTATATTGTTTTATACTGTGTCTTGTGCGCCTTGTCTTCTTGTATTTTTTGCATATTTTTTCATATTTTTGCGCCCTTTGGTTCGGGACTTATTAATTTTTTTCTAAATTTCTTTATAAATTCTAAATTAATAGAAATTAATTATTTCTGACCTCGGGATTGTGTTCAGAGACGGTGTATTATCCGACCTGAGCCGTCGCGCGGGTCGGAAATAATTAAAAACAACGAAGTTTGCTTTTTTTCGGCCATTTTGTTTTTGATACCAGGTTTTTAATTGTGTTTTTCTCCCGAACCCCTGGTCGTGGAAATCTGGGAAAGGTTTCAGTATTTCTTATTTTTCGGCCCCTACCCGCTCCCATCAAAATTTTTTACTTCTGGCGCATAGGTATTTTTTGTGCTGAAAACGTTTTAGGGAGCAAGAGGAGGTTAAGGGATCATTGCTGGAGAAAACCCGGTAGTCCTCCGACGTCTGGTTCCAGAGTTATCGACTCCTAAAGTTGGAGTTTGACAGCTCGGCGGCCATTTTTCTTTTCTTTCAGCCGCTATAACTCGGGAAGTAGGGGTCTCAGCGACCTGCGGTTTTCTTCAGCAGATCCGGGGGCTTGTTGTCTACCCGCCCCTCTACTTTTCAGGCCATTTCAGGCCCTGAAAAATTTGTCTCCCGGAAGCGGGCTCGGCAGTGAGAGGTGTTAGAGCGAAGCCGGACAGAGAAAATCCCACTGTTCTACGACCACTGGGGGCGGAGTTGCTGGCGGTCAAAACTTGTGTTTGACAGTTCTGGCCGCCATCTTGGAGTTTTTCCACCTCCGATATCTCCGGAACGGTGTGTCCTAGAGTTCTGGGGTTTTCTTTGTTAGGGAGCCCGGTCGGAACTCTACCCGACGAGACTTTTTTCAGGAAGGATCTGGACACTTTGATCCTGAAAAATTTTCAGGACTCCGATCTTCCTGAAACTGGTCTCTAACGGAGCGTCTTGAAGAGCTCTCTTAGGGGAAGGAAACCGCGTTCCGATTGGACCACTGGTTCCTGAGATACGTCCTGGTATCGGTTTTCGGCGGCCATTTTGTTTTTGGTACCGAGAATTGTGACCGGTCATATCTCTGGAACCCTTGGAGCTAGCGGGACGTGCTTGGTGTCCCCTGGGAGCGCTCGGGGAGAGCTATCCCTTGGGTGGAGTCACGTTGCTCTACATAGAGCCGAAATAGGTTTAAGACGAGAAAAATTTTATTTTTTATTTTTATTGTTAGCTGTAAGTAGTGTTAAGACCTGTACTGTATAGTGCAAATTTATTGATGTTGATTTAGTCTCTACATAGAGCCTTAACTATTTTGTATTTAACTTTTTTGTGCTATTTTTCTTATAAGTTAACTGGGTTATATGTGGTCTGGTATTTGGGTCACTTCAGTCCTGTGACAACAGACTAAAGGTTGAACCTTTTGTAATTTTCTTCTTTTTTATTTGAGGTTTCTTCTAATTGACAGGCAGTCCTTTTACAACTGCCTATCAGGACAGAGTCGGGGACTCAATTTTATTTCTAGAGCGACAAACCTCATTTCATTTTATTTTAATTCGTAATTGACTAACACGGGAGATACAGCTGATACCACATATACCACTTTTACAACTGACCGGATAAGCTGTATCGACCTTACTCGCACGGACTGTGCCTCCAACATGTTCGGGATGAGGACCCCTGCTAGGAAGCCTACGGGCGATAAGTCTCCCCTCAATGAATTGAGCCCGGTAGCGAAGGTAGGGAAAGTTGGGCGAAGCATCGGGGATTGGGAAGCCGGGGCTCTTAACATCACCCAGACTCTGACGGATGATACTGCTAAGGCGGGTCCCTCAGGGGCTAAGTCGGCGACTCTGGGTGGTGATAAGCGAACACCCGTGTTAAAGACTTCTAGCCCTATTGCAGAGCAATTGTCAGAAAGGGTGGCGGAGGCGAGGAAGATCCTGCATAAGGGGAAGACTCACCTGAATGCCGCCAGGAACCTGAAAGCTGAAATAAAGACTGAGGTGACAATTGCTCTTGATAAGCTCTATCAAATTATAAAGAGCATGGATGGTGCTAAGGCGGACACCAAATCCAAGAATGGAGAGCGGACAGGTCCTAAGAAAACAGACTCTTCTAAAGTTATTGCCATCCCTGGTGGTGTTTCTCGTCCTGAAGACCACGAGCTATCCAGGAAACTTGACGAGCACCAGTTGCTGATAGAGGCAAGTAACAGGAGAATGGAGGAGCTCAAGGAGACTCTTGAGTTCACTCTTGAGAAGTTGTCTGAAAAGACTTATGCCGAGGCAACTGCCAGTCATCCTGAAAAACTCGCACAGAAGCGAGGTACCTTGCACTCTGTGTGTGTTACCTCTAGGAACGAAGCGGAGTCTGGGGAAGTCGTTTTAGAGAAAATCAGGGAGGCGGTTGATGCCAAGGAAGGCTGGATAAAGGTTGAAAAGGTGAGGAAGGCTAAGGACAGGAAAGTTATAATTGGATTAAGGACGAGAGAGGACAGGGACAGAATTAAGGAACGGCTAAGAACGAACGGAGCCGATCTCAGTGTCGAGGAAGTGCAAAACAAGGACCCGTTACTGGTCCTAAGGAGCGTACTCGCAGTCAATACTGACGATGACATAGAGAAGGCTCTGAGGAACCAGAACCGAGGTGTTTTCAGCGGCCTCGACGCTGAGAACGACAGGATAAAAGTTCGGTATCGGAGAAGGACGCGGAACCCCCACACTGGCCACGTTGTTGTTAGTGTCTCGCCGGTCATCTGGCGCAGGATGCTAGACAAAGGATATGCGCATATCGACCTTCAGCGTATCCGGGTCGAGGATCAGACCCCACTTATGCAGTGTACTCGCTGCTTGGGTTTTGGCCACGGCAAAAAATACTGCACTGAATCAGTGGATGTATGTAGTCATTGCGGTGGCCCACACCTAAGGAGCGAGTGCGCTGATTTTCTAGCTCATGTGCCCCCGAGCTGCAGGAACTGCGCAAAGGGCGGTCTGGAACGTGCGGAGCACGATGCGTTTAGCCACGATTGTCCAACGCGGAAGAGATGGGATGAGATAGCGAGGGCAACCGTGGCTTACTGCTAAGGGCAGCCAGGTGGCAAATAAGGTATACAAGATTGCCCAAGCTAACCTTCGACGATCCAAACTGGCGACCGATGAGTTGATGGTCGAGGCGGTGAAGCGAGATTTTGCAGTCGCATTAGTTCAGGAGCCGTACGTGGGGTCGATCGGGGAGATGAGGGGTCGCAGAGGAATGAGAGTCTTTCAGGGCGCTAGTGTGGATGGGGGAACTGTTAAAGCTGCGATAGTGGTTTTTGACCAGGATTTAGATGTAATACAGTTCCCCAAACTCACCACTAATAACATCGTAGTGGTGAGGATTCAGACTGGTGCCTGGAGGATTACTTTGTCCTCTGTCTACCTCGAGTGTCCCCAGCATGATCACCCCATAGGTGCGGACCTGGATCGCTTGGCCCACATAAGCCGACAAATCGGTTCGACGGGGTGGATTGTCGGAGGTGATATGAACGCAAAGAGTATGTGGTGGGGGAGTCCTATAACTGATCGTAGGGGGGAAGAGCTCGCCGGCTGTCTTGATGATCTGGGTCTGGCTATACTTAACCAGGTGAGCGTTCCGACTTTTGATACCATAAGAGGGGGTAAAAGGTACCAGAGCTTCGTTGACGTTACGGCCTGCTCGTCGGATATCTTGTGCTTCGTTGACAACTGGAGAGTGGAAGAGAACCTCACGAGCTCGGACCATAACGGTATAGTGTTTCACATTGGATTACAGAGATCAAAAGGCATGAGCATATCCCGGACTACAAGAAAATTTAATACTAAAAAGGCTAATTGGCAGGATTTTAGTGTAAAACTCGGCCAATTACTTGTGGATAGCAATATTACGTGTAATGAAATAAAACAAGTATATAATACAACACAGTTAGAGGCAATAGTACAGAAATTGATTGAAAATATAACAATAGCATGCTCACAGTCAATGCCGGGTAAAAAATCCAAAGAAACACTTGCTGTTCCGTGGTGGTCCGAGGAACTCGCTGATATGAAGAGGGAGGTCACTCGGCGCAAGCGCAGGATCCGATGGGCGGCCCCGGTCCGAAGGCCTTATGTTGTCAAGGAGTATCTGGAACAAAAAGCCAGGTATGAGTCGGAGGTAACCAGGGCGCAGATTGACAGCTGGAGGGAGTTCTGCGGGAAACAGGACAGGGAGAGTCTATGGGACGGAATTTATAGGGTTATTGGAAGAACTACGCGGAGGAATGAGGATCTGCCTCTGGTGGAAAACGGTGATACCCTGGACACCAAGGGATCCGTGAGGTTGCTTGCTGAGACCTTTTACCCGGAGGACCTCAAAAGCGCTGATAACATCCAGCACAAGGAGACCCGGCTGAAGGCTGAGACGGTGAACGCTGGGACGCAAGTTGGTGCTTGTGACCCGCCGTTCACCATGAAGGAGCTAGTCGTGGCCAGTGAATCCTTTAATCCCAAAAAGGCCCCGGGTGAAGACGGTTTCACCGCGGATATATGCCTTCGTGTGGTGAAGGGCCATCCGGAGCTCCTTTTGCAGCTTTTCAACAAGTGCCTAGAATGCGAGTATTTTCCTGTCGCCTGGAAGAGGGCAGTAGTAATAGTGCTGCGGAAGCCTGGAAAGAGCGATTATACCGTCCCGAAGTCTCACAGACCTATTGGCCTCCTATCCATATTGGGTAAAATTTATGAGAAGATGTTGGTGACCCGCCTCAAATTCCATTTATTACCAGGGATGAGCCCCCGCCAGTTCGGGTTCATGCCACAACGAAGCACCGAAGACTCCCTCTATAATCTAATGCAGCACATCCGCGGTAAACTAGGTGAAAAGAAAATTGTTACTTTAATTTCGCTGGATATAGAGGGAGCTTTCGATAGCGCATGGTGGCCAGCCATTAGAGTCCGACTGGCGGAGGAAAATTGTCCGCTGAATTTGAGGAGGGTCATCGACAGCTATCTTAGGGATCGGGAGGTCGTGGTTAGGTATGCGGGAGAACAGCACGTTAGATCGACGGAGAAGGGCTGTGTGCAGGGTTCCATAGGGGGCCCAATCCTATGGAACCTTCTGTTGGACCCTCTCTTGAAAGATCTGGATTTCCGGGGTTGCTTTTGCCAGGCTTTCGCAGACGATGTTGTGATGGTTTTTGATGGAAGCACGTCGCAGGAAGTGGAGAGGCAGGCAAATCCCGCTCTTGAACATGTTTGGGCGTGGGGGGTAAAAAACAAACTCAAATTTGCACCGCACAAGACCAGCGCAATGGTAATCACTAGGAAGCTGAAATATGACACCCCACGCCTAACCATGGGAGGGACCGAGATTTGCTTTGCAGAGGACGTGAAACTGTTGGGTGTGACCATCGACAACAAACTGACTTTCAACACTCACATCACGAATGTTTGTAGGAGGGCGACGGGCATATATAAGCAGTTGGCGAGGGCTGCGAAAGTGAGTTGGGGGCTGCATCCTGAGGTTGTGAGAACGATCTACGTGGCTACCATCGAGCCGGTGGTTTTGTACGCAGCAAGTGTCTGGGCACCGGCTGCGGACAAAATCATGACGAGGAAGAAGTTTGAGGTGCTGCAGCGTGGCATCGCGCAGAAGCAGTGTAGAGCTTACCGCACTGTCTCGTTGAACGCTGCACTGCTGCTGGCTGGAATGCTCCCTCTCGACCTTCGAGTTCGTGAGGTGGCCTCACTTTATGAGGCCAAGAAGGGGGCAAACCTGCCGCAGCTCGGTGACAGGGAGGTGGAGCGGAGAGGTTCGGCACTGGAGGTGCCTCATCCGGCTGAGCTCTTGGACTTAGAGTTTGGAGTTCTTGGTGACCAGCAGGCTTTGGAGAGTAACGGCAATTTCCATACAAGAGTATTTACCGATGGGAGCAAGATTGGTGGCAGGGTCGGCGCAGCGCTGTCAATTTGGCAGGGTGACGCCGAAACTAGGGCTGCCAAGCTTGCTCTCGCAGATTATTGCACCGTTTATCAAGCCGAGCTTTTGGCGCTGCGCGAGGCTACGGATGTAGCTCTTAAGGGTAGGGGGTCTTCTGTTGGAATCTACAGCGACTCCAGGGCGGCATTACAGACAGTCGTTAACAGCCGTTGCCTCCACCCGCTGGCCATATCCGCTAGGGAGAATATCCGAGCCATCTCTCTCCAGGGCCGTCAAATCTCGCTCTTTTGGATTAAGGCCCACGCGGGTTTGGAGGGCAATGAGAGGGCCGATTATCTGGCTAAGGAGGCTGCTGTGGGGTCCAAAAGAAGACCCAATTATGATCGCTGCCCGGTATCACACATCAAGCGTATTCTGCGCATGGATACGCTTGATGTGTGGAATCAGAGATATAAATCTAGTACGTCTGCCTCGACCACTAAGGTGTTCTTCCCGGACGCGGTGGAGGCACATGGAGTGGTAAGAACGATCGTTCCCAGTGGCATTTTGACTCAGATAATGACGGGGCACGGTGGGTTCTCTGAGTATTTGCATCGGTTTAAGTGCAAGGAGGACCCATCGTGCTCCTGTGAGCCAGGGGTATCAGAGACCATAATACATCTGATAGTAGATTGTCCGATATATAGTTTGGAGAGGTTTAATATCGAAAATGAATTGGATATCAAGCTTACTAAAGAAAGTATAAGAGAGGTAATTAGTGGTAAAAATAGAAACAAGTTTATAAAATATTGTCTAGACATTGCTAAGAAGGTCATTGTAAAGAACAAAACGAGAGTAGCATAGTATGCTAATATGATATAGTGTTTATATTAAAAATTAGCATACGTAAAATGGATGTTAAATGTATTAGTTAATAAATTTTAAATAGCAGTAATGATAATGTGATAAGGGTTAGAAATAAGATACTTGTAAGGAACTTGAGCTTGTATAATTGTTAAGCATGTAAAACTGTAACTAAAATGTTAGTATAGGTTAATGATAAGAAACTATTGTGGGAACATTTGTATATTTGTGAATTAAAATAAAAATGTACCCTGAAACCCATTCCCCCCTGTTAGTTTTAAGAAAGAATACAAGAGGATGCATGATAAGTGAATAGAATACGAGATAGACGAGAGTGGTACTAGAGGCCGGAATGTGAGAAGGAAATTATTGGATATAGATAGATAATAAGTCAGATAGAGTAGATTGAAGGGTCGGATCCCAAGAAAATATGAGGATGCAAAAAAGAAAGAAAAAGTATGCAGCATAAAAGTACGAGATGTAGCAAGTGATGGAACTGGTATGAAAGGAGTTGCGGATATAGGCTCTGCATTTATGTGGAGGTAGCTAGTGAAAAAAAAAAAAAAAAAAAAAAAAAAAAAAAAAAAAAAAAAAAAAAAAAAAAAAAAAAAAAAAACCTAACCTAACCTAACCTAACCTAACCTAACCTAACCTAACCTAACCTAACCTAACCTAACCTAACCTAACCTAACCTAACCTAACCTAACCTAACCTAACCTAACCTAACCTAACCTAACCTAACCTAACCTAACCTAACCTAACCTAACCTAACCTAACCTAACCTAACCTAACCTAACCTAACCTAACCTAACCTAACCTAACCTAACCTAACCTAACCTAACCTAACCTAACCTAACCTAACCTAACCTAACCTAACCTAACCTAACCTAACCTAACCTAACCTAACCTTTTTTTTTTTTTTTTTTTTTTTGTTCACGGAGTGGAAACACATTACGTGTACCCCCGGGCCCGGGGAGACCCGGTTTAGGTTATGTGGGGCTCTCTCTCCGGTCCTCTTCTCCTAATGAGAAGGGGACAGGAGAGCATACCCACTAAAACCACTCCGACGCTGACCCTCTTGCCGAGGTTGGTAGGCGCCGTGGGATCCCGAGGATTTCACCAAGACGACGCCTCCCGGCCGCCCCAGCTTACGCCGGGGCTACCCGCGCCAAAGGAGGGAGGAGTTGCAGCGTTTCAACTCCTCCCCCAGACATGCAGGACCGTGCAATGCAGACAAGGGATCCCCGTCCCTCGCCCGCTGGTCCTACTGGGGGATATGACGGGCGGCAAATTGCCTCCGCCTTACCCCCCTCCGTCTGCGCCGGAACAGGGGCGCGAGGGCATCGTCCTCGCGCTCCCGTTCCGCGGCCTCCTTTTGCGAGATTACTGCCTCGCAAAAGGAGGCAACCGCTTCCCAGTTCTCCTCGCTCTCAAGCAGGGCCTCAATGACGCTGGAGAGCGAAAGATCAGACCTTCTGATGGCTGCCATAAGGGTTTGGCGTTCCGGATCCCAGCTGCTGCACTCGGCTAATGTGTGCTGGGCCGTGTCATCGTCATAACCACAATGATGACATTGTGGATCGGATTCCCTCTTTATTCGGTGCAGGTAATGACCGAAGCAGCCATGTCCAGTCAATACCTGCACCATCCTATATGTTAATGCGCCGTGCGCCCTCTCGATCCAGTCATCTAGTGACGGGAGGAGTGCCATTATGGTGTTCGTCCCATAACGGCAGTCCTCCAGGTCACTTTTCCACCTGTCCCGCAACCGTCTCTCCACCATTCGGCGGGCTTGCACGAGCTCTCTGGGAGCCGGTCTTTCTCCTTGCGCTAGGGCCTCCCTGCGTGACCGATAAGTCTCCGCCATGACTTTAGCGTCAATGTCCCACGGCGGGGTCCCGGCAAGGGCGCAAGCGGCCATATGTGCCACCGTCACATACGCTCTTATTATTCGTATGGCACACACCCTCTGTGGCCGCCGGAGTAGAGCTTTGTTCCGCTCCAACAGCCGGTCGGCCCAAATTGGTGCCCCGTACAATGCCATACTGCGGACTACACCGGCGAACAGTCGTCTTACGGAACCCCTTGGTCCGTCCACGTTCGGTAGCAGTCTACCTAGCGCCGATGCGGCGCCGACCAGCCGGGGGCCAAGACGAGTGAAATGCTCGGTGAAGTCCCATTTTCTGTCCAGGACAAGGCCAAGATATTTTATGTTAGCCCTGACCTGGACAGATTCGCCATGGATCAGGAGCGTGGTGTCTGCTGGAACGCGCCAGCCAGTTCCCCCGAAAACCATCGACTCCGTTTTCGCTACAGCCGGCGCAAGGCCGAGCATTCGGATGCGGTCGATGGTCAGTTCCGCCGCGACAGCAGCTCTCCTGAGTGTTTCACCCAGTCCGCTTCCCCGGACGGCCACCATCGTGTCGTCGGCGTAGCAGATGGTGGCCATGCGGGGAAGCTGAACCCCCCTTATGGCCCAGTCAAATCCGAGGTTCCACAAGAGGGGCCCTAGCACCGACCCTTGGGGCACACCGCAGGACATTGCCCTTGACGTCCGCTGTCCATCGTGGTCGTAGAGCACCACCCTTCCCTCTAGATAGTGCCCCACGATTTTCTGCAAGTATTGTGGCAGGCCGTGGTACCGCAGAGCCTCCTTTATGACCTCGTAGGGGAGGGTGCCGAAGGCGTTTGCGATGTCGAGAGACACCGCCACCACACCCTCCCCCTTGTTGGCCGCATAGTCGATAAAATCCTTGAGCGCCTGTATGGCATCTACGGTACCACGTCCCGCTCTGAACCCAAATTGTCTGTCCGACACGTTTGGGCCCACGTCCTCTAGGTGCTTGATGATCCGGGAAGCGATAATCCGCTCCAGGATCTTCCCGGATACATCAAGCAGCACAAGCGGCCTGTGACCAGACGGGGAGTCCGGCGGGCGGCCTTCCTTCCGCAGGAGGCAGAGTCGCCCTTCCTTCCACACGCTGGGAAAGCAACCCTCCTCCAGGCATTCGTTCAGGAGGTCTTTATAGTACTCTCCCAGGTGTTCAAGGGCTAAGGGGATTACCCTCGCCGGGACCCCGTCCGGCCCCGGCGCCTTCTTGTTTGACCTGAGGCGATCTCTGATTGTCATCATTTCGTCCTCGGTTACCGTCGGGACGGGATGGCGTTCGTCGTTTGTCTCCTCAGAGGGGGCCGACATTCTCGGAGGAGTGAAGACTGGTGCCGGCGGAAAGAGGGCAGCCACCACCCTATTTAAGAGCTCAGGCTCCATGGAGTCCATGGGGGGGGCGCGCTTCATCTTGTTACGTACCATTTTATATGGTCTCCCCCATGGATCTCGGTTTAGTGTGCCCAAAAATTGCTCGTGGGCTTCGTCTTTCGCTTTTACGATAGCTAGTTGAAGTGCCTCCTTTGCCGTCTTGAGCGCTCTGTGCGCGAGCTCCTCCTCCTCGTTGGTGTGCGATCTTCTTCGCCTGCAGCGAGTGTACGCGCGGCGCGCACGATTACTGGTGAGTCGAAGGGACGCGATTTCTTCAGACCACCAGTAAACGCTTTTCTTGTTAGGCAGCCGTCGAACTCTGGGCATTGCTGCGTCGCACACCGCCGTGAGCATTTCCCGGAATCTAGCTGCTTTCCCTTCGACTCCCACATTATTGGGCGGAGGGTCGCCCCATGCTTCGATTATTGCGGCTTCCTCCGCCGCAGCCGGATCGAAGCCCGTGATGGCCCACCGCGGGAACCTGAGGCCGGCACCTCTCCTCCTGGGCGGCTGGGACCCTGCTGGTGAGGTGGACACCCCCATCCGAATATAGAGGTGATCGGAGAGGGTCTCCACCTCCTCTAGGACCCTCCAGTCCACCACTCGTGCGGCTAGGGCAGGGGTCGCGAACGTTACGTCCACGATGGAGCCCCCCTGCCTGCGCACGCACGTGTTGGCAGCTCCCACGTTGACCACCTGGAGGCCGGTAGCGAGTGCCCAGTCCCGGAGGACCTCCCCTTTGGGGTCGGTGATTGGGGAACCCCAAGCCGCGCTCTTAGCGTTGAGGTCCCCCATCACCATAATTTGAGCCGGAGCACACCTCCCGACGACTCTTCCCAGCCCCTCCAGGTAGCTCTCGAAATCGGAGAGCGGCCGGTTGGGGGAGAAGTAAACCGCTATGATCACGGTTCTCCCCCATTTGGCAGCCACATATCCTGAGCCGTCCTCCAATTTCGAGAGGGGCGGGAAGTCCCCCGCAGCCGGCACAACGACCGCAACCCCGCCGTCTGTCGCCCCAGCCCAGTTTGACTGGGGGGGGACGAGATACGGCTCTGCGACCACGGCAAGGGCCAACCCCCACTCCGCCATGACCTGCATAAGCAGGTCTTGGGCGCGGGCGGAGTGGTTGAGGTTGCACTGTAGGATCTCTAAATGCCGGTGTGCTGACATTTAGAGATCCATGTTTCGTCCCCCTGCTTGCCCTTGGGCGGTCGCCTGACTACCAGTTGCCCTCTGCGGGTCGTTACGGCCCTTTGTCTGGGGAGGCGCGCACGCCCTCCCCCCCATCACGTGCCCCGCTGGTCGCTTTGCGGCGTGGCACACACCGCAGAAGGGGTCAGCCTCACATTCGCCGGCTTTGTGCCCAGGCCTGGAGCAGCGGTAGCACTGGTCCCCCCTATCTACCGGAGATGGACACAGCGCCCTTGTGTGTCCTGTCCCCAGGCAACGGTAACACCGCATAGGCTGGGGCTCCAGTGCCTTGACCTGTGCGGCCGACCAGCCCATCAGTAACCTGCCCGCCTTGATGAGGGCATTAGCGGCAGTCACCGGGCATCGCACCAATGCTGTCCCTGTGCCATTGTTCAGCAGCCTTATTGGGCTCACTTTCACCTGCTCGACAGCGCAGCCGCCCTTGAGGACCACAGCCGTCCTGACGTCCTCCGGCGTTACCGACTCGTCAAAGCCGGTAACCCGGAGGTCAGCCGTTTTAACTGGGCGATGGACAGTGGCCACGTCCCCTATTATCCCCTCAATTTTCAGAGCCAGGTCGTCGGCGAGTCGGCTGCTGCTGGCCCCCGGAACCTCAATTAGTCGAGCCCCGGTGGCCGACTTACGGACCCTCACACTCTCGATGCCCACATCTGCCAATTTGAGCGATGTGGTGACCTTCTGCAATGCGGCCAGGTAGGTCACGTCGGCCTCCGGCTTCAGGGTCACCACGACCGCTGAACTTTTAGGGATCGGCAGCCCTTTGGCCGGGGCTGCCTTTTTCGGCTTAGCAACTTGAGGTTGCGGCTGGGCAGGCTTCTTGCCCTTTGCCCCTCTCTTGACCACTGCTGTCCACGACTCAGTGGTCATCGCCGGTTGTTCCTTCGGCACCTCTTGTTGAGCTTTAGGCTTGGCACCGGCCGGCGTCCTCGGCTGGGCTTGCGGCTGCCTTTGTGGCCGCTGTATACGCTCTACCTCCTCTGTTGTTGCTCGCTCCTGTGCGAGCTCGGGCTGGCTGGAAGAGCGTTTGCCTGCCCTCCCCTTATTCCGCCCTTGCTGAGGGGCGGCCGCCGGAGGCCTGGTTGCCCTGTCAGCGGCCAGCGGTGGCCGCATGATGGGCTCCGGAGGGAGGCGCTTTTCCAGGGCCTCCAGTCTCACATTGAGCATGTTCCCCAGGCTCATAAAGAGCTCCCGGCTGTGGATCTCCAGGCACTCTTGCAAGCCTTCAGGGAGGCCCTGCTGCGTGATGCGCCGGGGGGCCTCGGGGGTTCGCTCTGAGAAGGCCGTGCGCAGCGCCTTCGTTTCAACCGTCAAGAGAGCGAGTTGCTCCCGCATCCGCTTATTATCGGCCTTGAGCCTGCGGATTTCCTCGCTCTCTCGACGGTTTTCGAGGAAGTCCATGGCCTCCAGTATCTCGCGGCACGAAGTGTTTATTTTCCCCTTAACCACCCCATTGAGATTGCTCGACTTGGCGGCCTCCGCCAGGACCACACGAGCCGCTTTCCGTGCGCTTTCAACTACTCCGACCTCGTCGGCAGTCAGCTGCCCGTCAATTGAAGCCGGAATCGCCGCAGTTGCCGCAGTCTCCGGCTTATTCCCAGTTTTCGGCGCATTTGGAATCGACCGCGCCGGTGGCTCATCCTCATCGTCAGACGTGTCGCCAATCGTTACCGTCTGGGGAGGTGGGGAACGAGCCCTTCGGTTTCCCTGTGAGCGGGAGCGCAGAGCAGGGAAATCCAGGCGGTAGGCCGCCTTTATTTTGTCCACCTGGGACTGGAACTCAGGGTCGTCCCCACTCAAACCCCTCAGTTTGGCCTTAGCGGCGGACAATCCGGCGTATGCGCCCACACTCTTAGGGGCGCGCCCACGCCCAGATACCCCAACCTTGGAGCTAGGCCCGTCCTCGCTGCCGTCATCGGCTTCGCCTATAGCCCTCTTATTGGGTCCGGAGACCATTTCCATCTTCTCTCCCGATGGCACCTCTCCGGCGCTTTTTTCAGCCATATTTTGGCGGTTTTTCCCCTCTTAAAAATCACCCTTCAGTGATTGCGCCACGCAGCAAGAAAGAAAATTTAGCCACTACCAAGCCCCACAACCCAGCGTAAAAGCCGAATTTTTTGGCCTGAAGATAAAATTTCCAGAACCAAGAAACCGCCAAATTACGCTAAATTGTATGGCAGGGTACAAAAATTTTAACTAAAAAATTTTTTTCCGCGTAACGGAAAGACACTACCACCCAAATTTGGTGTCAAAAAATGGGATTTAAAAAACCCTATTTTTTGACACCTCAATCAGATTTTTTGACCCAGAAACAAAAGTTCCACAGTCAAAAAACCCGAAATCGGGACAACGAAATTACGCCGATCGGCGTAATTTCTTAAAAAAAAATCAATAAAACAAAAACTATAAACGACAGACACACAAAACTCAAAACAGAAATTGGGCGAATTAGACGTCCTATCTCCCTACCCAAACAGAATATTTTTATTAATAACCTACAAAAAGTTATTAACAAAAATACCCGTTGCTCGTAGAAAATTTTCAGGCGCTGCTATTAAGTTTCGCAGGCGCTTGAAAACTTTTTACCAGCTTTTTCCCCGAAAAACCATAAATCTGGCAAGAATTCCAAGAATGCAGCGCTATAGGACTGCCCCAGAACTACCCAAGACCAAAATTTGGTAAGGGTAGCTTTACGGGTATAGCCGCTATTGACGAACAAAATTTGGAGATTTTTGCCAAATTTCACCAAAACCAATCAAAAATGCAAATCGAAAAACCGAAATAAACAAGCCAAGTCAGAATTTTTTGCAGAATCGAGTCCAGAAAACGAGCAGGGGGGTCAAAACAAGTCTCTGTACCAAAATTCGCAAAAATCCGCTAGTAAACCACCAAGTAAGGAAGATTTTCTTGCTTAGTAAGGAAGATTTTCTTGCTTAGTAAGGAAGATTTTCTTGCTTAGTAAGGAAGATTTTCTTGCTTAGTAAGGAAGATTTTCTTGCTTAGTAAGGAAGATTTTCTTGCTTAGTAAGGAAGATTTTCTTGCTTAGTAAGGAAGATTTTCTTGCTTAGTAAGGAAGATTTTCTTGCTTAGTAAGGAAGATTTTCTTGCTTAGTAAGGAAGATTTTCTTGCTTAGTAAGGAAGATTTTCTTGCTTAGTAAGGAAGATTTTCTTGCTTAGTAAGGAAGATTTTCTTGCTTAGTAAGGAAGATTTTCTTGCTTAGTAAGGAAGATTTTCTTGCTTAGTAAGGAAGATTTTCTTGCTTAGTAAGGAAGATTTTCTTGCTTAGTAAGGAAGATTTTCTTGCTTAGTAAGGAAGATTTTCTTGCTTAGTAAGGAAGATTTTCTTGCTTAGTAAGGAAGATTTTCTTGCTTAGTAAGGAAGATTTTCTTGCTTAGTAAGGAAGATTTTCTTGCTTAGTAAGGAAGATTTTCTTGCTTAGTAAGGAAGATTTTCTTGCTTAGTAAGGAAGATTTTCTTGCTTAGTAAGGAAGATTTTCTTGCTTAGTAAGGAAGATTTTCTTGCTTAACCTAACCTAACCTAACCTAACCTAACCTAACCTAACCTAACCTAACCTAACCTAACCTAACCTAACCTAACCTAACCTAACCTAACCTAACCTAACCTAACCTAACCTAACCTAACCTAACCTAACCTAACCTAACCTAACCTAACCTAACCTAACCTAACCTAACCTAACCTAACCTAACCTAACCTAACCTAACCTAACCTAACCTAACCTAACCTAACCTAACCTAACCTAACCTAACCTAACCTAACCTAACCTAACCTAACCTAACCTAACCTAACCTAACCTAACCTAACCTAACCTAACCTAACCTAACCTAACCTAACCTAACCTAACCTAACCTAACCTAACCTAACCTAACCTAACCTAACCTAACCTAACCTAACCTAACCTAACCTAACCTAACCTAACCTAACCTAACCTAACCTAACCTAACCTAACCTAACCTAACCTAACCTAACCTAACCTAACCTAACCTAACCTAACCTAACCTAACCTAACCTAACCTAACCTAACCTAACCTAACCTAACCTAACCTAACCTAACCTAACCTAACCTAACCTAACCTAACCTAACCTAACCTAACCTAACCTAACCTAACCTAACCTAACCTAACCTAACCTAACCTAACCTAACCTAACCTAACCTAACCTAACCTAACCTAACCTAACCTAACCTAACCTAACCTAACCTAACCTAACCTAACCTAACCTAACCTAACCTAACCTAACCTAACCTAACCTAACCTAACCTAACCTAACCTAACCTAACCTAACCTAACCTAACCTAACCTAACCTAACCTAACCTAACCTAACCTAACCTAACCTAACCTAACCTAACCTAACCTAACCTAACCTAACCTAACCTAACCTAACCTAACCTAACCTAACCTAACCTAACCTAACCTAACCTAACCTAACCTAACCTAACCTAACCTAACCTAACCTAACCTAACCTAACCTAACCTAACCTAACCTAACCTAACCTAACCTAACCTAACCTAACCTAACCTAACCTAACCTAACCTAACCTAACCTAACCTAACCTAACCTAACCTAACCTAACCTAACCTAACCTAACCTAACCTAACCTAACCTAACCTAACCTAACCTAACCTAACCTAACCTAACCTAACCTAACCTAACCTAACCTAACCTAACCTAACCTAACCTAACCTAACCTAACCTTTTTTTTTTTTTTTTTTTTTTTTTTTTTTTTGGCCTGGGAAAAATCCTTTATGGATTCCACTGGCCCGGGGAGGCCGGTGGATATGTGGGATTCCCGCCCCAGAAGGGGGCGGTGTACCCACTAAAAACCCCAGGGTGTTCCACTTCGTCGCCGATAAGCAATCGGGCTGTGGGAACTTTACGCATCCACGGCCCGGCAGCACGGCGGTATGTCCGCTCACGGACCCATCTCCAGGAGACCTGCACGTCTCCTGTCTCCTCCACTGTAGGCGCGCCGAAACACTTGGCGCGCCTACCAGCTCAACAGGACCTTAGCGGCGGGGGACGGGCATCCCCGTGCCCATCTCCCGCAGTCCTATTAGGGCGGTATTTGGCGGTTATGGATTAACCGCCTGCGCCCGACACGCCTGCGGCGCAGGGGCTGGGAAGATGGGTCTTCCTCGCGCTCCCGCTCCGCACCCTCTTTGAGTGCCATGACCTCCTCACAGTAGGAGGCCATGGCAGTCCACGATTTCTCGCTGTCGGTCATGGCTTTGACGACGGCCGGCAGCGAGAGGTCAGTTCCAATCACCGCCGTGAGGCGGGCTCGCTGCTCGTCGAAGGCGGGACACACTTGCAGCGTGTGCTGCGCCGTGTCCTCCGCCCCACCGCAGTGGTGACACATTGGCGTTGTTTCCCTCCTTGCAACCTTACACAGGTATCTGCCGAAACAACCGTGTCCCGATAGTACCTGCGTTAGGTGGAAGGAAACAACGCCCCATCTCCTTTCGACCCATCCCTGCAGGACGGGCCGCACTCCCGATATGGTCCAGTGGCCGGCGCTCGGCTGCTCCAAGGCCACCAACCATTTCCGGAAGAGGGTTTGGCGAGAGATCTCTCTCCATCGCCTAACCTCTTCCGGACACGGCTGTTCTCCTCTGGTGCGCGCCTCGGCTACTCGGCGGTAGACCTCGTTCAGCACCTCGGCATCCAACTCCCAGGGTGGGGTCCCTGCCATCACGCAGGCCGCCTCGAACGAGGTGGTGCGGTACGCCCTCGTTGCCCTTACCGCCATGACCCTTTGCGGTCGCCGCAGTTGGGTCTTGTTATGGGCGGAAAGGGCATTTACCCATATGGGTGCCCCGTAGAGGGCCATCGACCGCACCACACCCGTGTACAGTCGGCGGCAGCCCGCCTTCGGCCCGCCCACGTTCGGGAGGAGCCGGCTCAGTGCCGACGCTGTGCCAAGTAGTTTTGGAGCCAAGCGCCGGAAATGCTCCTCGAAGTTCCATCGGCTGTCGAGGACGAGTCCCAGGTACTTCATCGTCTTCCCGACGCCGATGGAAACTCCGCCCACCATTATGCTGGCATTTCCTGGAGGTGCCCTCCGAGGCCCATGAAAACAGATGGCCTCAGATTTGTGCAGGGCAACCTCTAGTCCCAGCCTCCGTATCCTGTCCACGATTAGGGCCACCCCAGCAGTGGCCAAGATGGACGCATCGCGAAATGTGGCCCCTCGGGCCGTTACAAGGGTGTCGTCGGCGTAACAGGTTACGTCTACCCCCCGCAAGTTGGCGCCACGTAGCGCCCAGTCGTAACCAATGTTCCACAGGAGCGGTCCTAAGACTGACCCCTGTGGGACACCGCACGACATCTCGCGCTCCACCCATTCATCCTGTGTGGGGTAGCGGATCGCCCTCTCGAAAAGATACGACCCAACCACCCTACGCAGGTACTCCGGCACGTTGTGGTACCTGAGGGCCTCCTTGATGGTTTCCCAGGGAAGGGTGTTGAAAGCATTGGCGATATCTAGAGATACCGCCAACACCACCTCCCCCCGGGAAACCGCGTCATCCGCTAGAGCCCTCACCCGCGCAATGGCGTCGATGGTGGACCTGCCCCGACGAAATCCGTACTGGCACGCACTTAGGTTCGGCCCTTGTCCCTCTAAATGACCTATCAGCCGGGAAGCCACCACTCGCTCAAAGAGCTTCGCTCCCTCGTCCAAAAGTACGATCGGCCTGTATCCCGAAGGGGAGTCACCCGGTCGCCCTTCCTTCCGCAGGAGCACCAGCTTTCCGCACTTCCACGAACGTGGGATGCACCCCTGCTCCAGACACGAAGAAAATAGTGCCCTCACTCTTGGCTCCAAGGGGCCCAGCGCCAACACCCAGGCTCGGCCGGGAATACCGTCGGGACCAGGGGCAGTGTTTTTGGCCTTAAGCCTCAACACTGCGGCTCCCAACTCTCCCTCTGTCACCTCGGGTGCGACTTCTCCCTCCGTTGGGGACACTGAAGCCATGCACGGGGGCTGGTGTTCACCCCGTCGTGGGAAGAGGGTTCCCACGATTCGGCTCAGAAGGTCCGGCTGGAGGCTTTGCGTGAGTGGAGGGGCCCAGGGGTGAAGTTTGCACCTCACCGACTTGTACGGCCGCCCCCACGGGTCGCTGTTCAGAGCCTCCAACATTTCCTCCTCCGCCAGGTCTTTGGCTTGGCCAATGGCTAAGCTGAGGGTTTTGCTGGCCGCTCTGTAGCTTTCGTATAGCTCATCCTCTGCCGTCAGGTCTCGCCTCCTCCGCCTTCGGCTCCTGGTGTATTGGCGTCTCGCAGCCACGCATGCCTTGCGCAACTGCGTTAGCTCTGCGGACCACCAGTACACGCTCCGCCTCGGCCCTGTGGGCTTGGCCCGCGGCATTGCGGCATCGCATATTTGAGCCATGGCCCCACTGAGCCAGGATGCTTCTTCCTCTACACTTCTTGGTCCTTCGGGCGTCTCCGGCCAAGCTTGGACCAGGGCCGCTGCGTGCAGCAGGTCCCGATCGAGCCGTTTCGTTGCCCATCTGGGACTGTCGTCTCTTCGGGGACGACTCAGGTCGTCCGGCGTAGTGTGGTGGGCGCAGACTTCGTACCGGATGTATCTGTGGTCCGATAACGTTTCCACGCCCTCCAACACTTCCCAACCTTGGACACGGCGCGCCAGGGCAGCATTTGCAAACGTGATGTCCACGATGGAGCCTCCCTGTTGCCGCACGCACGTATCGACCGTCCCTCGGTTAAGAACCTCCAACCCTACGGCCACTGCCCACTCTGTGAGCACCTCACCGCGTACGTCAGTCGCAGTAGAGCCCCACCCCGTAGATTTGGCATTAAAGTCCCCCGCAACCAGCAGCAGTTCGGGGCCACTTCTGCCAATCAGGGCCTGCACATCGTCGAGAAGCACCTCGAAGTCGGCTAGGCTTCTGTTCGGCGAGAAGTACACTCCCACCACCATTATACCCCCGATGATGGCAGCCACGAAGCCGTGGCCCCGCACCACGCTTTCAAGCGGAGCAGAGCCGGCCGATGGTTGAGTGGCCAAGGCCACGAGGCTGTCGAGGTCCCCCACCCAGTTGTCTCTGGCTGGGACCGAATATGGTTCGGTTACCACTGCGACATGGATCAACCACTCCGCCATGCTCTGGAACAGGAGGTCCTGTGCTCTGGCGCAGTGGTTGATATTCGCCTGCAGGAAGCGTATAGGAGCCATTACTACTCGACTATTATCTCAGCCTCCTCGTCCTGTTGCTCGACATTCGAGTCTTTTCGGGTATTCCGCCCCAGAGTAGCCTGGGAGTCAGCGCCAGCCGTTCTCCGCTTACTTTTAGGTGGATCACAGGCTTTGCTGCCTACCCTATGGTTGGCTGCTAGCCCGGCCTCGGCACACAGCGGGCAGTGTGCAGATGATGTGCAGTTGCCAGCGACGTGGCCGGGACGCCCGCAGCGGTAGCAGGCTCGGCTGCGGTCCACCTCCGACTTACATTTGGCGGCCACGTGGCCCACCTCGAGGCAGCGGAAGCAGCGCAGGGGGCGGGCATCGAGCAGTTTGACCTGCGCCGACACCCAGCCTACCAGCAGCCTTCCCGCTTCCACCACCTTCTTCGCCGCCGGGATAGGGCAGCGCAGCCACACGACACCCAGCCCGGAGGGGCCGCGGACGACCTCTCCTGACCTGATGTCGGTCTCTTGGCAGCCTCCCACCCGGGCGACCGCCGCAACCACCTCGGGAAACAGCACAGACTCATCTAGGCCCGAGATACGCAGCTCTGCGCATTTTGTGGGCCTAGAGATCCGCACTACTTCCGGGTCAACAACCTCCGCTAACCTCTTGGCCAGAGCGTTTGCTTTATCGCCACTTGAGGTGCCGGGCACTTCCATAACGTAGGCCCCTGTTTGAGCCTTTCTGAAGCGAAGACCTGAAATTCCCAGCTCCTTAAGCCGCACCTTCCTCTTAACCTCAGCAAGGACAGTGCCAAAGTCGGCCCCTTTATCCGCTGCTTTTGGCTCCAGCAGCGTTACAACAACGGCAGCTGACCGAGGTGAACGGAGCTTTCTGGCCTTGCTCTTTTTCCCTCTGGGTGGCTTCGGGTGTTCGCCATTTCCGACCTGTTGATCTACGCCATCTTTTTTCTTCTTCTTTCGCCTTCCTTTCTTGCCTACCTGCGTCCACTCCGATGACGTACTAGGCCTTGCAGGTGGTGGAGGCGTTGGGGGCCTTGGATTCGGGGTCGGGTTTTTCGTCTTCTTTTTCCTTTTCCTCTTTTTTTTAGGTGCCGCGCCAGAACGAGGACCTGTACCAGAAGTTGGCACTACCTCAGCCTGCTTGTCTGTCCTGGCACTCCTGGCATCCGCCGCCAGAGGTGGTCGCACAGGCTTTTCCGGCAACAGCCGGTCCTGAATGCCGGCCAAGCGTGCATCAAGGTACGGACCGACGTGAGCCATTATCGCTCTGCACAGATGGTCCATTTCTGTGGCAGGTGGGAAGGCAGCAACACGTCTATCCATATTTTCACCCTGGGGAGGCCGCGCAGGGGGCGGTTTCTCCTTGTCTTTTCCGGTTTGAGGGGGTGGCGGACTACCCTGCTTCCGCATCCCTTCCAGGGTCATTTTCATTTCGGCCAGCTCCTTTCGGAGGCTGGCCATTTCGGTCTGAAGTCGGTTGTTGTCGGCCTGCAGCCGAGCTGTCTCTTCAGTAGCCGTGCGTCTGCTGAGCTCCGAAAACGCATCAGCGATCGCGACAGCCGCCTCTTTCAAGCTCTTGACATATCCTCCTGACAAGTTCTTTGATTTTGTGGCAACTTTGGTGATGATTGCCACACTGTCAGCCACCTGTTGACCAAGATCTTGGTTGGCCTCTGCATCCTCTGAGTCAGTCCTTGCTAGAGAAGAAGTGTCCATCTGGTACCCTTGACGGGTCCTAATGGACATCTCCTGCACCTCCATCTCGGCCTTCAGCCGGAGCTCTTCCCTAAGAGCCCGGTTGTAGGCTTCCTTCGCTCTGGCCAGTCCTACATATTTGCCCGATGTTGGTGGGCGGCCTCTCCCTTTGGCCTTTGGCTGTCCTTCCCCAGCCGAGGCGCATGTAGACCCTTCATCACTTGAGCTGAGAACAGATGAAGCAGGGCGCAATCGCTTCCGCTTCCGCTTCACCCGCTCAGCTGCATCCGGGACGTCCTCAAGATTGCTTCTGCCAGTAGACTCGTGACCTGCAGTCTCCTGGGAAGCAAAGTTGACTTCCGAGCTCGTGTTGGCCCTAGGTTCGGGCTCTTGGCAATCAATTTGCCGTGTAAGGCGTACAGTGCAGTCGCGCACTGATACGCCAAGACGATTTTGGTCCGGGATCTGAGTCGCGGACGAACTAAATTTAAAACGTGGGCTTTCAGTGCCCACGAAGTGATAATTGCCCCCCCCAGAATACGATGGGGCTGTCCGTGGGATGGTAACGGAGAGGGATTCTCCTCGAGACGAGGTACCCTCCTGGGGTAGTTTCTCTTTGTTATCACTCATGCTCCTTTGATGAGGGGTGCGGTCCCCTGCTCCTTTTAAAGAGGGAGCCCTCTCCTCTTTTTTAAGGGGTGAGTTCCCCTTGTGTTGCAGTTACGCCAACCCGTTCGCCACTAAAGTGGCACATCCGGCAAACCGCTAGCCCAGGCCAGACCCGTTCAGTCCACCAGACCTACTTGTCTCCGGCCTGGTACTGGATACGCTGCAACCCGCATCCATAACCACGATAAGGAGCTGTTATCCCCTCTGCGTCCCCGTAGTCCCCTGCTGCAGGAGAGACAGGGAGCAGGAAAGCGGCGCACCCTTTCACTAGGGCACGCCCGCCTCGCTTGGCCCAGGATGGGCTCCACCGAGGCTGTGCCGCTCTTGGTCACCCTTTCACTTCGAGCTTAAAGGCCCGAAGATCATTAAGGGGTCAAGCCCCCCCACCACGACAAGGTAGCGACACCCGGGGGGGAACCTAACCTAACCTAACCTAACCTAACCTAACCTAACCTAACCTAACCTAACCTAACCTAACCTAACCTAACCTAACCTAACCTTTTTTTTTTTTTTTTTTTTTTTTTTTTTTTTTTTTTTTTTTTTTTTTTTTTTTTTTTTTTTTTTTGTTCACGGAGTGGAAACACATTACGTGTACCCCCGGGCCCGGGGAGACCCGGTTTAGGTTATGTGGGGCTCTCTCTCCGGTCCTCTTCTCCTAATGAGAAGGGGACAGGAGAGCATACCCACTAAAACCACTCCGATGCTGACCCTCTTGCCGAGGTTGTTAGGCGCCATGGGATCCGTGGATTTCACCATGACACCTCCCGGCCGCCCCAGCTTTCGCCGGGGCTACCCGCGCCAGGAGGGGAAGAGTTGCAGCATTTCAACCCTTCCCCCAGACTCGTAGGACCGTGCAATGCGGACAAGGGATCCCCGTCCCTCGCCCGCTGGTCCTACTGGGGGATATGACGAGCGGCAAATCGCCTCCGCCTTACCCCCCTCCGTCTGCGCCGGAACAGGGGCGCGAGGGCATCGTCCTCGCGCTCCCGTTCCGCGGCCTCCTTTTGCGAGATTACTGTCTCGCAAAAGGAGGCGACCGCCTGCCAGGCCTCCTCGCTCCCCAGCATGGCTCGCACTACGCTGGAGAGCGAGAGGTCGCTCGTCCCTAGCTCCGCCTCGAGAGCTTGCCGCTCTGGGGCCCAGCTGCTACACTCTGCCAGAGTGTGCTGGGCCGTGTCGTCTGGGTCGCCGCAGTGGTGGCACGTCGGATCATTCTCCCGCCCTATTTGGTGCAAATAATGACCGAAGCATCCGTGCCCGGTCATTACTTGCACCATCCGGAATGTGAGGGCTCCAAACCCCCTCTCGACCCACTGGTCGAGTGAAGGGAGGAGAGCCGCTATGGTGCGCGTTCCATAGCGGCTGTCCTCCAGGTCACGCTTCCAGCGGTCCCTCATCCGACGCTCCACCATGCGGCGGGCAAACTCGAGCTCTCTGGGGGCAGGCCTTTCCCCCCTTCTCAGCGCCTCTTTGCGCTCTTCATAGACCTCAGCGGCCGTCTGGGCGTCGACGTCCCAGGGCGGTGTCCCGGCTAGGGCGCAAGCGGCCATGTGGGCGACGGTTACGTACGCCCGTACCGCCCTGATGGCGCACATCCTTTGCGGCCGTCGGAGCAAGGCCTTATTACGCTCCGACAGCCGACTCGCCCAGATCGGCGCCCCATATAGCGCCATGCTGCGCACTACACCTGTGTAGAGCCTGCGCACAGCTCCCCTCGGGCCCCCTACGTTGGGCAGAAGTTTCCCCAGCGCTGACGCAGCACCCACCAGTCTCGGAGCGAGTCTGGTGAAGTGCTCCGTGAAATCCCACTTTCTGTCCAGGACAAGGCCAAGATATTTGATGTTGGCCTTGACCTGGACAGATTCCCCTCCGATTGGTAGCGAGGCGTTCGCGGGTATCCGCCAACCCCGCCCACCGAAGACCATCGCTTCGGTTTTGCTGACCGATACCTCCAGTCCCAGCATGCGGATTCGGTGAACCGTGAGGTCGGCTGCAACCGCTGCCCTGCGGAAGGCCTCCCGCATTTCACTTCCTCGCACGACCACCAGTGTGTCATCGGCATAACAAATGGTGGCCATGCGAGGAAGCTGTACCCCCCTGATCGCCCAGTCATATCCCAGGTTCCACAATAGTGGCCCCAGGACCGACCCTTGCGGAACCCCACAGCCCATAGGCCTGGCCTTGCGCTCCCCTTCATGATCGTAGAGCACTACCCTGTCCTCAAGGTAGTGCCCCACGATCTTCTGCAGGTACATTGGTACCTGGTGGTACCTGAGCGCCTCCAAAATTACGGAGTAGGGGAGGGTGCCGAATGCGTTGGCGATGTCCAAGGACACCGCCACCACTCCCTCCCCTCTGCCCGCTGCGACGTCTATAAAGGCTTTCAATTCCTTTATAGCGTCCAGCGTCCCCCTGCCCTCTCGGAATCCGAACTGCCGGTCCGAGACGTTCGGGCCCACGTCCCCCAGGTGCTTGACGATCCGGGAAGCAACCACCCTCTCAAACATCTTCCCGGATACGTCAAGCAGGACCAGCGGCCTGTGGCCGGATGGGGAATCCGCCGGGCGACCCTCCTTCCGCAGCAAGACCAGCCGTCCCTCCTTCCACACCTTGGGGAAGCGTCCCGTCTCCAGGCACTCGTTCAGGAGGTCTTCGAGTCGCTCCCCCAGGTGTTCCAGGGCTAACGGGACGACCCTTGCCGGGACACCGTCGGGTCCAGGTGCCTTCTTGTTGGCCCGCATCCGGTCCACCATCCCCATCATCTCGTCCTCGGTGATCCTGGGGACTGGAGGGAGCGGCTCATTTCGCTCCTCCGAGGGGGCCGACATCCTCGGGGGAGTGAAACTTGGCGCCGCCGGGAACAGGGCCTCTACCACTCTGCCGAGGAGCTCCGGCTCCATGGTGTCCAAGGGGGGGCTGCGCTTCATTTTGTTGCGGACCATTTTATAAGGCCGCCCCCATGGATCCCTATTCAGGGTCGCCAGGAACTCCTCATGCGCGGCGTCCTTTGCCCTGACTATGGCGATTTGGAGCGCCTCCTTGGCGCTCCTAAGCGCCGCGTACAGCCGCTCCTCTTCCCCGTCGGTGTGGGTCCGTCGCCTCCTACAGCGGGTGTAGTTCCGGCGGGCGGTGTTGCTGGCCACTCTGAGGGCCGCGATTTCCTCTGTCCACCAATAGACAGCCCGCTTGTTGGGCACCTGCCTCACTCGCGGCATCGCGGCGTCGCAGATGCGCGTCAGCGAGGCCCGAAACCGGGCCGCCTTCTCGTCAACAGTTCCCTGCGGGGGGGGACGACTCCACGCCTCGGCAATGGCGGCTTCCTCGGCCATTGCGGGGTCGAAGTGGGTTATCGCCCACCGCGGGAACCCACTGCCAGCCCTCACCGGTCGCGGTTGCCGCGACTGCCGCGACGAGGCGGAGACCCTCATTCGAATATATAAATGGTCGGAGAGGGTCTCCACCTCCTCCAGGACGCGCCAGTCCTCGACACGTGCTGCAAGGGAGGGGGTGGCGAACGTAACGTCGACGATTGACCCCCCCTGTCTGCGCACGCACGTGTTGGCGCTGCCCTGGTTCACGACCACCAGCCCCGTGGCCAGCACCCAGTCCCGGAGCACAGCTCCCTTTAGGTCGGTGATGGGGGAACCCCATGCCGCGCTTTTAGCATTTAGGTCCCCCATCACCATGACTTGTGCAGGGGAACACCTCCCCACCACTCTTCCCAGCCCCTCCAGGAAAGATTCGAAGGCGGACAGTGGTCGGTTGGGAGAGAAGTAAACCCCAATGACCACCGTCTTCCCCCATTTTGCCGCCACGTATCCCGGTCCGTCTTCGAGCCTGGAGAGGGATGGGAAGAACCCCGTCGCCGGCACCACCATCGCCACGGATTCGTCTGTGGCCCCTACCCAGTGTGCCTGAGCTGGGACCATGTATGGCTCGGCCACCACCGCCAATGCCAGTCCCCACTCCGCCATGACCTGCATCATGAGGTCTTGTGCGCGGGCGGAGTGGTTCAGGTTGCCCTGTAGGATCTCTAAATGTCGGTGTACCGACATTTAGAGATCCATCCTGTTTCCGGCTACTGCCTCAGGGCTGCTCTCTTGACCGCCAGCTCGTACGGGGTCAATACGGCCTTTGGTTTGGGGGGGCGCGCACGCCTGTCCCCCCATGACGTGTCCGGCTGGCCGCTTCGCGAAGTGGCACACATCGCAGTGGGGCTCGGCCTGGCACTCGGCTGCCCTGTGGTCGGGCTTCGAGCACCTGAAACACAGGTTGCCCCTGTCTACCGCTGCGGGGCATAAGGCCCTAGTGTGGCCCGTTCCCATGCAGCGGTAGCATCGCATGGGTTGGGGTTCCAGGGCTCTGATGCTGGCCGCCGACCAGCCCACCAGCATTTTCCCCGCTTTCACTAGCTTGTTGGCGGCCACCACAGGGCAGCGCACCAACGCGGAACCAGTCCCGTTACTAAGTAACCTGACCGGGCTTACTTTAATCTGCTCCGTGGGGCAGGCACCATTCAGCACAACCGCCGTTCTGATGTCCTCCGAAGTTACCGACTCATCGAAGCCGGTAACTCGGAGGTCGGCAGTTTTGGTAGGTCTATAGACCGTGGCCGCATCGCCAAGAACTCCCGCGATTTTTTCCGCCAGCGCATCTGCCAGCGGACCACTGCTTGCCCCTGGGACTTCAAAGAGTCGTGCTCCAGTGGCCGACTTGCGCACTCTGACACTTTCGAGCCCCACGTCTGCCAGCTTGAAGGAGGTGGTCACCTTTTGGAGGGCCTCCAAGTACGACATATCGGCCTCCGGCTTAAGCGTGACCATCACCGCCGCGCTTTTCGGTGTGGCCAGGCTTTTGGCCGCAGCAGGCTTCTTCTGCTTCGTGGGCAGCTCGGTCGCTGGAGGCTTGTTGGCCTTGGCCTTCGCCTTCCTCTTGACTACTTCCGTCCAGGATTCCTGGTTGGAAGCAGTGGGGTTCGGCCTCTGGGAGGTCGGCGACGACTCCTCTTGTGCCCTTGCCTTGGGTTGCTCCTTGTGCTGCCCTTTGGGCGGCACTTTGGGCTGGGCCTTTGGCTGGGCAGGCGCCTTCCTCTGGGGTTCTTCCTTTTGGGATGGCGGCGGCAGGGGGATGGCAGTCCTACTTGCCTTAAGCGGCGGACGCACGACAGGCTCCGGAGGGAGGCGGCTCTCGAAGGCCTCCAGCCTGGCATTCAGCATATTGCCAAGGCTGACAAAGAGCTCCCTCGAGTGTAGCGCTAGGGCCTCCTGCAGGCCTTCAGGAAGGCCCTGAGTGGCGCGCGTGGACGCCTCGGACTTCCGCTCCGAGAAAGCGGTGCGGAGGGCCTTCGTCTCTCCTTGCAGATGCGCAAGCTGCTCCCGCATCCTGCGGTTGTCCGCCTTCAATTTGCGGATTTCCTCGCTATCTTTCCTGTTTTCGAGGAAATCCATCGCCTCTATTATTTCGCGGCAGGCCGTGTTTATTTTGCCACGCACGACACCATTTAAGTGGCTCGACTTTGCGGCCTCCGCAAGAACTGCGCGAGCAGCATTGCGCGCGCATTCTACCACCCCGACCTCTTCGGTGGTAAGTTGGTCGTCGTTTGCGGTTGGGGGAGCCGTGCCCTCTTTTCCGGCGACCGTTCGAGCCGGTTGCCGGGCGTTCTCCCGTTCGTCCTCTTCGTTGTCGGACCCGTCAGTCATCCTCGGTGTCAAAACGGGGGAGCGGTCCCTTAGGGGCCCCTGGGAGCGGGAGCGCAGGCCGGGAAAGCTGAGGCGGTAGGCTGCTTTGGACATACGCACCTCTGCGTAGTCCTCTCCGGATTCCCTCAGTTTGGCCTTAGCCGCGGCCAATCCGGCATATGTCCCCGAGCCTTTCAGGGCGCGTCCTCGGGCAGCGGCGCTGACCTTGGGGCAGGAGGGCTTGTCCTCTCCCACTCCTTCGGTCTCCGCCATAGCCCTCTTGCTGGGGAGGGAGACACGAGCCACTGCCTCCTCCGTAGCCTCCATATCCTGCTTCCGATCCGACATTCTGTCACGTTTTGGCCGATATCAAATCGCCCATACGTGACAGGGATCCGCAACAAAGACTTCCAAGTAGGTCCCAATTGGCCCCACTTAGCAGCCAAAGATAGGATTTTTGCCCCCAGAAACAAAGTTTTTGGAAGCAAAAAACCCTAAATTTTGCAAATACTGTATGGAAATATCGATTAAAAATCGATATCTCCAAAACAGTAAATGCCACCTCAACGCTTTATAAGCCAAAAGATAGAGCTTAAAAAGCTCTATCTAACGACACCTCAACCAGATTTTTCGGTTGGGAAACAAAAATTCCCCAGCCGAAAAACCCAAAATTCGATCGAAAAATTACGCCGATCGGCGTAATTTTTTGTAAAATTCGTAACTCCCAAACTATGAGAGTTACGCCACCAAAACTCAAGTCGGAAATAGGGCGAATAAACGACCCTATCTCCTCGCACAAACAAAAAATTTTTATGAATAACCCACGAGGAGTTATTCACAAAAATGTCCGTTGCTCGTCGAAAAATTTCAGGCGCTGCTATTAAGTATAGCAGGCGCCTGAATATTTTTCGACAAGTGTTGTCACGAAAACCGCTGAAATTGGGTCCTTTTTGACAATGCCGAACGCTAGAGCTGCCCCAGCGCTACCCACCACCAAAATTTGGAGGGGGTAGCTTAACGGGTATAGCCGTAACAGTTAGTCAAAAAGTTGCCAATTTTAACAAAACCAATCAAAAAGCTGAACAGAAAACCGTAAAAAACAAGCCAAGGTAACGAGAAAGGGTAGAGTCGAGTCAGGGAAACAAGCAGGGGGGTCGAAACAAGTCTCTATGCCAAATCTCGCGAAAAACCGTCAACTAAGGAAGATTTTTCTCCTTACTAAGGAAGATTTTTCTCCTTACTAAGGAAGATTTTTCTCCTTACTAAGGAAGATTTTTCTCCTTACTAAGGAAGATTTTTCTCCTTACTAAGGAAGATTTTTCTCCTTACTAAGGAAGATTTTTCTCCTTACTAAGGAAGATTTTTCTCCTTACTAAGGAAGATTTTTCTCCTTACTAAGGAAGATTTTTCTCCTTACTAAGGAAGATTTTTCTCCTTACTAAGGAAGATTTTTCTCCTTACTAAGGAAGATTTTTCTCCTTACTAAGGAAGATTTTTCTCCTTACTAAGGAAGATTTTTCTCCTTACTAAGGAAGATTTTTCTCCTTACTAAGGAAGATTTTTCTCCTTACTAAGGAAGATTTTTCTCCTTACTAAGGAAGATTTTTCTCCTTACTAAGGAAGATTTTTCTCCTTACTAAGGAAGATTTTTCTCCTTACTAAGGAAGATTTTTCTCCTTACTAAGGAAGATTTTTCTCCTTAACCTAACCTAACCTAACCTAACCTAACCTAACCTAACCTTTTTTTTTTTTTTTTTTTTTTTTTTTTTTTTTTTTTTTTTTTTTTTTTTTTTTTTTTTTTTTTTTTTTGACGGTGGGAAAATGCGTTACGCATACGACCGCGCCGTGGGGACGGCGCGGAAGTTATGTGGGACTCACCTCCCCCGTAACCTCCTTCCCTAATGGAAGGAGGGGGGGAGGCATACCCACTAAAAACCCACCGGTATTCCCTCTCTTGCCATTTGCGGATGCCATGGGAGAGTTTGGAGTCACCACAGCATCCGCTGGCCGCCCCAGCCTATGCCGGAGCTCCCGCGCCAAGAGAGGGGGGACCGGAATACTTGGTCCCCCCCCTAGACGTGTGGGCTGTTACGGCCGACAGAGGATCCCCATCCCCCGTCGGCTAGCACCACTAGGGAAGGTTGGCGGCGAACTGTCGCCGCCTCCTTCCCGTCCGTCTGCGCCGGAGCGGGTTCGCGAGGGGATCATTCTCGCGTTCCCGCTCCCTCTCCTCCTTCTGCGACATTACGTCGTCGCAGAAGGAGGTGACGGCCTCCCAGGACGTCTCGCTCTCCAGCATTGCGCGTACAACGCTGGGGAGCGAGAGGTCGCCGCCAATCGTCGCCGCCAGTGTGCGGCGCCGCTCAGCCCATGCGCTGCACACCTCCAAGGTGTGCTGGGCTGTGTCCTCGGCGGCGCCGCACTCGTGGCACGACGCCGTCTCCTCCCTACCCGCCACCCTGTGCAGGTACCGCCCGAAGCAACCATGCCCGGACAGCACCTGCACCAGGTGGAAAGTCAGGGACCCGTGATCCCTCCCGCACCATTCCTGGAGCACCGGGCGGATGGCTGCGATCGTGCGTAGGCCGTATTCAGCCTCCGCAAGCTCTGCCGCCCAGCGCTCCAGCACCTCCCCTCTCTGGACCTCTTTGGCCCGGGCCAACTCCTGGGGAGCGAGGGACTCCCCCCGCTCCCTTCGTTCCACCTTGGCCCGGTAGGCCTCGGCAAGCCCGACCGCCTCGATCTCCCACGGAGGGGAGGCTGCGAGGGCTCCAGCCGCCGCCCAGCCCACCGTTCGGTAGGCCCGGGCCATCCTCACCGCCATGACCCTCTGGGGCCTTCGGAGGAGGGCTTTGGTGGTGGCGGTGAGGGACTCCGCCCATATAGGGGCCCCGTACAGGGCCATACTCCTAATGACCCCTGCAAACAGGCGTCTGCAGGGGGCATTAGGTCCGCCCTGATTGGGCAGGAGCCGGCCCAGGGCTCCCGCCGCGCCCGCGAGTCGGGGAGCCAGTCTGCGAAAGTGCTCCCCGAACTCCCATTTGCCGTCGAGGGTAAGGCCCAGATATTTTATGTGGGCCCTCACCTCGACGGCCTCGCCGAACCTAACCTAACCTAACCTAACCTAACCTAACCTAACCTAACCTAACCTAACCTAACCTAACCTAACCTAACCTAACCTAACCTAACCTAACCTAACCTAACCTAACCTAACCTAACCTAACCTAACCTAACCTAACCTAACCTAACCTAACCTAACCTAACCTAACCTAACCTAACCTAACCTAACCTAACCTAACCTAACCTAACCTAACCTAACCTAACCTAACCTAACCTAACCTAACCTAACCTAACCTAACCTAACCTAACCTAACCTAACCTAACCTAACCTAACCTAACCTAACCTAACCTAACCTAACCTAACCTAACCTAACCTAACCTAACCTAACCTAACCTAACCTAACCTAACCTAACCTAACCTAACCTAACCTAACCTAACCTAACCTAACCTAACCTAACCTAACCTAACCTAACCTAACCTAACCTAACCCAGTTACGTTCGATCCGCGCTCTTGAACGTCACGAATTCCACGTGCTCCGCACTTAAAAAATCAAAAAAGTGGTTTATTTTTGCCGTAGCGACAAGTGCGATACACCACTGTGTTCGTCTCACCGCCGCGCGTGTGGGCGAAGTGTTTCCAAGTGTCTCCAGTGAAAACTGGAAAAGTTTATGTGAAATAACCTCACTTTTAGAGGTTAAGTGACAAATTTTCAACTTCAACCGCGTGCGCTGCACGATTAGTCGCTGCGACCTATTGGTTGCGGCGCATCGCCGTGTGCGCTTCAGCGCCCTCTTTCCGCCGAGCCAACTCGCGGATTTTTCCGCTGAGGAAATCCGGCGGAAAATTGAAAAAACTAAAAACCACGTGTCGGCGTGGTCGGACTTCTGGCGGTAGCAGAGCGACGCCACTTGGAGGGAACGTGCGCAGCAGTTGCAGTAGCCCGGAACCGCAAGTGGAAAAATTTTATGTCTTATAGTTTTTGAACAATAATTATTTTAGTTTCCAAACTTTGACTTTGATTTGTGCCCAAACCAGTTGTGACGCGCGGGTTTTAAGACCGTAGTAATTTGCGGGCACCTTGGTTTAACGTAATTATAGCTTTAGAAAAATTTTTATTCGGCTCTACCTCTGAAAAAATTTTAAAAAACTGGAATTTTGGTTTTTTCGAAAATTTTTTGACTTATTGTTTTATTTTAATATTGTTCTATATTGTGTCTTGTGCGCCTCGTCTTCTTGTATTTTTTGTGTATTTTTTCGTATTTTTGTGGCCAACCGTTCGGGAGATATTAATTTATTTCTAAATTTTGTTATAATTCCTAAATTAATTGTTTTTATTTATTTCCGACCACGGGATTGTGCTTATAGTGGGTGTATTATCCGACATAAGCCGTCGCGCGGGTCGGAAATTATTAAAATTAAAGAAGTTAGTCTTTTTTCGGCCATTTTGTTTTAGGTACCAGATTTTATTTCCTAATTATCTCCCGAACCCTTGGCCGTGGAAATTTGGGAAAACTTTTCCTGTGTGTTATTTTTCGGTCTCTATACGCTCCCACCAAAATTTTTTATTTCTGGCGCACAAGAATTTTTTGGGCTGGAAACGCTTTAGGGTGCAAGAGGAGGTTAAGGGAACACTGCTGGAGAAATCCCGGTAGTCCTCCGACGCCTGGTTCCAGAGTTATCAACTCCTAAAGTTGGAGTTTGACAGCTCGGCGGCCATTTTGCTTTTCTTTCAGCCGTTATAACTCGGGAACTGGGGGTCTCAGCGATCTGCGGTTTTCTTCAGTAGATCCGGGGGCTTGTTGACTACCCGCCCCTCTACTTTTCAGGCCATTTCAGGCCCTGAAAAATTTGTCTTCCGGAAGCGGTTCCGGCGGCTAGAGGAGTTAGAGCAAAGCCGGACATAGAAAATCCCGCAGTCCTACGACCACCGGGAGCGGAGTTGTTGGCGGTCAAAACTTGTGTTTGACAGTTCTGGCCGCCATCTTGGAGTTTTTCCACCTCCGATATCTCCGGAACGGTGTGTCCTAGAGTTCTGGGGTTTTCTTTGTTAGGGTGCCCGGTCGGAACTCTACCCGACGAGATCTTTTTCAGGAAGGATTTGGACAGTTTGTTCCTGAAAATTTTTCAGGACTCCGATCTTCCTGAAACGGGTCTCCAACGGTGCGTCTCGAAGAGCTCTCCTAGGGGAAGGAAACCGCGTTCCGATTGGACCATTGGTTCCTGAGATACGTCCTGGTATCGGTTTTCGGCGGCCATCTTGTTTTTGGTACCGGAAACTGTGACCGGTCATATCTCCTGAACCCTTGGAGCTAGCGGGACGTGCTTGGTGTCCCCTGGAAGCGCTCGGGGAGAGCTATCCTTTGGGTGGAGTAACGTTGCTCTACATAGAGCCGAAATAGGTTTAAGACGAAAAAATTTTTATTTTTACTGTTTTATTAGCTCTAAGTAGTTTTAGGACCTGTGCTGCGTAGCACAGATATATTGTATCTCAGGTACTAGCTCTACATAGAGCCAAACTATTGGAAAATTGTATTTTGACCAAAAATTTTTTATTTTTGTTGTTTTATTTCTGTGTACAAGACTAACTCTATGTAGAGTTGCTGATAAGTTGTTTCTGCTAAGTTATTAGATTTTTTCTCCTTGACATATTCCTAGTGTTGTCAGGAAGGGATTTGGACGGAGTCTGTGACTCCCAAAATTGTTTTATTACCCCTCTTCCGTGACCATAGTTTATCGTTGCTATTATTATTCTTATTTCTTTATTCTTCTTTGATTATATATTGCACGAGTCATAGATTATACAACTTTTACAAACGGTGACTTGTGCCATTGCTTTGGACGGTGTTTCCTTTTTACGAGGGAACTCACACTACCTCCGACATGTTCGGCCTTCGAACCCCTATTGGGAAGGCTGCCGGGAACAGGTCTATTCTTAATGAACCGAGCCCCGAGGCTAAGGATAGGCGGAGTTTTGGTGAGTGGGAGGCAGGATTGCTGAACACTACCCAGACTTTGTCGGGTGAAGCCGCCAAGGCGGGTCCTTCGGGGGGAGGGGGGAAACCGTCTAACCTGCAGAGCGGCAAACAGCCGACCGCGCCAAAAACCTCGAGCCCCAGTACGGAGCTAGTCTCTGATAGGATAGCCGAGGCGAGAAAGGTTCTCCATAAGGGCAAGACCCATCTTAATGCGGCTAAAAATATTAAGACAGAAATTAAAGTTGAGGTGACTGTCGCCCTTGACAGGTTGTACCAGCTGGTTAAGGGTGCTGTTGGAGCTTCGGGTGATGGTAAGCTTAGAGCTAAAGCAGAACAGGGGGGTCCGAAGAAGGTTGAGTCAAGGAAACCTACCACCGAAAAGACACCTCATCCTGTTGACCGTGAATTGGTAGAAAAGCTAGACGAACATCAGAAGCTGATCCTGGAAAATGGTAAAAGGATGGATGAGCTAAGAGAGACTTTGGAATTCACTTTGGAGAAAATGGCAGAAAGATCGTATGCCGATGTTGCAGCTGGCCACTCCGGGAAACCGTCTTGTGGGAGAGGTACCCTACATTCTGTGTGTGTCACCTCAAGGGATGAGACGGAAACCGGAGAGGTGGTCCTGGATAGGATCCGGAAGGCAGTTGATGCAAAGGAGGGGTGGATTGAGGTGGAGAAGGTTAGGAAAGCAAGGGATAGGAAGGTGATTATCGGGTTGAGGACGAGGGAGGATAGAGACAGGATTAAGGAAAGGTTGAAGAAGGATGCAGTCGGTCTCAGCGTCGAGGAAGTCGAGAACAAGGACCCGTTGCTGGTTCTCAGGGGTGTGCTCGCAGTAAATACTGACGAGGACATAGTGAAGGCCCTGAGGAATCAGAATCGGAGTGTTTTCGGTGACCTCGGCGCGGAGGACGATAGGATAAAAGTTAGGTATCGTAGGAGAATGCGAAATCCCCACACTAACAATGTTGTTATTAGCGTATCACCTGCTATCTGGCGCAGAATGTTGGATAAAGGTTCTGCACATATAGATCTCCAGCGTGTTCGGGTCGAAGACCAGACCCCGCTCATGCAGTGTACTCGCTGCTTGGGTTTCGGCCACGGCAAAAAGTACTGCACGGAGTCTGTAGACTTGTGCAGTCATTGCGGTGGCCCGCACCTGAGGGGCGAGTGCGCTGATTTCCTTGCTAATGTGCCACCAAGTTGCAAGAACTGCGTAAGGGGTGGCCTGGAGCGCGCGGAACATAATGCGTTTAGCTATGAGTGCCCGATTAGGAAAAGGTGGGACGATATAGCTAGGGCAACTGTTGCGTACTGCTAAGGGCAGCCAGGAGGTAACAAAGAGGTATACAATAGCACAGGCAAACCTCCGACGATCTAGGCTGGCGACCGATGAACTGATGATCGAGGCGGGAAGACGTAAAATTGCAGTTGCGTTGATCCAGGAGCCGTACGTGGGGTCGATTGGTGAAATGAGGGGCCGCAGGGGCGTGAGGATCTTTCAGGGCACCGGTGTGGATGGGGCACCTGTTAAAGCTGCAATAGCGGTTTTTGATCAGGAGTTAGATGTGGTACAGATCCCCCAACTCACCACAAATAACATCGTGGTGGTGAGGATCCGGACCGATGCCTGGAGGATCCATTTGGTCTCTGTTTATTTTGAATGCCCCCAACATGATTACCCTATAAGTGCGGACCTGGATCGCCTGGCCCACATAGACCAGGAGATCGGTTCGTCGGCATGGATAGTTGGAGGTGATGTCAACGCTAAAAGCGTATGGTGGGGAAGTCCTACGACTGACCACAGGGGGGAAGAACTTTCCGGCTGTCTGGACGAACTAAATCTGGCCGTACTAAATCAGGGAAACATACCTACTTTCGACACCATTAGGGGGGGGAAAAGGTACCAAAGCTTTGTCGACATCACGGCCTGCTCATCGGATATCCTGGGCCTTACGGACGCGTGGAGAGTGGAGGAGAATCTCACGAGCTCGGATCACAATGGCATAGTGTTTCACATCAACCTTAAAAGACCTAAAGGCGTGTGCATATCTAGGACAACTAGGAAGTTTAACACCAGGAAAGCAAATTGGGAGATGTTTCATGAGAAACTCAATCAATTATTTATAGGGAACAAAATTACAACTGCGGAAATAGCACAAATACACGATACACAACAATTAGAACAAACAACACAAAAACTGGTAGAGTCAATAGTAGCTGCATGCACACACTCGATGCCTAAGAAAAACTCTAAAGAAGTACTCACTGTGCCATGGTGGTCCGAGGAACTCGCGGAGATGAAGAGGGAGCTTACTCGGAGGAAGCGCAGGATCCGATGTGCGGCCCAAATCCGGAGACCCAAAGTCATAGGGGAGTACCTGGAACAGAAAGAAAGGTATGAATCGGCGGTAGCTAGAGCTCAGGTGGACAGCTGGAAAGAGTTTTGTGGGAAGCAGGATAGGGAGAGTATATGGGATGGGATTTATCGGGTTATAAGCAGAACAACGCGTAGGAGTGAGGACTTGCCGCTGGTGAGGGACGGAGTGACCCTGGATCCCAAGGGTTCTGTGGAACTGTTGGCTGAGACATTTTACCCGGCGGATATTAGAAGTGGTGACAATATCCAGCACCGAGATACCCGACTGAGAGCCGAATTGGTGAACGTTGGGGGACAAGTTGGTGCTTGTGACCCGCCGTTCACCATGGAGGAGCTGATTGTGGCGAGCGAGTCATTCAGTCCGAAAAAGGCTCCGGGTGAGGACGGGCTTACAGCAGATATTTGTCTTCGCGTGGTGAAGGCCCACCCTGAGCTCCTCTTGCTACTTTTTAATAAGTGCTTTGAATGTGAGTATTTTCCTGTCGCTTGGAAGAGAGCAGTTGTAATAGTGCTGCGGAAGCCTGGAAGAAGTGATTACACCGTCCCAAAATCCCACAGACCCATAGGCCTCTTATCGATATTGGGGAAAACTTATGAGAAGCTGTTGGTGACTCGCCTCAAGTACCATTTACTTCCAAGGATGAGCCCCCGTCAGTTCGGATTCATGCCCCAACGAAGCACCGAAGACTCCCTCTATAATCTTATGCAGTATATCCGCAAAGGATTGGAAGGAAAGAAATTGGTAACCATAATATCATTGGATATAGAGGGAGCCTTTGATAGTGCATGGTGGCCTGCTATCAGAGTCCGGCTGGCGGAGGAAAATTGCCCGTTAAACTTGAGGAGGGTCATCGACAGTTATCTTAAGGACCGTGAGGTAGTGGTCAAATACGCTGGGGAACAACACATAAGAACTACGGAGAAGGGTTGTGTGCAGGGTTCCATAGGAGGTCCGATACTATGGAATCTCCTGTTGGACCCACTCCTTAAAGGTCTTGAGGACGGAGGTAACTTTTGTCAGGCTTTCGCAGACGATGTTGTGATGGCCTTCATGGGAGGGTCGTCACAGGAGGTGGAGAGGCAGGCAAACCTCGCTCTGGAACATGTTTGGGCGTGGGGGGTTAAGAACAAATTGAGATTTGCCCCTCATAAGACAAGCGCGATGGTCATTACGAACAGACTTAAATATGACACCCCGCGCCTAGTCATGGGCGGGATCGAGGTAAGTTTGGTTGATGAGGTGAAACTGCTGGGGGTGACTATAGATAAGAAGCTCACATTTAATACTCATATAAACAACATTTGTAGAAAAGCGACAGGTATTTATAGACAGTTGGCAGGGGCGGCAAGAGTGAGCTGGGGTCTCCATCCAGAGGTAGTTAGGACCATTTATACGGCTGCCATCGAGCCGGTGATTTTGTACGCGGCTAGTGTTTGGGCACCGGCCGCGGAAAAAATCATGACAAAGAGGAAGTTTGAGGTTGTGCAGCGTGGTGTCGCGCAGAAGCAGTGTGGTGCCTACCGAACTGTCTCCCACAATGCAGCGTTGCTTTTGGCAGGGATGCTCCCTCTCGACCTCCGAGTCCGTGAGGTGGCCTCATTATACGAGGCCAAGAAGGGAGCAGATCTGCCACAGCTGGGTGGTAGGGAGGTGGAGAGGAGGGGATCGGCACTGGAGGCGCCTCATCCAGCGGAGCAGACGGCTATAGACTTTGGTATTTTGGGAAACCAGGAGGCCCTGGATCAGAGTGGCAATTTTCACAGCAGAATTTATACCGATGGGAGCAAGATTGGTGGTAGGGTCGGCGCCGCATTGTCAATATGGCAAGGTGACGCCGAGACTAGGGCCGTCAAGCTTGCTCTCTCGGATTATTGCACAGTCTACCAAGCTGAGCTCCTGGCGCTGCGCGAGGCCACGAGAGTGGCTCTTAACAGCAAAGGGTCTTCTTTTGGGATCTACAGTGACTCAAGGGCGGCTCTACAGACTATCACCAACAATCGTTGCCTCCACCCGCTGGCCATAACTGCAAGGGAGAATATTCGATCTATCTCCCTTCAGGGCCGGGTAATATCCCTGTTCTGGATTAAGGCACATGCGGGTTTGGATGGCAATGAGAGAGCCGACCATCTCGCCAAGGAGGCAGCTGTGGGTTCCAAAAGGAGACCCAACTATGACCTTTGCCCGGTATCACACATCAAGCGAATCCTCCGTGGGGATACGCTTGATGTGTGGAACCAGAGGTACAAGGCTGGTACAGCCGCTTCGACTACGAAGGTATTCTTCCCGGATGCTGTGGAAGCTTATGGTATGGTCAGGAAGATAGTTCCTCGGGGTATGTTGACTCAGGTGTTGACTGGGCACGGTGGGTTCTCTGAGTATTTAAGTCGGTTTAAATGCAAGGAGGATCCATCGTGCTCTTGTGAACCAGGTGTTCCGGAGACGGTGGTCCATCTAATTTTAGAGTGCCCTATATATAGTATGGAAAGATTTAATATTGAGAACCAGGTAGATGCGAAATTAACATTAGAAAGCATCCAGGAAATAATAAAAGGCAAGCATAGGGAGAAGTTCCTAAATTACTGTAAAAACATAGCGAGTAAGGTAATTGTAAAGAATAAAAACAGATGATGAAAGTATGTTAAGATAATATACTGCGTTATATTAAAAATTAGCATACATTAAATTGTTAGAAAATATATTAAGCATTATAGTTTTAAATATGTAGTAAATAATATTGTTTAACTATGTTAGAAAATGGATACTTGTGAGTTATCTTGGCCTGTGTAATGTGTAGTACTGTTAAAATGTATAAATATTTAGAATGTATAAGGGTTTTTGTGTGGCTTGGTGGTTATTTTTGTAATAAAGACATTAAATGTACCCTATAACCCAATCCCCTAATAGTTTTAAGTAAAGAATGTGTGTGGATGAGTAAAAACGGTATGCTTGAAAGATAGACGGGAGTGGTAACAGAGGCCGGAATGAATGATAAGAGACAAAAATATGTAATTAAACTAGGAGATAGATAAGATAGATTAGTGACACTAGTTTAAGGGTCGGAAACCCGATAGTAAGTACGAGGATGGAAAAGAGAAAGAACCAGTATGTGGCATGACTGAGACCAGCGAATAAGCGAGAACTGGAATGGACAGGATTTGTGGATACAGACTCATAGACATAAGTCAGAGGTAGTGTAGAAAAAAAAAAAAAAAAAAAAAAAAAAAAAAAAAAAAAAAAAAAAAAAAAAAAAAAAAAAAAAAAAAAACCTAACCTAACCTAACCTAACCTAACCTAACCTAACCTAACCTAACCTTTTTTTTTTTTTTTTTTTTGGTGTGGAAAATGCACCTTATGCATCGTCTCCGTTCGGGGAAACGGAGGTATGTGGGGCTCTCCCCAAGGGGGCCTACCCACTAAAAACCACACGGATTCCCTCGTTTGCCATTGTGAACGCCACGGGAGCAAAATGTGTCACCGCAACGCCCACTGGCCGCCCCGGGATGGGGCTCCTCTGTCGACACCGTGCAATGCGGGCTCGGCACTCCCCGACCTCCCCCGCTGGTGAAGGATTGTTTAAAGAGGTTTACTCCTCGTGGCTTCCGCAGATGCCCACGTTCCCGGCAAGCCGGGGTTACGTGCCCTCACGTTAGCTTCCGCGCCCTCATGTACTGCTCTGAAAGCAGAGCGGTACCGAGAGCACGGTCGCTTCCGCCCACCAGCCTGCCAAGGGCGGGGCGCCGTCCTCAAAAGCGGACCCACTAATTGGCCCGCTACCCTCCCCCCCAGTGTGTCAGCAGACCCCCACAGGCCATGGGCCCAACCGCTACTCTTCTCCCCCTTAACCACCAGGGTTAACAGGGGAGAACCGTAACGGTCGTGCAGCCCAGACGATAACCTGAACTATCGCCCGGGCACATGTGGAAATTGCCGACCCCCTCCCCCCCAGTGTGTCAGTAAATCCCCACAGGCCATGGGCCCAACCGCTACTCTTCTCCCCCTTAACCACCAGGGTTAACAGGGGAGAACCGTAACGGTCGTGCAGCCTAGACGGTAGTAGGTACCACTACTTCCGCCCGGGCACATGTGGAAGTTACCGACCCCCTCCCCCCCAGTCAGTCAGTCAATCCCCACAGGCCATGGGCCCAACTGCTACTCTTCTCCCCCTTAACCCTAGTGTCCAGGATTAAAAGGGGAGAACCGTAGCAGTCGTGCAGTCCAGACTATGCATGCGGACCATACATGGCCCGGGCACATGTGGAGATTGCTGACCCCCACCCCCCCAGTCGGATATTAGCCAACGGTTAACTAAATCCCCGAAGGAGAACCTAACCTAACCTAACCTAACCTAACCTAACCTAACCTAACCTAACCTAACCTAACCTAACCTAACCTAACCTAACCTAACCTAACCTAACCTAACCTAACCTAACCTAACCTAACCTAACCTAACCTAACCTAACCTAACCTAACCTAACCTAACCTAACCTAACCTAACCTAACCTAACCTAACCTAACCTAACCTAACCTAACCTAACCTAACCTAACCTAACCTAACCTAACCTAACCTAACCTAACCTAACCTAACCTAACCTAACCTAACCTAACCTAACCTAACCTAACCTAACCTAACCGATCCGCGCTCTTGAACGTCACGAATTCCACGTGCTCCGCACTTAAAAAATCAAAAAAGTGGTTATTTTTCGTCCGATTTACGAGTGTGATACACCATTGGAATCGCCCCATCGGCGCGCATGTGGGCGAGGTGAAATCAAGTGTCTATAGTGAAAGGCAAAAAAGTTTGTGTGAAATAACCTCACTTTTTGAGGTTAAAGTGAAAAATTTCATCTTTGACTGCGTGCGGCGCGCGATTAGTCGCTGTAACCTATTGGTTGCGGCGCATCGCCGTGTGCGCCTCAGCGCCCTCTACACAGCGAGCCCCCTCGCGGATTTTTCCGCTGAGGGAATTTGGAGGAAATTGGGAAAAACCAAAAACCGCGTGGTGGCGTGGTCCGACTTCTGGCAGTAGCAGAGCGACGCCACTTGGAGGGATCGTGCACGGCAGCAGCAGTAGCCCGGAACCGCAAGTCGAAAAATTTTATCACTTATAGTTTTTGAACAATAAATTTTTAAATGTGTCAACTTTGACCCTAATTTGTGACTAAACCTGTTGTGACGCGCGGATTTTGGCGCCGTAGTAATTTGCGGGCATAGCGGCCCAACGTAGCTGTAGTATTTTAAAATTTTTAATTCGGCTCTACCCTTGGAAAATTTTCGGAAAACCGATTTTTTCGTTTTTCCTAAAAATTTTCTATTTTCTGATTTATTTTAATTCTGTTTTTTATTGTATCTTGTGCGCCTTGTTTTCCTCTATTTTTGTGTATTTTTTCCATATTTTTCTGACCATCGGTTCAGGAGTTATTAATTTTCTTCTAAATTTTCCTCTATTTTCTAAATTAATTGTTTTTAGTCATTTCCGACCACGGGATCGTGTTTAGAGTCGGTGTATTATCCGACCTAAGCTGTCGCGCGGGTCGGAAATCATTAAAACTGACGAAGTTTTACTTTTTCGGCCATTTTGTTTTTTGATGCCAGGTTTTGTTTTGTGTTTTACTCCTGAACCCCTGGTCGTAGAAATTTGGGAAAACTTTTCCTAGCTCTTGTTTTTTGGTCTCTATCTGCTCCCATCAAAATTTTTCTATTTCGGCGCACAAGAATTTTTTGGGCTGGAAACACTTTAGGGAGCAAGAGGAGGTTGTGGGAATACTGCTGGAGAAAGCCCGGTAGTCCTCCGACGCCTGGTTCCAGAGTTATCAACTCCTAAAGTTGGAGTTTGACAGCTCGGCGGCCATTTTTCTTTTCTTTCAGCCGCTATAACTCGGGAACTAGGGGTCTCAGCGATCTGCGGTTTTCTTCAGCAGATCCGGGGGCTTGTTGACTACCCGCCCCTCTACTTTTCAGGCCATTTCAGGCCCTGAAAAATTTGTCTCCCGGAAGTGATTCCGGCGGTTAGAGGAGTTAGAGCGAAGCCGGACATAGAAAATCCCACAGTTCTACGACCACTGGGAGCGGAGTTGCTGGCGGTCAAAACTTGTGTTTGACAGTTCTGGCCGCCATCTTGGGGTTTTTCCTCCTCCGATATCTCCGTAACGGTGAGTCCTAGGGCTCTGCGGTTTTCTTTGTTAGGGAGCCCGGTCGGAACTCTACCCGACGAGACTTTTTTCAGGAAGGATCTGGACACTTTGATCCTGAAAAATTTTCAGGACTCCGATCTTCCTGAAACGGGTCTCCAACGGAGCGTCTTGAAGAGCTCTCTTAGGGGAAGGAAACCGCGTTCCGATTGGACCACTGGTTCCTGAGATACGTCCTGGTATCGGTTTTCGGCGGCCATCTTGTTTTTGGTACCGGAAACTGTGACCGGTCATATCTCTGGAACCCTTGGAGCTAGCGGGACGTGCTTGGTGTCCCCTGGAAGCGCTCGGGGAGAGCTATCCTTTGGGTGGAGTAACGTTGCTCTACATAGAGCCGAAATAGGTTTAAGACGAAAAATTTTTTATTTTTACTGTTTTATTAGCTCTTAGTAGTTTTAGGACCTGTGCTGCGTAGCACAGATATATTGTATCTCAGGTACTGGCTCTACATAGAGCCAAACTATTGGAAAATTGTATTTTGACCAAAAATTTTTTTTTATTTTTGTTGTTTTATTTCTGTGTACAAGACTAACTCTATGTAGAGTTGCTGATAAATTGTTTCTGCTGTTATTGGATTTTTTCTCCTTGACATATTCCTAGTGTTGTCAGGAAGGGATTTGGACGGAGTCTGTGACTCCCAAAATTGTTTTATTACCCCTCTTCCGTGACCATAGTTTATCGTTGCTATTCTTATTTCTTTATTCTTCTTTGATTATATATTGCACGAGTCATAGATTATACAACTTTTACAAACGGTGACTTGTGCCATTGCTTTGGACGGTGTTTCCTTTTTACGAGGGAACTCACACTACCTCCGACATGTTCGGCCTTCGAACCCCTATTGGGAAGGCTGCCGGGAACAGGTCTATTCTTAATGAACCGAGCCCCGAGGCTAAGGATAGGCGGAGTTTTGGTGAGTGGGAGGCAGGATTGCTGAACACTACCCAGACTTTGTCGGGTGAAGCCGCTAAGGCGGGTCCTTCGGGGGGAGGGGGGAAACCGTCTAACCTGCAGAGCGGCAAACAGCCGACCGCGCCAAAAACCTCGAGCCCCAGTACGGAGCTAGTCTCTGATAGGATAGCCGAGGCGAGAAAGGTTCTCCATAAGGGCAAGACCCATCTTAATGCGGCTAAAAATATCAAGACAGAAATTAAAGTTGAGGTGACTGTCGCCCTTGACAGGTTGTACCAGCTGGTTAAGGGTGCTGTTGGAGCTTCGGGTGATGGTAAGCTTAGAGCTAAAGCAGAACAGGCGGGTCCGAAGAAGGTTGAGTCAAGGAAACCTACCACCGAAAAGACACCTCATCCTGTTGACCGTGAATTGGTAGAAAAGCTAGACGAACATCAGAAGCTGATCCTGGAAAATGGTAAAAGGATGGATGAGCTAAGAGAGACTTTGGAATTCACTTTGGAGAAAATGGCAGAAAGATCGTATGCCGATGTTGCGGCTGGCCACTCCGGGAAACCGTCTTGTGGGAGAGGTACCCTACATTCTGTGTGTGTCACCTCAAGGGATGAGACGGAAACCGGAGAGGTGGTCCTGGATAGGATCCGGAAGGCAGTTGATGCAAAGGAGGGGTGGATTGAGGTGGAGAAGGTTAGGAAAGCAAGGGATAGGAAGGTGATTATCGGGTTGAGGACGAGGGAGGATAGAGACAGGATTAAGGAAAGGTTGAAGAAGGATGCAGTCGGTCTCAGCGTCGAGGAAGTCGAGAACAAGGACCCGTTGCTGGTTCTCAGGGGTGTGCTCGCAGTAAATACTGACGAGGACATAGTGAAGGCCCTGAGAAATCAGAATCGGAGTGTTTTTGGTGACCTCGGCGCGGGGGACGATAGGATAAAAGTTAGGTATCGTAGGAGAATGCGAAATCCCCACACTAACAATGTTGTTATTAGCGTATCACCTGCTATCTGGCGCAGAATGTTGGATAAAGGTTCTGCACATATAGATCTCCAGCGTGTTCGGGTCGAAGACCAGACCCCGCTCATGCAGTGTACTCGCTGCTTGGGTTTCGGCCACGGCAAAAAGTACTGCACGGAGTCTGTAGACTTGTGCAGTCATTGCGGTGGCCCGCACCTGAGGGGCGAGTGCGCTGATTTCCTTGCTAATGTGCCACCAAGTTGCAAGAACTGCGTAAGGGGTGGCCTGGAGCGCGCGGAACATAATGCGTTTAGCTATGAGTGCCCGATTAGGAAAAGGTGGGACGATATAGCTAGGGCAACTGTTGCGTACTGCTAAGGGCAGCCAGGAGGTAACAAAGAGGTATACAATAGCACAGGCAAACCTCCGACGATCTAGGCTGGCGACCGATGAACTGATGATCGAGGCGGGAAGACGTAAAATTGCAGTTGCGTTGATCCAGGAGCCGTACGTGGGGTCGATTGGTGAAATGAGGGGCCGCAGGGGCGTGAGGATCTTTCAGGGCACCGGTGTGGATGGGGCACCTGTTAAAGCTGCAATAGCGGTTTTTGATCAGGAGTTAGATGTGGTACAGATCCCCCAACTCACCACAAATAACATCGTGGTGGTGAGGATCCGGACCGATGCCTGGAGGATCCATTTGGTCTCTGTTTATTTTGAATGCCCCCAACATGATTACCCTATAAGTGCGGACCTGGATCGCCTGGCCCACATAGACCAGGAGATCGGTTCGTCGGCATGGATAGTTGGAGGTGATGTCAACGCTAAAAGCGTATGGTGGGGAAGTCCCACGACTGACCACAGGGGGGAAGAACTTTCCGGCTGTCTGGACGAACTAAATCTGGCCGTACTAAATCAGGGAAACATACCTACTTTCGACACCATTAGGGGGGGGAAAAGGTACCAAAGCTTTGTCGACATCACGGCCTGCTCATCGGATATCCTGGGCCTTACGGACGCGTGGAGAGTGGAGGAGAATCTCACGAGCTCGGATCACAATGGCATAGTGTTTCACATCAACCTTAAAAGATCTAAAGGCGTGTGCATATCTAGGACAACTAGGAAGTTTAACACCAGGAAAGCAAATTGGGAGATGTTTCATGAGAAACTCAATCAATTATTTATAGGGAACAAAATTACAACTGCGGAAATAGCACAAATACACGATACACAACAATTAGAACAAACAACACAAAAACTGGTAGAGTCAATAGTAGCTGCATGCACACACTCGATGCCTAAGAAAAACTCTAAAGAAGTACTTACTGTGCCATGGTGGTCCGAGGAACTCGCGGAGATGAAGAGGGAGCTTACTCGGAGGAAGCGCAGGATCCGATGTGCAGCCCAAATCCGGAGACCCAAAGTCATAGGGGAGTACCTGGAACAGAAAGAAAGGTATGAATCGGCGGTAGCTAGAGCTCAGGTGGACAGCTGGAAAGAGTTTTGTGGGAAGCAGGATAGGGAGAGTATATGGGATGGGATTTATCGGGTTATAAGCAGAACAACGCGTAGGAGTGAGGACTTGCCGCTGGTGAGGGACGGAGTGACCCTGGATCCCAAGGGTTCTGTGGAACTGTTGGCTGAGACATTTTACCCGGCGGATATTAGAAGTGGTGACAATATCCAGCACCGAGATACCCGACTGAGAGCCGAATTGGTGAACGTTGGGGGACAAGTTGGTGCTTGTGACCCGCCGTTCACCATGGAGGAGCTGATTGTGGCGAGCGAGTCATTCAGTCCGAAAAAGGCTCCGGGTGAGGACGGGCTTACAGCAGATATTTGTCTTCGCGTGGTGAAGGCCCACCCTGAGCTCCTCTTGCTACTTTTTAATAAGTGCTTTGAATGTGAGTATTTTCCTGTCGCTTGGAAGAGAGCAGTTGTAATAGTGCTGCGGAAGCCTGGAAGAAGTGATTACACCGTCCCAAAATCCCACAGACCCATAGGCCTCTTATCGATATTGGGGAAAACTTATGAGAAGCTGTTGGTGACTCGCCTCAAGTACCATTTACTTCCAAGGATGAGCCCCCGTCAGTTCGGATTCATGCCCCAACGAAGCACCGAAGACTCCCTCTATAATCTTATGCAGTATATCCGCAAAGGATTGGAAGGAAAGAAATTGGTAACCATAATATCATTGGATATAGAGGGAGCCTTTGATAGTGCATGGTGGCCTGCTATCAGAGTCCGGCTGGCGGAGGAAAATTGCCCGTTAAACTTGAGGAGGGTCATCGACAGTTATCTTAAGGACCGTGAGGTAGTGGTCAAATACGCTGGGGAACAACACATAAGAACTACGGAGAAGGGTTGTGTGCAGGGTTCCATAGGAGGTCCGATACTATGGAATCTCCTGTTGGACCCACTCCTTAAAGGTCTTGAGGACGGAGGTAACTTTTGTCAGGCTTTCGCAGACGATGTTGTGATGGCCTTCATGGGAGGGTCGTCACAGGAGGTGGAGAGGCAGGCAAACCTCGCTCTGGAACATGTTTGGGCGTGGGGGGTTAAGAACAAATTGAGATTTGCCCCTCATAAGACAAGCGCGATGGTCATTACGAACAGACTTAAATATGACACCCCGCGCCTAGTCATGGGCGGGATCGAGGTAAGTTTGGTTGATGAGGTGAAACTGCTGGGGGTGACTATAGATAAGAAGCTCACATTTAATACTCATATAAACAACATTTGTAGAAAAGCGACAGGTATTTATAGACAGTTGGCAAGGGCGGCAAGAGTGAGCTGGGGTCTCCACCCAGAGGTAGTTAGGACCATTTATACGGCTGCCATCGAGCCGGTGATTTTGTACGCGGCTAGTGTTTGGGCACCGGCCGCGGAAAAAATCATGACAAAGAGGAAGTTTGAGGTTGTGCAGCGTGGTGTCGCGCAGAAGCAGTGTGGTGCCTACCGAACTGTCTCCCACAATGCAGCGTTGCTTTTGGCAGGGATGCTCCCTCTCGACCTCCGAGTCCGTGAGGTGGCCTCATTATACGAGGCCAAGAAGGGAGCAGATCTGCCACAGCTGGGTGGTAGGGAGGTGGAGAGGAGGGGATCGGCACTGGAGGCGCCTCATCCAGCGGAGCAGACGGCTATAGACTTTGGTATTTTGGGAAACCAGGAGGCCCTGGATCAGAGTGGCAATTTTCACAGCAGAATTTATACCGATGGGAGCAAGATTGGTGGTGGGGTCGGCGCCGCATTGTCAATATGGCAAGGTGACGCCGAGACTAGGGCCGTCAAGCTTGCTCTCTCGGATTATTGCACAGTCTACCAAGCTGAGCTCCTGGCGTTGCGCGAGGCCACGAGAGTGGCTCTTAACAGCAAAGGGTCTTCTTTTGGGATCTACAGTGACTCAAGGGCGGCTCTACAGACTATCACCAACAATCGTTGCCTCCACCCGCTGGCCATAACTGCAAGGGAGAATATTCGATCTATCTCCCTTCAGGGCCGGGTAATATCCCTGTTCTGGATAAAGGCACATGCGGGTTTGGATGGCAATGAGAGAGCCGACCATCTCGCCAAGGAGGCAGCTGTGGGTTCCAAAAGGAGACCCAACTATGACCTTTGCCCGGTATCACACATCAAGCGAATCCTCCGTGGGGATACGCTTGATGTGTGGAACCAGAGGTACAAGGCTGGTACAGCCGCTTCGACTACGAAGGTATTCTTCCCGGATGCTGTGGAAGCTTATGGTATGGTCAGGAAGATAGTTCCTCGGGGTATGTTGACTCAGGTGTTGACTGGGCACGGTGGGTTCTCTGAGTATTTAAGTCGGTTTAAATGCAAGGAGGATCCATCGTGCTCTTGTGAACCAGGTGTTCCGGAGACGGTGGTCCATCTAATTTTAGAGTGCCCTATATATAGTATGGAAAGATTTAATATTGAGAACCAGGTAGATGCGAAATTAACATTAGAAAGCATCCAGGAAATAATAAAAGGCAAGCATAGGGAGAAGTTCCTAAATTACTGTAAAAACATAGCGAGTAAGGTAATTGTAAAGAATAAAAACAGATGATGAAAGTATGTTAAGATAATATACTGCGTTATATTAAAAATTAGCATACATTAAATTGTTAGAAAATATATTAAGCATTATAGTTTTAAATATGTAGTAAATAATATTGTTTAACTATGTTAGAAAATGGATACTTGTGAGTTATCTTGGCCTGTGTAATGTGTAGTACTGTTAAAATGTATAAATATTTAGAATGTATAAGGGTTTGTTGTGTGGCTTGGTGGTTATTTTTGTAATAAAGACATTAAATGTACCCTATAACCCAATCCCCTAATAGTTTTAAGTAAAGAATGTGTGTGGATGAGTAAAAACGGTATGCTTGAAAGATAGACGGGAGTGGTAACAGAGGCCGGAATGAATGATAAGAGACAAAAATATGTAATTAAACTAGGAGATAGATAAGATAGATTAGTGACACTAGTTTAAGGGTCGGAAACCCGATAGTAAGTACGAGGATGGAAAAGAGAAAGAACCAGTATGTGGCATGACTGAGACCAGCGAATAAGCGAGAACTGGAATGGACAGGATTTGTGGATACAGACTCATAGACATAAGTCAGAGGTAGTGTATTATAAAAAAAAAAAAAAAAAAAAAAAAAAAAAAAAAAAAAAAAAAAACCTAACCTAACCTAACCTAACCTAACCTAACCTAACCTTTTTTTTTTTTTTTTTTTTTTTTTTTTTTTTTTTTTTTTTTTTGTTCACGGAGTGGAAACACATTACGTGTACCCCCGGGCCCGGGGAGACCCGGTTTAGGTTATGTGGGGCTCTCTCTCCGGTCCTCTTCTCCTAATGAGAAGGGGACAGGAGAGCATACCCACTAAAACCACTCCGACGCTGACCCTCTTGCCGAGGTTGGTAGGCGCCGTGGGATCCCGAGGATTTCACCAAGACGACGCCTCCCGGCCGCCCCAGCTTACGCCGGGGCTACCCGCGCCAAAGGAGGGAGGAGTTGCAGCGTTTCAACTCCTCCCCCAGACATGCAGGACCGTGCAATGCAGACAAGGGATCCCCGTCCCTCGCCCGCTGGTCCTACTGGGGGATATGACGGGCGGCAAATTGCCTCCGCCTTACCCCCCTCCGTCTGCGCCGGAACAGGGGCGCGAGGGCATCGTCCTCGCGCTCCCGTTCCGCGGCCTCCTTTTGCGAGATTACTGCCTCGCAAAAGGAGGCAACCGCTTCCCAGTTCTCCTCGCTCTCAAGCAGGGCCTCAATGACGCTGGAGAGCGAAAGATCAGACCTTCTGATGGCTGCCATAAGGGTTTGGCGTTCCGGATCCCAGCTGCTGCACTCGGCTAATGTGTGCTGGGCCGTGTCATCGTCATAACCACAATGATGACATTGTGGATCGGATTCCCTCTTTATTCGGTGCAGGTAATGACCGAAGCAGCCATGTCCAGTCAATACCTGCACCATCCTATATGTTAATGCGCCGTGCGCCCTCTCGATCCAGTCATCTAGTGACGGGAGGAGTGCCATTATGGTGTTCGTCCCATAACGGCAGTCCTCCAGGTCACTTTTCCACCTGTCCCGCAACCGTCTCTCCACCATTCGGCGGGCTTGCACGAGCTCTCTGGGAGCCGGTCTTTCTCCTTGCGCTAGGGCCTCCCTGCGTGACCGATAAGTCTCCGCCATGACTTTAGCGTCAATGTCCCACGGCGGGGTCCCGGCAAGGGCGCAAGCGGCCATATGTGCCACCGTCACATACGCTCTTATTATTCGTATGGCACACACCCTCTGTGGCCGCCGGAGTAGAGCTTTGTTCCGCTCCAACAGCCGGTCGGCCCAAATTGGTGCCCCGTACAATGCCATACTGCGGACTACACCGGCGAACAGTCGTCTTACGGAACCCCTTGGTCCGTCCACGTTCGGTAGCAGTCTACCTAGCGCCGATGCGGCGCCGACCAGCCGGGGGCCAAGACGAGTGAAATGCTCGGTGAAGTCCCATTTTCTGTCCAGGACAAGGCCAAGATATTTTATGTTAGCCCTGACCTGGACAGATTCGCCATGGATCAGGAGCGTGGTGTCTGCTGGAACGCGCCAGCCAGTTCCCCCGAAAACCATCGACTCCGTTTTCGCTACAGCCGGCGCAAGGCCGAGCATTCGGATGCGGTCGATGGTCAGTTCCGCCGCGACAGCAGCTCTCCTGAGTGTTTCACCCAGTCCGCTTCCCCGGACGGCCACCATCGTGTCGTCGGCGTAGCAGATGGTGGCCATGCGGGGAAGCTGAACCCCCCTTATGGCCCAGTCAAATCCGAGGTTCCACAAGAGGGGCCCTAGCACCGACCCTTGGGGCACACCGCAGGACATTGCCCTTGACGTCCGCTGTCCATCGTGGTCGTAGAGCACCACCCTTCCCTCTAGATAGTGCCCCACGATTTTCTGCAAGTATTGTGGCAGGCCGTGGTACCGCAGAGCCTCCTTTATGACCTCGTAGGGGAGGGTGCCGAAGGCGTTTGCGATGTCGAGAGACACCGCCACCACACCCTCCCCCTTGTTGGCCGCATAGTCGATAAAATCCTTGAGCGCCTGTATGGCATCTACGGTACCACGTCCCGCTCTGAACCCAAATTGTCTGTCCGACACGTTTGGGCCCACGTCCTCTAGGTGCTTGATGATCCGGGAAGCGATAATCCGCTCCAGGATCTTCCCGGATACATCAAGCAGCACAAGCGGCCTGTGACCAGACGGGGAGTCCGGCGGGCGGCCTTCCTTCCGCAGGAGGCAGAGTCGCCCTTCCTTCCACACGCTGGGAAAGCAACCCTCCTCCAGGCATTCGTTCAGGAGGTCTTTATAGTACTCTCCCAGGTGTTCAAGGGCTAAGGGGATTACCCTCGCCGGGACCCCGTCCGGCCCCGGCGCCTTCTTGTTTGACCTGAGGCGATCTCTGATTGTCATCATTTCGTCCTCGGTTACCGTCGGGACGGGATGGCGTTCGTCGTTTGTCTCCTCAGAGGGGGCCGACATTCTCGGAGGAGTGAAGACTGGTGCCGGCGGAAAGAGGGCAGCCACCACCCTATTTAAGAGCTCAGGCTCCATGGAGTCCATGGGGGGGGCGCGCTTCATCTTGTTACGTACCATTTTATATGGTCTCCCCCATGGATCTCGGTTTAGTGTGCCCAAAAATTGCTCGTGGGCTTCGTCTTTCGCTTTTACGATAGCTAGTTGAAGTGCCTCCTTTGCCGTCTTGAGCGCTCTGTGCGCGAGCTCCTCCTCCTCGTTGGTGTGCGATCTTCTTCGCCTGCAGCGAGTGTACGCGCGGCGCGCACGATTACTGGTGAGTCGAAGGGACGCGATTTCTTCAGACCACCAGTAAACGCTTTTCTTGTTAGGCAGCCGTCGAACTCTGGGCATTGCTGCGTCGCACACCGCCGTGAGCATTTCCCGGAATCTAGCTGCTTTCCCTTCGACTCCCACATTATTGGGCGGAGGGTCGCCCCATGCTTCGATTATTGCGGCTTCCTCCGCCGCAGCCGGATCGAAGCCCGTGATGGCCCACCGCGGGAACCTGAGGCCGGCACCTCTCCTCCTGGGCGGCTGGGACCCTGCTGGTGAGGTGGACACCCCCATCCGAATATAGAGGTGATCGGAGAGGGTCTCCACCTCCTCTAGGACCCTCCAGTCCACCACTCGTGCGGCTAGGGCAGGGGTCGCGAACGTTACGTCCACGATGGAGCCCCCCTGCCTGCGCACGCACGTGTTGGCAGCTCCCACGTTGACCACCTGGAGGCCGGTAGCGAGTGCCCAGTCCCGGAGGACCTCCCCTTTGGGGTCGGTGATTGGGGAACCCCAAGCCGCGCTCTTAGCGTTGAGGTCCCCCATCACCATAATTTGAGCCGGAGCACACCTCCCGACGACTCTTCCCAGCCCCTCCAGGTAGCTCTCGAAATCGGAGAGCGGCCGGTTGGGGGAGAAGTAAACCGCTATGATCACGGTTCTCCCCCATTTGGCAGCCACATATCCTGAGCCGTCCTCCAATTTCGAGAGGGGCGGGAAGTCCCCCGCAGCCGGCACAACGACCGCAACCCCGCCGTCTGTCGCCCCAGCCCAGTTTGACTGGGGGGGGACGAGATACGGCTCTGCGACCACGGCAAGGGCCAACCCCCACTCCGCCATGACCTGCATAAGCAGGTCTTGGGCGCGGGCGGAGTGGTTGAGGTTGCACTGTAGGATCTCTAAATGCCGGTGTGCTGACATTTAGAGATCCATGTTACGTCCCCCTGCTTGCCCTTGGGCGGTCGCCTGACTACCAGTTGCCCTCTGCGGGTCGTTACGGCCCTTTGTCTGGGGAGGCGCGCACGCCCTCCCCCCCATCACGTGCCCCGCTGGTCGCTTTGCGGCGTGGCACACACCGCAGAAGGGGTCCGCCTCACATTCGCCGGCTTTGTGCCCAGGCCTGGAGCAGCGGTAGCACTGGTCCCCCCTATCTACCGGAGATGGACACAGCGCCCTTGTGTGTCCTGTCCCCAGGCAACGGTAACACCGCATAGGCTGGGGTTCCAGTGCCTTGACCTGTGCGGCCGACCAGCCCATCAGTAACCTGCCCGCCTTGATGAGGGCATTAGCGGCAGTCACCGGGCATCGCACCAATGCTGTCCCTGTGCCATTGTTCAGCAGCCTTATTGGGCTCACTTTCACCTGCTCGACAGCGCAGCCGCCCTTGAGGACCACAGCCGTCCTGACGTCCTCCGGCGTTACCGACTCGTCAAAGCCGGTAACCCGGAGGTCAGCCGTTTTAACTGGGCGATGGACAGTGGCCACGTCCCCTATTATCCCCTCAATTTTCAGAGCCAGGTCGTCGGCGAGTCGGCTGCTGCTGGCCCCCGGAACCTCAATTAGTCGAGCCCCGGTGGCCGACTTACGGACCCTTACACTCTCGATGCCCACATCTGCCAATTTGAGCGATGTGGTGACCTTCTGCAATGCGGCCAGGTAGGTCACGTCGGCCTCCGGCTTCAGGGTCACCACGACCGCTGAACTTTTAGGGATCGGCAGCCCTTTGGCCGGGGCTGCCTTTTTCGGCTTAGCAACTTGAGGTTGCGGCTGGGCAGGCTTCTTGCCCTTTGCCCCTCTCTTGACCACTGCTGTCCACGACTCAGTGGTCATCGCCGGTTGTTCCTTCGGCACCTCTTGTTGAGCTTTAGGCTTGGCACCGGCCGGCGTCCTCGGCTGGGCTTGCGGCTGCCTTTGTGGCCGCTGTATACGCTCTACCTCCTCTGTTGTTGCTCGCTCCTGTGCGAGCTCGGGCTGGCTGGAAGAGCGTTTGCCTGCCCTCCCCTTATTCCGCCCTTGCTGAGGGGCGGCCGCCGGAGGCCTGGTTGCCCTGTCAGCGGCCAGCGGTGGCCGCATGATGGGCTCCGGAGGGAGGCGCTTTTCCAGGGCCTCCAGTCTCACATTGAGCATGTTCCCCAGGCTCATAAAGAGCTCCCGGCTGTGGATCTCCAGGCACTCTTGCAAGCCTTCAGGGAGGCCCTGCTGCGTGATGCGCCGGGGGGCCTCGGGGGTTCGCTCTGAGAAGGCCGTGCGCAGCGCCTTCGTTTCAACCGTCAAGAGAGCGAGTTGCTCCCGCATCCGCTTATTATCGGCCTTGAGCCTGCGGATTTCCTCGCTCTCTCGACGGTTTTCGAGGAAGTCCATGGCCTCCAGTATCTCGCGGCACGAAGTGTTTATTTTCCCCTTAACCACCCCATTGAGATTGCTCGACTTGGCGGCCTCCGCCAGGACCACACGAGCCGCTTTCCGTGCGCTTTCAACTACTCCGACCTCGTCGGCAGTCAGCTGCCCGTCAATTGAAGCCGGAATCGCCGCAGTTGCCGCAGTCTCCGGCTTATTCCCAGTTTTCGGCGCATTTGGAATCGACCGCGCCGGTGGCTCATCCTCATCGTCAGACGTGTCGCCAATCGTTACCGTCTGGGGAGGTGGGGAACGAGCCCTTCGGTTTCCCTGTGAGCGGGAGCGCAGAGCAGGGAAATCCAGGCGGTAGGCCGCCTTTATTTTGTCCACCTGGGACTGGAACTCAGGGTCGTCCCCACTCAAACCCCTCAGTTTGGCCTTAGCGGCGGACAATCCGGCGTATGCGCCCACACTCTTAGGGGCGCGCCCACGCCCAGATACCCCAACCTTGGAGCTAGGCCCGTCCTCGCTGCCGTCATCGGCTTCGCCTATAGCCCTCTTATTGGGTCCGGAGACCATTTCCATCTTCTCTCCCGATGGCACCTCTCCGGCGCTTTTTTCAGCCATATTTTGGCGGTTTTTCCCCTCTTAAAAATCACCCTTCAGTGATTGCGCCACGCAGCAAGAAAGAAAATTTAGCCACTACCAAGCCCCACAACCCAGCGTAAAAGCCGAATTTTTTGGCCTGAAGATAAAATTTCCAGAACCAAGAAACCGCCAAATTACGCCAAATTGTATGGCAGGGTACAAAAATTTTAACTAAAAAATTTTTTTCCGCGTAACGGAAAGACACTACCACCCAAATTTGGTGTCAAAAAATGGGATTTAAAAAACCCTATTTTTTGACACCTCAATCAGATTTTTTGACCCAGAAACAAAAGTTCCACAGTCAAAAAACCCGAAATCGGGACAACGAAATTACGCCGATCGGCGTAATTTCTTAAAAAATCAATAAAACAAAAACTATAAACGACAGACACACAAAACTCAAAACAGAAATTGGGCGAATTAGACGTCCTATCTCCCTACCCAAACAGAATATTTTTATTAATAACCTACAAAAAGTTATTAACAAAAATACCCGTTGCTCGTAGAAAATTTTCAGGCGCTGCTATTAAGTTTCGCAGGCGCTTGAAAACTTTTTACCAGCTTTTTCCCCGAAAAACCATAAATCTGGCAAGAATTCCAAGAATGCAGCGCTATAGGACTGCCCCAGAACTACCCAAGACCAAAATTTGGTAAGGGTAGCTTTACGGGTATAGCCGCTATTGACGAACAAAATTTGGAGATTTTTGCCAAATTTCACCAAAACCAATCAAAAATGCAAATCGAAAAACCGAAATAAACAAGCCAAGTCAGAATTTTTTGCAGAATCGAGTCCAGAAAACGAGCAGGGGGGTCAAAACAAGTCTCTGTACCAAAATTCGCAAAAATCCGCTAGTAAACCACCAAGTAAGGAAGATTTTCTTGCTTCAAGGAAGATTTTCTTGCTTAGGAAGATTTTCTTGCTTAACCTAACCTAACCTAACCTAACCTAACCTAACCTAACCTAACCTAACCTAACCTAACCTAACCTAACCTAACCTAACCTAACCTAACCAAAAAAAAAAAAAAAAAAAAAAAAAAAAAAAAAAAAAAAAAAGAGTATAAAAGAATATTTGATAAAGAGTAATAAAATAAAAAGATAGAAAGATGAAAAGAAAATAAAAAGGAAAAGGATAAATCCTGTAAATCTGACACTCTGTAGTTTGTTTTGGGTTTTGTCCTTATAGAATGTTTGTACGGGGTTTTTCGGGATGTTTTTCCGTTGAGTTTTTGTGTGGTTGTGTTTTTTCCGTCTTTGTTTTTTATTAGAATCCTTTTGTTCAAGCCTGGGAAAACACAAACCAGGATAAAGTAAAGGGGTTGTAAGACCTGTGGCCGGGTTTTTTAGTCCGTGCGAGTCGGACACTGTCTGGGTGCTCCCCCCATTCGTCCGTAGGGATTTTTCCCGACCACAGGCCCTCTTCCCATAAATAAAAAAAAAAAAAAAAAAAAAAAAAAAACCTAACCTAACCTAACCTAACCTAACCTAACCTAACCTAACCTAACCTAACCTAACCTAACCTAACCTAACCTAACCTAACCTAACCTAACCTAACCTAACCTAACCTAACCTAACCTAACCTAACCTAACCTAACCAGTTGCGTTCCACCCGCCACCCCGAACGCCACGATTTTGTACCGCTCCGCGCTCGAAAAATCCAAAAAGTGGGTTTTTCTTGAGATATCTCAACGTGCGATACACCAATCGATTCGTCTCGACGCCGCGCATGTGGGCATAGTGTGAGGAAAAGCATTCAGTGAAAACTGTGAAAGTTTCAGTGAAAAACAACCTATTTTTGAGGTTAAAGTGCTATTTTTAAACTTCAACTGCGTGCGGCACTCTCTCAGTCGCTGCGACCTATTGGTTGCGGCGCATCGCCGTGTGCGCCTCAGCGAGCCCTACACAACGAGCCCACTCGCGGATTTTTCCGTTGAGTTTTCGCGAAGAAAATCGCAGAAAAACAAAAACCACGTGGAGGCGTGGTCATTGAAGGAGCTCCTACAGGACGGCGCCGGGTTGTGTGCTGAACAAGGAGGTTACGAGCACGCGGAAACTGCAAGTTGCATAATTTTATCTTTTAAGACTCTCTTGCAAAAAATTATTAAAGTTCGTAACTTTGCCCACCCGCCACGTCCAAACTATTTGAGACGCGCGGGTTTTGACTTTTATTTTATGTGCGGGCATCTTGGGTGAACCCGACTATAGTGTTAAAATATTTTTAAGACTCCTTTTTCCTTGGAAAAATTTTGAAAAACAAAATTTTTTGTTTTTCCGGGTTTTTCCTTAGAGGAAAAATTATTTCTTGTAATTTTTATTGTGTGTCCTATGCGCCTTTCTTTCTTCTATTTTTGTGTATTTTTTCTTTATTTTTCTGACCATCGGTTCAGGAGTTATTAAATTTCTTCTAAATTTTGCTCTATATTCTAAATTAATTGTTTTTAATCGTTTCCGACCACGGGATCGTGTTTAGAGTCGGTGTATTATCCGACCTAAGCTGTCGCGCGGGTCGGAAATTATTAAAACTGACGAAGTTTGACTTTTTCGGCCATTTTGTTTTTTGATACCAGGTTTTATTTTGTGTTTTACTCCTGAACCCCTGGTCGTAGAAATTTGGGAAAACTTTTCCTAGCTCTTATTTTTCGGCCTCTATCTGTTCCCATCAAAATTTTTCTATTTCGGCGCATAGGTATTTTTTGTCCTGGAAACACTTTAGGGAGCAAGAGGAGGTTAAGGGAACACTGCTGGAGAAATCCCGGTAGTCCTCCGACGCCTGGTTCCAGAGTTATCAACTCCTAAAGTTGGAGTTTGACAGCTCGGCGGCCATTTTTCTTTTCTTTCAGCCGTTATAACTCGGGAACTAGGGGTCTCAGCGATCTGCGGTTTTCTTCAGTAGATCCGGGGGCTTGTTGACTACCCGCCCCTCTACCTTTCAGGCCATTTCGGGCCCTGAAAAATTTGTCTCCCGGAAGCGGTTCCGGCGGCTAGAGGAGTTAGAGCGAAGCCGGGCATAGAAAATCCCGCAGTCCTACGACCATCGGGAGCGAAGTTATTGGCGGTCAAAAACTGACTTTGACAGTTTTGGCCGCCATCTTGGAGTTTTTCCAACTTCGATATCTCCGGAACGGTGCGTCGTAGAGTTCTGGGGTTTTCTTTGTTAGGGAGCCCGGTCGGAACTCTACCCGACGAGATCTTTTTCAGGAAGGATTTGGACAGTTTGTTCCTGAAAATTTTTCAGGACTCCGATCTTCCTGAAACGGGTCTCCAACGGTGCGTCTCGAAGAGCTCTCCTAGGGGAAGGAAACCGCGTTCCGATTGGACCATTGGTTCCCGAGATACGTCCTGGTATCGGTTTTCGGCGGCCATCTTGTTTTTGGTACCGGAAACTGTGACCGGTCATATCTCTGGAACCCTTGGAGCTAGCGGGGCGCGCTTGGTGTCCCCTGAAAGCGCTCGGGGAGAGCTATCCCTTGGGTGGAGTAACGTTGCTCTACATAGAGCCGAATTAGGGTTAAGACGTAAAAAATTTTTATTTTTACACTTTTGTTAATTTTAAGTATTTTTAAGACCTGTGCTGTATAGCACAAGTGTTTTGTTGTGTTTTCACTTGCTCTACATAGAGCTAAATTGTAATAAAGTTGGTCTTGACTTGGTTTTCTTTTATTTGTGTTAGTTTATTTCATTTGCTAGCCATTGCACCAGGACTGACTCTTGTTAGAGTCGTGTTGACAGTAAATACTTCTTTATTTAAATTTTGTTTGACGGGCAGTCCTTATACAGCTGCCTTTTTAGAGACAGAGTCTGGGACTCACTTTCTTAATTTTATTCTTGTTTTGTTGATTTGGACATACTTTGGGGTTACAGCCGATACCAATATATAACTTTTACAAATTGACTGGAGTCGGTTGTATCTACCTAACCTAGTACGAATATCTACCTCCGACATGTTTGGCTTAAGAACTCCTATCGGGAAGGGAGCCGGGAACAAGTCGCCCCTTAATAAGCCGAGTCCGGTATCCGGTGTCGGGCGCAGTAGCGGGGAGTGGGAGGCTGGTGTGCTAAATACTACCCATACTTTGTCGGACGATGGTGTCAGGGCTGGTCCCTCGGGGAGGGTACCGTCTACCTTGCCGGGTGGTGGTAAATTGGTCGAGCCAAAAACTTCTACCCCCAGCCAGCCAGTCGGCCAGCCTGGCAGGGAGCCAATCTCTGATAGGGTGGCTGAGGCTAGGCGAGTTTTACATAAGGCTAAAACCCATCTTGGCAGCGCCAAAAATCTGAAGACAGAAATTAAGACCGAGGTTACTATCGCTCTGGACAGGTTGTACGGCCTGGTAAAGAGCGCTGAAGGGGCGAAGGCTGGAGATAAATCTAAGGCGAAAGGAGAGCAGAGGTGTCCTAAACCTGAGCCCAGAATACCTATTGCCTATGAGCCATTTAATCCTACCGACCATATGCTAGTGGAGAGTATAGAGGTACACAGGAAGCTCCTGGAAGAAAATAACCAAAAGATGGTAGAGCTCAAGGAGACGCTTGAGTTCACTCTTGCGAAGATGGCCGATAAAACATATGCTGCAGTAACTGCCGGTCACCCTGAAAAACCCACCCAGAAGCGAGGTACTTTGCATTCTGTGTGTGTTACCTCCAGAAACGAAGCGGAGTCTGGGGAAGTGGTTTTGGATAAGATCAGGAGGGCGGTTGATGCGAAGGAAGGGTGGATAAAAGTGGAAAAGGTAAGGAAGGCAAGGGACAGGAAGGTTATAATTGGACTGAGGACAAGAGAGGATAGGGATCGGATTAAGGAGAGGATTAAGAGGGATGGGGTTGATCTCAGCGTTGAGGAGGTTGAAAACAAGGACCCTTTGCTGGTTCTCAGGAATGTGCTTGCGGTTAATACTGATGAGGACATAGTAAAGGCCCTGAGGAATCAGAATAGGAGTGTTTTCGGCGATCTCAACGCAGAGAATGATAGAGTGAGAGTGAAATATAGGAGGAGAACTCGAAATCCTCACACCAGTCATGTGGTGGTCACTGTCTCGCCGATCATTTGGCGTGGTCTGCTGGAAAAAGGCTACGCGCATATTGACCTCCAGCGTGTTCGGGTCGAAGATCAGACCCCACTTATGCAGTGCACTCGTTGTTTGGGTTTTGGCCACGGTAAGAAGTTCTGTACTGAGTCAGTGGACTTATGCAGTCATTGCGGTGGTCCGCACCTGAGGAGCGAGTGTGCTGATTACCTAGCTGAAGTACCCCCGTGCTGCAAAAACTGCACGAGGGGCGGACTGGAACGCGCGGTGCACGACGCATTTAGCCACGATTGCCCTACGAGGAAGAGGTGGGATGAGATAGCGAGGGCAACCGTGGCTTATTGCTAAGGGCAGCCAGGAGGAAATGGGTAAATACACGATAGTACAGGCGAACCTCCAGCGGTCTAAATTGGCGACCGATGAGCTGATGATCGAGGCGGTAAGGCGCAGAGTTGCAGTCGCACTCATCCAGGAGCCGTATGTGGGGTCGATTGGGGAGATGAGGGGTCGCAGAGGGGTGAGGATCTTCCAGAACACCAGTGTGGGCGGGGGGACTGTCAAGGCCGCAATAGCGGTTTTTGATCAGGATCTGGACGTGGTACAGTTTCCCCAACTCACCACTAATAACATCGTCGTGGTGAGGATCCAGACTGGTGCCTGGAGGATCACACTAGCCTCTGTATACTTCGAGTGCCCCCAGTATGACCACCCCATAGATGAGGACCTGGATCGCCTGGCCCACATAGACCGGCAAGTTGGGTCGTCGAGATGGATAGTTGGAGGTGACGTAAACGCCAAAAGTATCTGGTGGGGGAGCCCAATAAATGACCGCAGGGGGGAGGAGCTTGCGGGTTGTTTGGATGAATTGAAGATGGCCATACTTAATCAAGGAAAGATACCGACATTTGACACAATCAGGGGGGGGAAACGATACCAAAGCTTTGTGGATGTCACGGCCTGTTCTATGGACATTCTAGATTTAATAGGCGACTGGAGAGTGGAAGAAGGCCTAACGAGCTCCGACCACAATGGGGTTGTGTTTCATATTGGTCTTAGAAGATCTAAAGGTATTAGTATAGCCCGGACCACTAGGAAATTCAATACCAAAAAAGCGAATTGGGATGAGTTTCATGACAAACTTAGCCAATTATTGCTTAACAAAAATATCACAACTTCTGGAATAGAACGTATTAGCAACACAAAACAAATAGAAGAAACTACACAGGATTTGATTGAAATTTTAACAACAGCTTGTACACAATCTATGCCGATCAAAAAGACTAAGGAAACACTTACCATTCCGTGGTGGTCGGAGAGGCTCGCGGGGTTGAAGCGGGAAGTCGCTCGCAGGAAGCGTAGAATCAGGTGCGCGGCTCCGGTCCGTAGGCCATACGTCGTCAGTGAATATCTGGAAAAGAAAAGAGAATATGAGGAGGAAATAGCTAAAGCTCAAGTGGATAGTTGGAGAGAGTTTTGTGGCAAGCAAGATAGAGAGGGAATGTGGGAAGGGGTATACAGGGTGATAGGAAGGACTTCACGGAGGGATGAGGATTTGCCACTTGTTAGAAATGGAGAGGTTCTGGATGCGGGAGACTCCGTTAAGTTATTAGCGGAGACTTTTTACCCAGCAGACCTTGTCACCAGTGACAATGAATACCATAAAACCATTAGATGGGAGGCGGAGAGGGTGAATGTTGGGGAGCAAGTTGGTGCTTGTGACCCGCCATTCACCTTGGAGGAACTAAAAACAGCCAGTGAGTCATTCAATCCGAAGAAGGCCCCGGGCGAGGACGGTTTTACTGCCGACATATGTAGGCGTGCTATAGGTGGTCACCCGGAGCTTTTCTTGGCACTTCTAAACAAGTGTCTGGAGTATGGCCATTTCCCTTCTGCATGGAAGAGAGCGGTCGTTATAATTCTGAGAAAGCCTGGCAAGGATGATTACACGGCCCCTAAGTCACATAGGCCTATTGGTCTCCTATCAATCCTCGGTAAAACGTATGAGAAAATGCTGGTGGCTCGCCTCAAGTTCCATATACTGCCGAAGATTAGTCCCCGCCAATACGGATTCATGCCCCAAAGGAGCACCGAAGACTCCCTCTATAACCTTATGAAACATATCCGCAATAAGTTAGATGATAAGAAAATTGTAACGTTAATATCTTTGGATATAGAGGGAGCCTTCGATAGCGCTTGGTGGCCAGCAATTAGGGTCCGGTTGGCGGAGGAAGGCTGTCCGTGGGGCTTGAGGAGGGTCTTCGACAGTTACCTTAGAGACCGAGAGGTTGTAGTACGTTATGCAGGTGAGCAGTACACGAGGAGGACGGAGAAGGGCTGCGTCCAGGGTTCCATTGGGGGTCCAATACTGTGGAACCTCCTGCTTGACCCTCTCCTGAAGAGCCTTCAGGGTAGTGGTCACTTTTGCCAGGCTTTTGCGGACGATGTGGTTTTGGTTTTCGAGGGCAGAACGTCTCAGGAGATAGAGCGACGTGCCAACCCTGTTCTTGAGCGTGTTCGGTCGTGGGGTGTTGATAACAAGCTCAAGTTTGCCCCGCATAAGACTAGCGCCATGGTGATTACGAGGAAGCTTGTTTACGACGCTCCGCGGCTGACCATCGGGGGAGTAGAGGTTGGTTTGGCCAAGGAAGTCAAGCTCCTTGGGGTGGTGATTGACCACAGGCTCACTTTCAACACACATATTGCTAACGTATGTAGGAAGGCCACAAACATTTATAAGCAGCTTGCTAGGGCAGCAAAGGTTAGCTGGGGGCTTCACCCTGAGGTGATTCGTACCATATATGTTGCCGTCATAGAGCCGATAGTACTGTATGCTGCAAGTGTGTGGGCACCGGCTGCGGAGAAGTTGATGTCCAGAAGGCAGTTTGACGTATTGCAGCGTGGTGTTGCGCAAAAACAGTGTGGTGCCTACCGCACTGTCTCCTTAAATGCCGCATTGCTGCTGGCCGGGATGCTCCCTCTTGACCTCCGAGTACGAGAGGCGGCTTTGTTATATGAAGCCAAGAAGGGAGTACTCGTCCAGGGGCTGGGCGATAGAGAGGTGGAGCGGATGGCTCCGGCGTTGGAGGCACCCCATCCTGCCGATCGGATGTGCTTGGATTTCATCAGTATTCATGATCAGGAGACGCTAGATCAAAATTGCGATTATGAAGTCCGGATATTCACGGACGGCAGCAAAATAGGGGGTAGAGTTGGTGCGGCACTGTCTCTATGGAGGGGTGGTGTGGAGACTATGACCCGTAAGCTTGCTCTGCCCGTGTACGGAACAGTTTATCAGGCGGAACTTCTTGCTCTGTTTGAGGCGACACAGGCTGCTGTTAAGATCAAGGCGTCGTCCTTTGGAGTCTACAGCGACTCTAGAGCAGCCCTTCAGACCATTACGAACCACCAATGCCGCCACCCATTGGCAGTTAAAGCAAGGGAGAATATTAGGGCACTTTCTCTTCAGGATAAGAAATTCTCCTTGCATTGGGTAAAGGCGCACGTAGGTCTGGAGGGTAATGAGAGAGCCGACCAGCTGGCCAAGGAGGCTGCTGTACGCTCCAAGGTACGACCTAGCTATGACCTCTGTCCGGTTTCGCACGTCAAGCGTATCATTAGACTTGAAACGCTTGAGGTGTGGAACCATAGATATGGTACGGGTGATACAGCTTCGGTCACTAAGTTGTTTTTCCCCGACGCGAGGGAGGCGAATGGCATTATACGCAAGTTAAAGCCCCGGGGTACACTTGTACAAGTATTAACGGGGCACGGTGGGTTTTCAGAGTACCTGCACCGGTTCAGGTGCAAAGAGGACCCATCGTGCTCTTGCGAGCCAGGAGTACTGGAGAGCATAACGCACGTAATTTTGAGTTGTCCGATTTATGCGTTAGACAGATTTAATTTGGAATTGGAAATTGATACAGAGTTAACAGTTGAGAACATACAGCACATAGTAAAAAGTGTAAATAGGGATAAGTTCTTCAATTTTTGTATTAAAATAGCGAATAAGTTGATTGTTAAAAATAAAAATAGGTAGAAAGTGTATGCTATCATAATATATTGTAGTATATTGAAGGTTAGCATACATAACAGATGTTGTAAAATTGTAATAAGTTAGTAAGTTAAACACATTGTTAATTAAGAATAAGATAGGAAATAAGGGTAACGGTATGTAAATGTAGAACAATTCATTGTGTCTTATAAGATTATACCAACTGTATTATTTATATTTAGATTAGTTAACAATAAGATATCATGTAAAAATTGTAATAGAAATTGTATTTACTGTTTTATTTTTTCTAATAAAGAAATAAAATGTACTTCGGGACCCTCCCCCCTCCTGTTAAAGCATGATAAAGTGGACGGCTTGAGTGATGTGATAGTATGGAAAAGAGAACGGGAAAGGAATAATAGATATGAGTTAGAATTGTGTATGTTAAGTTAGTAGTAGTTTAGTTAGTCGATCGAAGGTAAGAAAGAGGAAGGATAATAGAAAGAAAAAGTATGCGGCATGGAAGTGCGAGAAGCATTATTGCGAGAACTGGAATGAAAGTGTTATAGTAGCCATAGACTCCGATTTAGTTGGAGGTAGTAGAAAAAAAAAAAAAAAAAAAAAAAAAAAAAAAAAAAAAAAACCTAACCTAACCTAACCTAACCTAACCTAACCTAACCTAACCTAACCTAACCTAACCTAACCTAACCTAACCTAACCTAACCTAACCTAACCTAACCTAACCTAACCTAACCTAACCTTTTTTTTTTTTTTTTTTTTGGCCTGGGAAAAATCCTTTATGGATTCCACTGGCCCGGGGAGGCCGGTGGATATGTGGGATTCCCGCCCCAGAAGGGGGCGGTGTACCCACTAAAAACCCCAGGGTGTTCCACTTCGTCGCCGATAAGCAATCGGGCTGTGGGAACTTTACGCATCCACGGCCCGGCAGCACGGCGGTATGTCCGCTCACGGACCCATCTCCAGGAGACCTGCACGTCTCCTGTCTCCTCCACTGTAGGCGCGCCGAAACACTTGGCGCGCCTACCAGCTCAACAGGACCTTAGCGGCGGGGGACGGGCATCCCCGTGCCCATCTCCCGCAGTCCTATTAGGGCGGTATTTGGCGGTTATGGATTAACCGCCTGCGCCCGACACGCCTGCGGCGCAGGGGCTGGGAAGATGGGTCTTCCTCGCGCTCCCGCTCCGCACCCTCTTTGAGTGCCATGACCTCCTCACAGTAGGAGGCCATGGCAGTCCACGATTTCTCGCTGTCGGTCATGGCTTTGACGACGGCCGGCAGCGAGAGGTCAGTTCCAATCACCGCCGTGAGGCGGGCTCGCTGCTCGTCGAAGGCGGGACACACTTGCAGCGTGTGCTGCGCCGTGTCCTCCGCCCCACCGCAGTGGTGACACATTGGCGTTGTTTCCCTCCTTGCAACCTTACACAGGTATCTGCCGAAACAACCGTGTCCCGATAGTACCTGCGTTAGGTGGAAGGAAACAACGCCCCATCTCCTTTCGACCCATCCCTGCAGGACGGGCCGCACTCCCGATATGGTCCAGTGGCCGGCGCTCGGCTGCTCCAAGGCCACCAACCATTTCCGGAAGAGGGTTTGGCGAGAGATCTCTCTCCATCGCCTAACCTCTTCCGGACACGGCTGTTCTCCTCTGGTGCGCGCCTCGGCTACTCGGCGGTAGACCTCGTTCAGCACCTCGGCATCCAACTCCCAGGGTGGGGTCCCTGCCATCACGCAGGCCGCCTCGAACGAGGTGGTGCGGTACGCCCTCGTTGCCCTTACCGCCATGACCCTTTGCGGTCGCCGCAGTTGGGTCTTGTTATGGGCGGAAAGGGCATTTACCCATATGGGTGCCCCGTAGAGGGCCATCGACCGCACCACACCCGTGTACAGTCGGCGGCAGCCCGCCTTCGGCCCGCCCACGTTCGGGAGGAGCCGGCTCAGTGCCGACGCTGTGCCAAGTAGTTTTGGAGCCAAGCGCCGGAAATGCTCCTCGAAGTTCCATCGGCTGTCGAGGACGAGTCCCAGGTACTTCATCGTCTTCCCGACGCCGATGGAAACTCCGCCCACCATTATGCTGGCATTTCCTGGAGGTGCCCTCCGAGGCCCATGAAAACAGATGGCCTCAGATTTGTGCAGGGCAACCTCTAGTCCCAGCCTCCGTATCCTGTCCACGATTAGGGCCACCCCAGCAGTGGCCAAGATGGACGCATCGCGAAATGTGGCCCCTCGGGCCGTTACAAGGGTGTCGTCGGCGTAACAGGTTACGTCTACCCCCCGCAAGTTGGCGCCACGTAGCGCCCAGTCGTAACCAATGTTCCACAGGAGCGGTCCTAAGACTGACCCCTGTGGGACACCGCACGACATCTCGCGCTCCACCCATTCATCCTGTGTGGGGTAGCGGATCGCCCTCTCGAAAAGATACGACCCAACCACCCTACGCAGGTACTCCGGCACGTTGTGGTACCTGAGGGCCTCCTTGATGGTTTCCCAGGGAAGGGTGTTGAAAGCATTGGCGATATCTAGAGATACCGCCAACACCACCTCCCCCCGGGAAACCGCGTCATCCGCTAGAGCCCTCACCCGCGCAATGGCGTCGATGGTGGACCTGCCCCGACGAAATCCGTACTGGCACGCACTTAGGTTCGGCCCTTGTCCCTCTAAATGACCTATCAGCCGGGAAGCCACTATTCGCTCAAAGAGCTTCGCTCCCTCGTCCAAAAGTACGATCGGCCTGTATCCCGAAGGGGAGTCACCCGGTCGCCCTTCCTTCCGCAGGAGCACCAGCTTTCCGCACTTCCACGAACGTGGGATGCACCCCTGCTCCAGACACGAAGAAAATAGTGCCCTCACTCTTGGCTCCAAGGGGCCCAGCGCCAACACCCAGGCTCGGCCGGGAATACCGTCGGGACCAGGGGCAGTGTTTTTGGCCTTAAGCCTCAACACTGCGGCTCCCAACTCTCCCTCTGTCACCTCGGGTGCGACTTCTCCCTCCGTTGGGGACACTGAAGCCATGCACGGGGGCTGGTGTTCACCCCGTCGTGGGAAGAGGGTTCCCACGATTCGGCTCAGAAGGTCCGGCTGGAGGCTTTGCGTGAGTGGAGGGGCCCAGGGGTGAAGTTTGCACCTCACCGACTTGTACGGCCGCCCCCACGGGTCGCTGTTCAGAGCCTCCAACATTTCCTCCTCCGCCAGGTCTTTGGCTTGGCCAATGGCTAAGCTGAGGGTTTTGCTGGCCGCTCTGTAGCTTTCGTATAGCTCATCCTCTGCCGTCAGGTCTCGCCTCCTCCGCCTTCGGCTCCTGGTGTATTGGCGTCTCGCAGCCACGCATGCCTTGCGCAACTGCGTTAGCTCTGCGGACCACCAGTACACGCTCCGCCTCGGCCCTGTGGGCTTGGCCCGCGGCATTGCGGCATCGCATATTTGAGCCATGGCCCCACTGAGCCAGGATGCTTCTTCCTCTACACTTCTTGGTCCTTCGGGCGTCTCCGGCCAAGCTTGGACCAGGGCCGCTGCGTGCAGCAGGTCCCGATCGAGCCGTTTCGTTGCCCATCTGGGACTGTCGTCTCTTCGGGGACGACTCAGGTCGTCCGGCGTAGTGTGGTGGGCGCAGACTTCGTACCGGATGTATCTGTGGTCCGATAACGTTTCCACGCCCTCCAACACTTCCCAACCTTGGACACGGCGCGCCAGGGCAGCATTTGCAAACGTGATGTCCACGATGGAGCCTCCCTGTTGCCGCACGCACGTATCGACCGTCCCTCGGTTAAGAACCTCCAACCCTACGGCCACTGCCCACTCTGTGAGCACCTCACCGCGTACGTCAGTCGCAGTAGAGCCCCACCCCGTAGATTTGGCATTAAAGTCCCCCGCAACCAGCAGCAGTTCGGGGCCACTTCTGCCAATCAGGGCCTGCACATCGTCGAGAAGCACCTCGAAGTCGGCTAGGCTTCTGTTCGGCGAGAAGTACACTCCCACCACCATTATACCCCCGATGATGGCAGCCACGAAGCCGTGGCCCCGCACCACGCTTTCAAGCGGAGCAGAGCCGGCCGATGGTTGAGTGGCCAAGGCCACGAGGCTGTCGAGGTCCCCCACCCAGTTGTCTCTGGCTGGGACCGAATATGGTTCGGTTACCACTGCGACATGGATCAACCACTCCGCCATGCTCTGGAACAGGAGGTCCTGTGCTCTGGCGCAGTGGTTGATATTCGCCTGCAGGAAGCGTATAGGAGCCATTACTACTCGACTATTATCTCAGCCTCCTCGTCCTGTTGCTCGACATTCGAGTCTTTTCGGGTATTCCGCCCCAGAGTAGCCTGGGAGTCAGCGCCAGCCGTTCTCCGCTTACTTTTAGGTGGATCACAGGCTTTGCTGCCTACCCTATGGTTGGCTGCTAGCCCGGCCTCGGCACACAGCGGGCAGTGTGCAGATGATGTGCAGTTGCCAGCGACGTGGCCGGGACGCCCGCAGCGGTAGCAGGCTCGGCTGCGGTCCACCTCCGACTTACATTTGGCGGCCACGTGGCCCACCTCGAGGCAGCGGAAGCAGCGCAGGGGGCGGGCATCGAGCAGTTTGACCTGCGCCGACACCCAGCCTACCAGCAGCCTTCCCGCCTCCACCACCTTCTTCGCCGCCGGGATAGGGCAGCGCAGCCACACGACACCCAGCCCGGAGGGGCCGCGGACGACCTCTCCTGACCTGATGTCGGTCTCTTGGCAGCCTCCCACCCGGGCGACCGCCGCAACCACCTCGGGAAACAGCACAGACTCATCTAGGCCCGAGATACGCAGCTCTGCGCATTTTGTGGGCCTAGAGATCCGCACTACTTCCGGGTCAACAACCTCCGCTAACCTCTTGGCCAGAGCGTTTGCTTTATCGCCACTTGAGGTGCCGGGCACTTCCATAACGTAGGCCCCTGTTTGAGCCTTTCTGAAGCGAAGACCTGAAATTCCCAGCTCCTTAAGCCGCACCTTCCTCTTAACCTCAGCAAGGACAGTGCCAAAGTCGGCCCCTTTATCCGCTGCTTTTGGCTCCAGCAGCGTTACAACAACGGCAGCTGACCGAGGTGAACGGAGCTTTCTGGCCTTGCTCTTTTTCCCTCTGGGTGGCTTCGGGTGTTCGCCATTTCCGACCTGCTGATCTACGCCATCTTTTTTCTTCTTCTTTCGCCTTCCTTTCTTGCCTACCTGCGTCCACTCCGATGACGTACTAGGCCTTGCAGGTGGTGGAGGCGTTCGGGGCCTTGGATTCGGGGTCGGGTTTTTCGTCTTCTTTTTCCTTTTCCTCTTTTTTTTAGGTGCCGCGCCAGAACGAGGACCTGTACCAGAAGTTGGCACTACCTCAGCCTGCTTGTCTGTCCTGGCACTCCTGGCATCCGCCGCCAGAGGTGGTCGCACAGGCTTTTCCGGCAACAGCCGGTCCTGAATGCCGGCCAAGCGTGCATCAAGGTACGGACCGACGTGAGCCATTATCGCTCTGCACAGATGGTCCATTTCTGTGGCAGGTGGGAAGGCAGCAACACGTCTATCCATATTTTCACCCTGGGGAGGCCGCGCAGGGGGCGGTTTCTCCTTGTCTTTTCCGGTTTGAGGGGGTGGCGGACTACCCTGCTTCCGCATCCCTTCCAGGGTCATTTTCATTTCGGCCAGCTCCTTTCGGAGGCTGGCCATTTCGGTCTGAAGTCGGTTGTTATCGGCCTGCAGCCGAGCTGTCTCTTCAGTAGCCGTGCGTCTGCTGAGCTCCGAAAACGCATCAGCGATCGCGACAGCCGCCTCTTTCAAGCTCTTGACATATCCTCCTGACAAGTTCTTTGATTTTGTGGCAACTTTGGTGATGATTGCCACACTGTCAGCCACCTGTTGACCAAGATCTTGGTTGGCCTCTGCATCCTCTGAGTCAGTCCTTGCTAGAGAAGAAGTGTCCATCTGGTACCCTTGACGGGTCCTAATGGACATCTCCTGCACCTCCATCTCGGCCTTCAGCCGGAGCTCTTCCCTAAGAGCCCGGTTGTAGGCTTCCTTCGCTCTAGCCAGTCCTACATATTTGCCCGATGTTGGTGGGCGGCCTCTCCCTTTGGCCTTTGGCTGTCCTTCCCCAGCCGAGGCGCATGTAGACCCTTCATCACTTGAGCTGAGAACAGATGAAGCAGGGCGCAATCGCTTCCGCTTCCGCTTCACCCGCTCAGCTGCATCCGGGACGTCCTCAAGATTGCTTCTGCCAGTAGACTCGTGACCTGCAGTCTCCTGGGAAGCAAAGTTGACTTCCGAGCTCGTGTTGGCCCTAGGTTCGGGCTCTTGGCAATCAATTTGCCGTGTGAGGCGTACAGTGCAGTCGCGCACTGATACGCCAAGACGATTTTGGTCCGGGATCTGAGTCGCGGACGAACTAAATTTAAAACGTGGGCTTTCAGTGCCCACGAAGTGATAATTGCCCCCCCCAGAATACGATGGGGCTGTCCGTGGGATGGTAACGGAGAGGGATTCTCCTCGAGACGAGGTACCCTCCTGGGGTAGTTTCTCTTTGTTATCACTCATGCTCCTTTGATGAGGGGTGCGGTCCCCTGCTCCTTTTAAAGAGGGAGCCCTCTCCTCTTTTTTAAGGGGTGAGTTCCCCTTGTGTTGCAGTTACGCCAACCCGTTCGCCACTAAAGTGGCACATCCGGTAAACCGCTAGCCCAGGCCAGACCCGTTCAGTCCACCAGACCTACTTGTCTCCGGCCTGGTACTGGATACGCTGCAACCCGCATCCATAACCACGATAAGGAGCTGTTATCCCCTCTGCGTCCCCGTAGTCCCCTGCTGCAGGAGAGACAGGGAGCAGGAAAGCGGCGCACCCTTTCACTAGGGCACGCCCGCCTCGCTTGGCCCAGGATGGGCTCCACCGAGGCTGTGCCGCTCTTGGTCACCCTTTCACTTCGAGCTTAAAGGCCCGAAGATCATTAAGGGGTCAAGCCCCCCCACCACGACAAGGTAGCGACACCCGGGGGGGAACCTAACCTAACCTAACCTAACCTAACCTAACCTAACCTAACCTAACCTAACCTAACCTAACCTAACCTAACCTAACCTAACCTAACCTAACCTAACCTTTTTTTTTTTTTTTTTTTGGCCTGGGAAAAATCCTTTATGGATTCCACTGGCCCGGGGAGGCCGGTGGATATGTGGGATTCCCGCCCCAGAAGGGGGCGGTGTACCCACTAAAAACCCCAGGGTGTTCCACTTCGTCGCCGATAAGCAATCGGGCTGTGGGAACTTTACGCATCCACGGCCCGGCAGCACGGCGGTATGTCCGCTCACGGACCCATCTCCAGGAGACCTGCACGTCTCCTGTCTCCTCCACTGTAGGCGCGCCGAAACACTTGGCGCGCCTACCAGCTCAACAGGACCTTAGCGGCGGGGGACGGGCATCCCCGTGCCTATCTCCCGCAGTCCTATTAGGGCGGTATTTGGCGGTTATGGATTAACCGCCTGCGCCCGACACGCCTGCGGCGCAGGGGCTGGGAAGATGGGTCTTCCTCGCGCTCCCGCTCCGCACCCTCTTTGAGTGCCATGACCTCCTCACAGTAGGAGGCCATGGCAGTCCACGATTTCTCGCTGTCGGTCATGGCTTTGACGACGGCCGGCAGCGAGAGGTCAGTTCCAATCACCGCCGTGAGGCGGGCTCGCTGCTCGTCGAAGGCGGGACACACTTGCAGCGTGTGCTGCGCCGTGTCCTCCGCCCCACCGCAGTGGTGACACATTGGCGTTGTTTCCCTCCTTGCAACCTTACACAGGTATCTGCCGAAACAACCGTGTCCCGATAGTACCTGCGTTAGGTGGAAGGAAACAACGCCCCATCTCCTTTCGACCCATCCCTGCAGGACGGGCCGCACTCCCGATATGGTCCAGTGGCCGGCGCTCGGCTGCTCCAAGGCCACCAACCATTTCCGGAAGAGGGTTTGGCGAGAGATCTCTCTCCATCGCCTAACCTCTTCCGGACACGGCTGTTCTCCTCTGGTGCGCGCCTCGGCTACTCGGCGGTAGACCTCGTTCAGCACCTCGGCATCCAACTCCCAGGGTGGGGTCCCTGCCATCACGCAGGCCGCCTCGAACGAGGTGGTGCGGTACGCCCTCGTTGCCCTTACCGCCATGACCCTTTGCGGTCGCCGCAGTTGGGTCTTGTTATGGGCGGAAAGGGCATTTACCCATATGGGTGCCCCGTAGAGGGCCATCGACCGCACCACACCCGTGTACAGTCGGCGGCAGCCCGCCTTCGGCCCGCCCACGTTCGGGAGGAGCCGGCTCAGTGCCGACGCTGTGCCAAGTAGTTTTGGAGCCAAGCGCCGGAAATGCTCCTCGAAGTTCCATCGGCTGTCGAGGACGAGTCCCAGGTACTTCATCGTCTTCCCGACGCCGATGGAAACTCCGCCCACCATTATGCTGGCATTTCCTGGAGGTGCCCTCCGAGGCCCATGAAAACAGATGGCCTCAGATTTGTGCAGGGCAACCTCTAGTCCCAGCCTCCGTATCCTGTCCACGATTAGGGCCACCCCAGCAGTGGCCAAGATGGACGCATCGCGAAATGTGGCCCCCCGGGCCGTTACAAGGGTGTCGTCGGCGTAACAGGTTACGTCTACCCCCCGCAAGTTGGCGCCACGTAGCGCCCAGTCGTAACCAATGTTCCACAGGAGCGGTCCTAAGACTGACCCCTGTGGGACACCGCACGACATCTCGCGCTCCACCCATTCATCCTGTGTGGGGTAGCGGATCGCCCTCTCGAAAAGATACGACCCAACCACCCTACGCAGGTACTCCGGCACGTTGTGGTACCTGAGGGCCTCCTTGATGGTTTCCCAGGGAAGGGTGTTGAAAGCATTGGCGATATCTAGAGATACCGCCAACACCACCTCCCCCCGGGAAACCGCGTCATCCGCTAGAGCCCTCACCCGCGCAATGGCGTCGATGGTGGACCTGCCCCGACGAAATCCGTACTGGCACGCACTTAGGTTCGGCCCTTGTCCCTCTAAATGACCTATCAGCCGGGAAGCCACTATTCGCTCAAAGAGCTTCGCTCCCTCGTCCAAAAGTACGATCGGCCTGTATCCCGAAGGGGAGTCACCCGGTCGCCCTTCCTTCCGCAGGAGCACCAGCTTTCCGCACTTCCACGAACGTGGGATGCACCCCTGCTCCAGACACGAAGAAAATAGTGCCCTCACTCTTGGCTCCAAGGGGCCCAGCGCCAACACCCAGGCTCGGCCGGGAATACCGTCGGGACCAGGGGCAGTGTTTTTGGCCTTAAGCCTCAACACTGCGGCTCCCAACTCTCCCTCTGTCACCTCGGGTGCGACTTCTCCCTCCGTTGGGGACACTGAAGCCATGCACGGGGGCTGGTGTTCACCCCGTCGTGGGAAGAGGGTTCCCACGATTCGGCTCAGAAGGTCCGGCTGGAGGCTTTGCGTGAGTGGAGGGGCCCAGGGGTGAAGTTTGCACCTCACCGACTTGTACGGCCGCCCCCACGGGTCGCTGTTCAGAGCCTCCAACATTTCCTCCTCCGCCAGGTCTTTGGATTGGCCAATGGCTAAGCTGAGGGTTTTGCTGGCCGCTCTGTAGCTTTCGTATAGCTCATCCTCTGCCGTCAGGTCTCGCCTCCTCCGCCTTCGGCTCCTGGTGTATTGGCGTCTCGCAGCCACGCATGCCTTGCGCAACTGCGTTAGCTCTGCGGACCACCAGTACACGCTCCGCCTCGGCCCTGTGGGCTTGGCCCGCGGCATTGCGGCATCGCATATTTGAGCCATGGCCCCACTGAGCCAGGATGCTTCTTCCTCTACACTTCTTGGTCCTTCGGGCGTCTCCGGCCAAGCTTGGACCAGGGCCGCTGCGTGCAGCAGGTCCCGATCGAGCCGTTTCGTTGCCCATCTGGGACTGTCGTCTCTTCGGGGACGACTCAGGTCGTCCGGCGTAGTGTGGTGGGCGCAGACTTCGTACCGGATGTATCTGTGGTCCGATAACGTTTCCACGCCCTCCAACACTTCCCAACCTTGGACACGGCGCGCCAGGGCAGCATTTGCAAACGTGATGTCCACGATGGAGCCTCCCTGTTGCCGCACGCACGTATCGACCGTCCCTCGGTTAAGAACCTCCAACCCTACGGCCACTGCCCACTCTGTGAGCACCTCACCGCGTACGTCAGTCGCAGTAGAGCCCCACCCCGTAGATTTGGCATTAAAGTCCCCCGCAACCAGCAGCAGTTCGGGGCCACTTCTGCCAATCAGGGCCTGCACATCGTCGAGAAGCACCTCGAAGTCGGCTAGGCTTCTGTTCGGCGAGAAGTACACTCCCACCACCATTATACCCCCGATGATGGCAGCCACGAAGCCGTGGCCCCGCACCACGCTTTCAAGCGGAGCAGAGCCGGCCGATGGTTGAGTGGCCAAGGCCACGAGGCTGTCGAGGTCCCCCACCCAGTTGTCTCTGGCTGGGACCGAATATGGTTCGGTTACCACTGCGACATGGATCAACCACTCCGCCATGCTCTGGAACAGGAGGTCCTGTGCTCTGGCGCAGTGGTTGATATTCGCCTGCAGGAAGCGTATAGGAGCCATTACTACTCGACTATTATCTCAGCCTCCTCGTCCTGTTGCTCGACATTCGAGTCTTTTCGGGTATTCCGCCCCAGAGTAGCCTGGGAGTCAGCGCCAGCCGTTCTCCGCTTACTTTTAGGTGGATCACAGGCTTTGCTGCCTACCCTATGGTTGGCTGCTAGCCCGGCCTCGGCACACAGCGGGCAGAATGCAGATGATGTGCAGTTGCCAGCGACGTGGCCGGGACGCCCGCAGCGGTAGCAGGCTCGGCTGCGGTCCACCTCCGACTTACATTTGGCGGCCACGTGGCCCACCTCGAGGCAGCGGAAGCAGCGCAGGGGGCGGGCATCGAGCAGTTTGACCTGCGCCGACACCCAGCCTACCAGCAGCCTTCCCGCCTCCACCACCTTCTTCGCCGCCGGGATAGGGCAGCGCAGCCACACGACACCCAGCCCGGAGGGGCCGCGGACGACCTCTCCTGACCTGATGTCGGTCTCTTGGCAGCCTCCCACCCGGGCGACCGCCGCAACCACCTCGGGAAACAGCACAGACTCATCTAGGCCCGAGATACGCAGCTCTGCGCATTTTGTGGGCCTAGAGATCCGCACTACTTCCGGGTCAACAACCTCCGCTAACCTCTTGGCCAGAGCGTTTGCTTTATCGCCACTTGAGGTGCCGGGCACTTCCATAACGTAGGCCCCTGTTTGAGCCTTTCTGAAGCGAAGACCTGAAATTCCCAGCTCCTTAAGCCGCACCTTCCTCTTAACCTCAGCAAGGACAGTGCCAAAGTCGGCCCCTTTATCCGCTGCTTTTGGCTCCAGCAGCGTTACAACAACGGCAGCTGACCGAGGTGAACGGAGCTTTCTGGCCTTGCTCTTTTTCCCTCTGGGTGGCTTCGGGTGTTCGCCATTTCCGACCTGCTGATCTACGCCATCTTTTTTCTTCTTCTTTCGCCTTCCTTTCTTGCCTACCTGCGTCCACTCCGATGACGTACTAGGCCTTGCAGGTGGTGGAGGCGTTGGGGGCCTTGGATTCGGGGTCGGGTTTTTCGTCTTCTTTTTCCTTTTCCTCTTTTTTTTAGGTGCCGCGCCAGAACGAGGACCTGTACCAGAAGTTGGCACTACCTCAGCCTGCTTGTCTGTCCTGGCACTCCTGGCATCCGCCGCCAGAGGTGGTCGCACAGGCTTTTCCGGCAACAGCCGGTCCTGAATGCCGGCCAAGCGTGCATCAAGGTACGGACCGACGTGAGCCATTATCGCTCTGCACAGATGGTCCATTTCTGTGGCAGGTGGGAAGGCAGCAACACGTCTATCCATATTTTCACCCTGGGGAGGCCGCGCAGGGGGCGGTTTCTCCTTGTCTTTTCCGGTTTGAGGGGGTGGCGGACTACCCTGCTTCCGCATCCCTTCCAGGGTCATTTTCATTTCGGCCAGCTCCTTTCGGAGGCTGGCCATTTCGGTCTGAAGTCGGTTGTTGTCGGCCTGCAGCCGAGCTGTCTCTTCAGTAGCCGTGCGTCTGCTGAGCTCCGAAAACGCATCAGCGATCGCGACAGCCGCCTCTTTCAAGCTCTTGACATATCCTCCTGACAAGTTCTTTGATTTTGTGGCAACTTTGGTGATGATTGCCACACTGTCAGCCACCTGTTGACCAAGATCTTGGTTGGCCTCTGCATCCTCTGAGTCAGTCCTTGCTAGAGAAGAAGTGTCCATCTGGTACCCTTGACGGGTCCTAATGGACATCTCCTGCACCTCCATCTCGGCCTTCAGCCGGAGCTCTTCCCTAAGAGCCCGGTTGTAGGCTTCCTTCGCTCTGGCCAGTCCTACATATTTGCCCGATGTTGGTGGGCGGCCTCTCCCTTTGGCCTTTGGCTGTCCTTCCCCAGCCGAGGCGCATGTAGACCCTTCATCACTTGAGCTGAGAACAGATGAAGCAGGGCGCAATCGCTTCCGCTTCCGCTTCACCCGCTCAGCTGCATCCGGGACGTCCTCAAGATTGCTTCTGCCAGTAGACTCGTGACCTGCAGTCTCCTGGGAAGCAAAGTTGACTTCCGAGCTCGTGTTGGCCCTAGGTTCGGGCTCTTGGCAATCAATTTGCCGTGTGAGGCGTACAGTGCAGTCGCGCACTGATACGCCAAGACGATTTTGGTCCGGGATCTGAGTCGCGGACGAACTAAATTTAAAACGTGGGCTTTCAGTGCCCACGAAGTGATAATTGCCCCCCCCAGAATACGATGGGGCTGTCCGTGGGATGGTAACGGAGAGGGATTCTCCTCGAGACGAGGTACCCTCCTGGGGTAGTTTCTCTTTGTTATCACTCATGCTCCTTTGATGAGGGGTGCGGTCCCCTGCTCCTTTTAAAGAGGGAGCCCTCTCCTCTTTTTTAAGGGGTGAGTTCCCCTTGTGTTGCAGTTACGCCAACCCGTTCGCCACTAAAGTGGCACATCCGGCAAACCGCTAGCCCAGGCCAGACCCGTTCAGTCCACCAGACCTACTTGTCTCCGGCCTGGTACTGGATACGCTGCAACCCGCATCCATAACCACGATAAGGAGCTGTTATCCCCTCTGCGTCCCCGTAGTCCCCTGCTGCAGGAGAGACAGGGAGCAGGAAAGCGGCGCACCCTTTCACTAGGGCACGCCCGCCTCGCTTGGCCCAGGATGGGCTCCACCGAGGCTGTGCCGCTCTTGGTCACCCTTTCACTTCGAGCTTAAAGGCCCGAAGATCATTAAGGGGTCAAGCCCCCCCACCACGACAAGGTAGCGACACCCGGGGGGGAACCTAACCTAACCTAACCTTTTTTTTTTTTTTTTTTTTTTGGCCTGGGAAAAATCCTTTATGGATTCCACTGGCCCGGGGAGGCCGGTGGATATGTGGGATTCCCGCCCCAGAAGGGGGCGGTGTACCCACTAAAAACCCCAGGGTGTTCCACTTCGTCGCCGATAAGCAATCGGGCTGTGGGAACTTTACGCATCCACGGCCCGGCAGCACGGCGGTATGTCCGCTCACGGACCCATCTCCAGGAGACCTGCACGTCTCCTGTCTCCTCCACTGTAGGCGCGCCGAAACACTTGGCGCGCCTACCAGCTCAACAGGACCTTAGCGGCGGGGGACGGGCATCCCCGTGCCCATCTCCCGCAGTCCTATTAGGGCGGTATTTGGCGGTTATGGATTAACCGCCTGCGCCCGACACGCCTGCGGCGCAGGGGCTGGGAAGATGGGTCTTCCTCGCGCTCCCGCTCCGCACCCTCTTTGAGTGCCATGACCTCCTCACAGTAGGAGGCCATGGCAGTCCACGATTTCTCGCTGTCGGTCATGGCTTTGACGACGGCCGGCAGCGAGAGGTCAGTTCCAATCACCGCCGTGAGGCGGGCTCGCTGCTCGTCGAAGGCGGGACACACTTGCAGCGTGTGCTGCGCCGTGTCCTCCGCCCCACCGCAGTGGTGACACATTGGCGTTGTTTCCCTCCTTGCAACCTTACACAGGTATCTGCCGAAACAACCGTGTCCCGATAGTACCTGCGTTAGGTGGAAGGAAACAACGCCCCATCTCCTTTCGACCCATCCCTGCAGGACGGGCCGCACTCCCGATATGGTCCAGTGGCCGGCGCTCGGCTGCTCCAAGGCCACCAACCATTTCCGGAAGAGGGTTTGGCGAGAGATCTCTCTCCATCGCCTAACCTCTTCCGGACACGGCTGTTCTCCTCTGGTGCGCGCCTCGGCTACTCGGCGGTAGACCTCGTTCAGCACCTCGGCATCCAACTCCCAGGGTGGGGTCCCTGCCATCACGCAGGCCGCCTCGAACGAGGTGGTGCGGTACGCCCTCGTTGCCCTTACCGCCATGACCCTTTGCGGTCGCCGCAGTTGGGTCTTGTTATGGGCGGAAAGGGCATTTACCCATATGGGTGCCCCGTAGAGGGCCATCGACCGCACCACACCCGTGTACAGTCGGCGGCAGCCCGCCTTCGGCCCGCCCACGTTCGGGAGGAGCCGGCTCAGTGCCGACGCTGTGCCAAGTAGTTTTGGAGCCAAGCGCCGGAAATGCTCCTCGAAGTTCCATCGGCTGTCGAGGACGAGTCCCAGGTACTTCATCGTCTTCCCGACGCCGATGGAAACTCCGCCCACCATTATGCTGGCATTTCCTGGAGGTGCCCTCCGAGGCCCGTGAAAACAGATGGCCTCAGATTTGTGCAGGGCAACCTCTAGTCCCAGCCTCCGTATCCTGTCCACGATTAGGGCCACCCCAGCAGTGGCCAAGATGGACGCATCGCGAAATGTGGCCCCTCGGGCCGTTACAAGGGTGTCGTCGGCGTAACAGGTTACGTCTACCCCCCGCAAGTTGGCGCCACGTAGCGCCCAGTCGTAACCAATGTTCCACAGGAGCGGTCCTAAGACTGACCCCTGTGGGACACCGCACGACATCTCGCGCTCCACCCATTCATCCTGTGTGGGGTAGCGGATCGCCCTCTCGAAAAGATACGACCCAACCACCCTACGCAGGTACTCCGGCACGTTGTGGTACCTGAGGGCCTCCTTGATGGTTTCCCAGGGAAGGGTGTTGAAAGCATTGGCGATATCGAGAGATACCGCCAACACCACCTCCCCCCGGGAAACCGCGTCATCCGCTAGAGCCCTCACCCGCGCAATGGCGTCGATGGTGGACCTGCCCCGACGAAATCCGTACTGGCACGCACTTAGGTTCGGCCCTTGTCCCTCTAAATGACCTATCAGCCGGGAAGCCACTATTCGCTCAAAGAGCTTCGCTCCCTCGTCCAAAAGTACGATCGGCCTGTATCCCGAAGGGGAGTCACCCGGTCGCCCTTCCTTCCGCAGGAGCACCAGCTTTCCGCACTTCCACGAACGTGGGATGCACCCCTGCTCCAGACACGAAGAAAATAGTGCCCTCACTCTTGGCTCCAAGGGGCCCAGCGCCAACACCCAGGCTCGGCCGGGAATACCGTCGGGACCAGGGGCAGTGTTTTTGGCCTTAAGCCTCAACACTGCGGCTCCCAACTCTCCCTCTGTCACCTCGGGTGCGACTTCTCCCTCCGTTGGGGACACTGAAGCCATGCACGGGGGCTGGTGTTCACCCCGTCGTGGGAAGAGGGTTCCCACGATTCGGCTCAGAAGGTCCGGCTGGAGGCTTTGCGTGAGTGGAGGGGCCCAGGGGTGAAGTTTGCACCTCACCGACTTGTACGGCCGCCCCCACGGGTCGCTGTTCAGAGCCTCCAACATTTCCTCCTCCGCCAGGTCTTTGGCTTGGCCAATGGCTAAGCTGAGGGTTTTGCTGGCCGCTCTGTAGCTTTCGTATAGCTCATCCTCTGCCGTCAGGTCTCGCCTCCTCCGCCTTCGGCTCCTGGTGTATTGGCGTCTCGCAGCCACGCATGCCTTGCGCAACTGCGTTAGCTCTGCGGACCACCAGTACACGCTCCGCCTCGGCCCTGTGGGCTTGGCCCGCGGCATTGCGGCATCGCATATTTGAGCCATGGCCCCACTGAGCCAGGATGCTTCTTCCTCTACACTTCTTGGTCCTTCGGGCGTCTCCGGCCAAGCTTGGACCAGGGCCGCTGCGTGCAGCAGGTCCCGATCGAGCCGTTTCGTTGCCCATCTGGGACTGTCGTCTCTTCGGGGACGACTCAGGTCGTCCGGCGTAGTGTGGTGGGCGCAGACTTCGTACCGGATGTATCTGTGGTCCGATAACGTTTCCACGCCCTCCAACACTTCCCAACCTTGGACACGGCGCGCCAGGGCAGCATTTGCAAACGTGATGTCCACGATGGAGCCTCCCTGTTGCCGCACGCACGTATCGACCGTCCCTCGGTTAAGAACCTCCAACCCTACGGCCACTGCCCACTCTGTGAGCACCTCACCGCGTACGTCAGTCGCAGTAGAGCCCCACCCCGTAGATTTGGCATTAAAGTCCCCCGCAACCAGCAGCAGTTCGGGGCCACTTCTGCCAATCAGGGCCTGCACATCGTCGAGAAGCACCTCGAAGTCGGCTAGGCTTCTGTTCGGCGAGAAGTACACTCCCACCACCATTATACCCCCGATGATGGCAGCCACGAAGCCGTGGCCCCGCACCACGCTTTCAAGCGGAGCAGAGCCGGCCGATGGTTGAGTGGCCAAGGCCACGAGGCTGTCGAGGTCCCCCACCCAGTTGCCTCTGGCTGGGACCGAATATGGTTCGGTTACCACTGCGACATGGATCAACCACTCCGCCATGCTCTGGAACAGGAGGTCCTGTGCTCTGGCGCAGTGGTTGATATTCGCCTGCAGGAAGCGTATAGGAGCCATTACTACTCGACTATTATCTCAGCCTCCTCGTCCTGTTGCTCGACATTCGAGTCTTTTCGGGTATTCCGCCCCAGAGTAGCCTGGGAGTCAGCGCCAGCCGTTCTCCGCTTACTTTTAGGTGGATCACAGGCTTTGCTGCCTACCCTATGGTTGGCTGCTAGCCCGGCCTCGGCACACAGCGGGCAGTGTGCAGATGATGTGCAGTTGCCAGCGACGTGGCCGGGACGCCCGCAGCGGTAGCAGGCTCGGCTGCGGTCCACCTCCGACTTACATTTGGCGGCCACGTGGCCCACCTCGAGGCAGCGGAAGCAGCGCAGGGGGCGGGCATCGAGCAGTTTGACCTGCGCCGACACCCAGCCTACCAGCAGCCTTCCCGCCTCCACCACCTTCTTCGCCGCCGGGATAGGGCAGCGCAGCCACACGACACCCAGCCCGGAGGGGCCGCGGACGACCTCTCCTGACCTGATGTCGGTCTCTTGGCAGCCTCCCACCCGGGCGACCGCCGCAACCACCTCGGGAAACAGCACAGACTCATCTAGGCCCGAGATACGCAGCTCTGCGCATTTTGTGGGCCTAGAGATCCGCACTACTTCCGGGTCAACAACCTCCGCTAACCTCTTGGCCAGAGCGTTTGCTTTATCGCCACTTGAGGTGCCGGGCACTTCCATAACGTAGGCCCCTGTTTGAGCCTTTCTGAAGCGAAGACCTGAAATTCCCAGCTCCTTAAGCCGCACCTTCCTCTTGACCTCAGCAAGGACAGTGCCAAAGTCGGCCCCTTTATCCGCTGCTTTTGGCTCCAGCAGCGTTACAACAACGGCAGCTGACCGAGGTGAACGGAGCTTTCTGGCCTTGCTCTTTTTCCCTCTGGATGGCTTCGGGTGTTCGCCATTTCCGACCTGCTGATCTACGCCATCTTTTTTCTTCTTCTTTCGCCTTCCTTTCTTGCCTACCTGCGTCCACTCCGATGACGTACTAGGCCTTGCAGGTGGTGGAGGCGTTGGGGGCCTTGGATTCGGGGTCGGGTTTTTCGTCTTCTTTTTCCTTTTCCTCTTTTTTTTAGGTGCCGCGCCAGAACGAGGACCTGTACCAGAAGTTGGCACTACCTCAGCCTGCTTGTCTGTCCTGGCACTCCTGGCATCCGCCGCCAGAGGTGGTCGCACAGGCTTTTCCGGCAACAGCCGGTCCTGAATGCCGGCCAAGCGTGCATCAAGGTACGGACCGACGTGAGCCATTATCGCTCTGCACAGATGGTCCATTTCTGTGGCAGGTGGGAAGGCAGCAACACGTCTATCCATATTTTCACCCTGGGGAGGCCGCGCAGGGGGCGGTTTCTCCTTGTCTTTTCCGGTTTGAGGGGGTGGCGGACTACCCTGCTTCCGCATCCCTTCCAGGGTCATTTTCATTTCGGCCAGCTCCTTTCGGAGGCTGGCCATTTCGGTCTGAAGTCGGTTGTTGTCGGCCTGCAGCCGAGCTGTCTCTTCAGTAGCCGTGCGTCTGCTGAGCTCCGAAAACGCATCAGCGATCGCGACAGCCGCCTCTTTCAAGCTCTTGACATATCCTCCTGACAAGTTCTTTGATTTTGTGGCAACTTTGGTGATGATTGCCACACTGTCAGCCACCTGTTGACCAAGATCTTGGTTGGCCTCTGCATCCTCTGAGTCAGTCCTTGCTAGAGAAGAAGTGTCCATCTGGTACCCTTGACGGGTCCTAATGGACATCTCCTGCACCTCCATCTCGGCCTTCAGCCGGAGCTCTTCCCTAAGAGCCCGGTTGTAGGCTTCCTTCGCTCTGGCCAGTCCTACATATTTGCCCGATGTTGGTGGGCGGCCTCTCCCTTTGGCCTTTGGCTGTCCTTCCCCAGCCGAGGCGCATGTAGACCCTTCATCACTTGAGCTGAGAACAGATGAAGCAGGGCGCAATCGCTTCCGCTTCCGCTTCACCCGCTCAGCTGCATCCGGGACGTCCTCAAGATTGCTTCTGCCAGTAGACTCGTGACCTGCAGTCTCCTGGGAAGCAAAGTTGACTTCCGAGCTCGTGTTGGCCCTAGGTTCGGGCTCTTGGCAATCAATTTGCCGTGTGAGGCGTACAGTGCAGTCGCGCACTGATACGCCAAGACGATTTTGGTCCGGGATCTGAGTCGCGGACGAACTAAATTTAAAACGTGGGCTTTCAGTGCCCACGAAGTGATAATTGCCCCCCCCAGAATACGATGGGGCTGTCCGTGGGATGGTAACGGAGAGGGATTCTCCTCGAGACGAGGTACCCTCCTGGGGTAGTTTCTCTTTGTTATCACTCATGCTCCTTTGATGAGGGGTGCGGTCCCCTGCTCCTTTTAAAGAGGGAGCCCTCTCCTCTTTTTTAAGGGGTGAGTTCCCCTTGTGTTGCAGTTACGCCAACCCGTTCGCCACTAAAGTGGCACATCCGGCAAACCGCTAGCCCAGGCCAGACCCGTTCAGTCCACCAGACCTACTTGTCTCCGGCCTGGTACTGGATACGCTGCAACCCGCATCCATAACCACGATAAGGAGCTGTTATCCCCTCTGCGTCCCCGTAGTCCCCTGCTGCAGGAGAGACAGGGAGCAGGAAAGCGGCGCACCCTTTCACTAGGGCACGCCCGCCTCGCTTGGCCCAGGATGGGCTCCACCGAGGCTGTGCCGCTCTTGGTCACCCTTTCACTTCGAGCTTAAAGGCCCGAAGATCATTAAGGGGTCAAGCCCCCCCACCACGACAAGGTAGCGACACCCGGGGGGGAACCTAACCTTTTTTTTTTTTTTTTTTTTTTGGTGTGGAAAATGCACCTTATGCATCGTCTCCGTTCGGGGAAACGGAGGTATGTGGGGCTCTCCCCGAGGGGCCTACCCACTAAAAACCACACGGATTCCCTCGTCTGCCATTGTGAACGCCACGGGAGCAAAATGTGTCACCGCAACGCCCACTGGCCGCCCCGGGATGGGGCTCCTCTGTCGACACCGTGCAATGCGGGTTCGGCACTCCCCGGCCTCCCCCGCTGGTGAAGGATTGTTTAAAGAGGTTTACTCCTCGTGGCTTCCGCAGATGCCCACGTTCCCGGCAAGCCGGGGTTACGTGCCCTCACGTTAGCTTCCGCGCCCTCATGTCCTGCTCTGAAAGCAGAGCAGTACCGAGGGCACGGTCGCTTCCGCCCACCAGGCTCCCCCTCGCCTTTCCCTGTCCGCCGTGGCAGAGCAGGTACTCAGTTCGGGTTCGCCGACGTCAAAGGCGCCCGCCCAAGGGCGGGGCGCCGTCCTCAAAAGCGGACCCACTAATGGGCCCGCTACCCTCCCCCCCAGTGTGTCAGCAGACCCCCACAGGCCATGGGCCCAACCGCTACTCTTCTCCCCCTTAACCACCAGGGTTAACAGGGGAGAACCGTAGCGGTCGTGCAGCCCAGACGATAACAGAAATACCGCCCAGGCACATGTGGAAATTGCCGACCCCCTCCCCCCAGTGTGTCAGCAAACCCCCACAGGCCATGGGCCCAACCGCTACTCTTCTCCCCCTTAACCACCAGGGTTAACAGGGGAGAACCGTAACGGTCGTGCAGCCCAGATGGCAGAGTAACCCGTCTACCACCCGGGCACATGTGGAAATTGCCGACCCCCTCCCCCCAGTCAGTCAGTCAACCCCCACAGGCCATGGGCCCATCCGCTACTCTTCTCCCCCTTAACCACCAGGGTTAACAGGGGAGAACCGTAACGGTCGTGCAGCCTGAACCATGCCTTAGCGGTAGCTTGGTGCAGGCACATGTGGAGATTGCTGCTGACACCCACCCCCCCCCCAGTCGGATATTAGCCACCGGTAAGATAATGTACGAATACATTAGCTTACCGTTGTTGCCCAGGGTGCACCGTCCCAGGCGTTACCCTTCCCCACCCCATGAGGCCTACGCCTCGGATAGAAGGGAGTGGTAACGCCCGGGCACTCGAGGAGGTTTCCGACTTCGCACCCCGGGGGAACCTAACCTAACCTAACCTAACCTAACCTAACCTAACCTAACCTAACCTAACCTAACCTAACCTAACCTAACCTAACCTAACCTAACCTAACCTTTTTTTTTTTTTTTTTTTTTTTTTTGGCCTGGGAAAAATCCTTTATGGATTCCACTGGCCCGGGGAGGCCGGTGGATATGTGGGATTCCCGCCCCAGAAGGGGGCGGTGTACCCACTAAAAACCCCAGGGTGTTCCACTTCGTCGCCGATAAGCAATCGGGCTGTGGGAACTTTACGCATCCACGGCCCGGCAGCACGGCGGTATGTCCGCTCACGGACCCATCTCCAGGAGACCTGCACGTCTCCTGTCTCCTCCACTGTAGGCGCGCCGAAACACTTGGCGCGCCTACCAGCTCAACAGGACCTTAGCGGCGGGGGACGGGCATCCCCGTGCCCATCTCCCGCAGTCCTATTAGGGCGGTATTTGGCGGTTATGGATTAACCGCCTGCGCCCGACACGCCTGCGGCGCAGGGGCTGGGAAGATGGGTCTTCCTCGCGCTCCCGCTCCGCACCCTCTTTGAGTGCCATGACCTCCTCACAGTAGGAGGCCATGGCAGTCCACGATTTCTCGCTGTCGGTCATGGCTTTGACGACGGCCGGCAGCGAGAGGTCAGTTCCAATCACCGCCGTGAGGCGGGCTCGCTGCTCGTCGAAGGCGGGACACACTTGCAGCGTGTGCTGCGCCGTGTCCTCCGCCCCACCGCAGTGGTGACACATTGGCGTTGTTTCCCTCCTTGCAACCTTACACAGGTATCTGCCGAAACAACCGTGTCCCGATAGTACCTGCGTTAGGTGGAAGGAAACAACGCCCCATCTCCTTTCGACCCATCCCTGCAGGACGGGCCGCACTCCCGATATGGTCCAGTGGCCGGCGCTCGGCTGCTCCAAGGCCACCAACCATTTCCGGAAGAGGGTTTGGCGAGAGATCTCTCTCCATCGCCTAACCTCTTCCGGACACGGCTGTTCTCCTCTGGTGCGCGCCTCGGCTACTCGGCGGTAGACCTCGTTCAGCACCTCGGCATCCAACTCCCAGGGTGGGGTCCCTGCCATCACGCAGGCCGCCTCGAACGAGGTGGTGCGGTACGCCCTCGTTGCCCTTACCGCCATGACCCTTTGCGGTCGCCGCAGTTGGGTCTTGTTATGGGCGGAAAGGGCATTTACCCATATGGGTGCCCCGTAGAGGGCCATCGACCGCACCACACCCGTGTACAGTCGGCGGCAGCCCGCCTTCGGCCCGCCCACGTTCGGGAGGAGTCGGCTCAGTGCCGACGCTGTGCCAAGTAGTTTTGGAGCCAAGCGCCGGAAATGCTCCTCGAAGTTCCATCGGCTGTCGAGGACGAGTCCCAGGTACTTCATCGTCTTCCCGACGCCGATGGAAACTCCGCCCACCATTATGCTGGCATTTCCTGGAGGTGCCCTCCGAGGCCCATGAAAACAGATGGCCTCAGATTTGTGCAGGGCAACCTCTAGTCCCAGCCTCCGTATCCTGTCCACGATTAGGGCCACCCCAGCAGTGGCCAAGATGGACGCATCGCGAAATGTGGCCCCTCGGGCCGTTACAAGGGTGTCGTCGGCGTAACAGGTTACGTCTACCCCCCGCAAGTTGGCGCCACGTAGCGCCCAGTCGTAACCAATGTTCCACAGGAGCGGTCCTAAGACTGACCCCTGTGGGACACCGCACGACATCTCGCGCTCCACCCATTCATCCTGTGTGGGGTAGCGGATCGCCCTCTCGAAAAGATACGATCCAACCACCCTACGCAGGTACTCCGGCACGTTGTGGTACCTGAGGGCCTCCTTGATGGTTTCCCAGGGAAGGGTGTTGAAAGCATTGGCGATATCTAGAGATACCGCCAACACCACCTCCCCCCGGGAAACCGCGTCATCCGCTAGAGCCCTCACCCGCGCAATGGCGTCGATGGTGGACCTGCCCCGACGAAATCCGTACTGGCACGCACTTAGGTTCGGCCCTTGTCCCTCTAAATGACCTATCAGCCGGGAAGCCACTATTCGCTCAAAGAGCTTCGCTCCCTCGTCCAAAAGTACGATCGGCCTGTATCCCGAAGGGGAGTCACCCGGTCGCCCTTCCTTCCGCAGGAGCACCAGCTTTCCGCACTTCCACGAACGTGGGATGCACCCCTGCTCCAGACACGAAGAAAATAGTGCCCTCACTCTTGGCTCCAAGGGGCCCAGCGCCAACACCCAGGCTCGGCCGGGAATACCGTCGGGACCAGGGGCAGTGTTTTTGGCCTTAAGCCTCAACACTGCGGCTCCCAACTCTCCCTCTGTCACCTCGGGTGCGACTTCTCCCTCCGTTGGGGACACTGAAGCCATGCACGGGGGCTGGTGTTCACCCCGTCGTGGGAAGAGGGTTCCCACGATTCGGCTCAGAAGGTCCGGCTGGAGGCTTTGCGTGAGTGGAGGGGCCCAGGGGTGAAGTTTGCACCTCACCGACTTGTACGGCCGCCCCCACGGGTCGCTGTTCAGAGCCTCCAACATTTCCTCCTCCGCCAGGTCTTTGGCTTGGCCAATGGCTAAGCTGAGGGTTTTGCTGGCCGCTCTGTAGCTTTCGTATAGCTCATCCTCTGCCGTCAGGTCTCGCCTCCTCCGCCTTCGGCTCCTGGTGTATTGGCGTCTCGCAGCCACGCATGCCTTGCGCAACTGCGTTAGCTCTGCGGACCACCAGTACACGCTCCGCCTCGGCCCTGTGGGCTTGGCCCGCGGCATTGCGGCATCGCATATTTGAGCCATGGCCCCACTGAGCCAGGATGCTTCTTCCTCTACACTTCTTGGTCCTTCGGGCGTCTCCGGCCAAGCTTGGACCAGGGCCGCTGCGTGCAGCAGGTCCCGATCGAGCCGTTTCGTTGCCCATCTGGGACTGTCGTCTCTTCGGGGACGACTCAGGTCGTCCGGCGTAGTGTGGTGGGCGCAGACTTCGTACCGGATGTATCTGTGGTCTGATAACGTTTCCACGCCCTCCAACACTTCCCAACCTTGGACACGGCGCGCCAGGGCAGCATTTGCAAACGTGATGTCCACGATGGAGCCTCCCTGTTGCCGCACGCACGTATCGACCGTCCCTCGGTTAAGAACCTCCAACCCTACGGCCACTGCCCACTCTGCGAGCACCTCACCGCGTACGTCAGTCGCAGTAGAGCCCCACCCCGTAGATTTGGCATTAAAGTCCCCCGCAACCAGCAGCAGTTCGGGGCCACTTCTGCCAATCAGGGCCTGCACATCGTCGAGAAGCACCTCGAAGTCGGCTAGGCTTCTGTTCGGCGAGAAGTACACTCCCACCACCATTATACCCCCGATGATGGCAGCCACGAAGCCGTGGCCCCGCACCACGCTTTCAAGCGGAGCAGAGCCGGCCGATGGTTGAGTGGCCAAGGCCACGAGGCTGTCGAGGTCCCCCACCCAGTTGTCTCTGGCTGGGACCGAATATGGTTCGGTTACCACTGCGACATGGATCAACCACTCCGCCATGCTCTGGAACAGGAGGTCCTGTGCTCTGGCGCAGTGGTTGATATTCGCCTGCAGGAAGCGTATAGGAGCCATTACTACTCGACTATTATCTCAGCCTCCTCGTCCTGTTGCTCGACATTCGAGTCTTTTCGGGTATTCCGCCCCAGAGTAGCCTGGGAGTCAGCGCCAGCCGTTCTCCGCTTACTTTTAGGTGGATCACAGGCTTTGCTGCCAACCCTATGGTTGGCTGCTAGCCCGGCCTCGGCACACAGCGGGCAGTGTGCAGATGATGTGCAGTTGCCAGCGACGTGGCCGGGACGCCCGCAGCGGTAGCAGGCTCGGCTGCGGTCCACCTCCGACTTACATTTGGCGGCCACGTGGCCCACCTCGAGGCAGCGGAAGCAGCGCAGGGGGCGGGCATCGAGCAGTTTGACCTGCGCCGACACCCAGCCTACCAGCAGCCTTCCCGCCTCCACCACCTTCTTCGCCGCCGGGATAGGGCAGCGCAGCCACACGACACCCAGCCCGGAGGGGCCGCGGACGACCTCTCCTGACCTGATGTCGGTCTCTTGGCAGCCTCCCACCCGGGCGACCGCCGCAACCACCTCGGGAAACAGCACAGACTCATCTAGGCCCGAGATACGCAGCTCTGCGCATTTTGTGGGCCTAGAGATCCGCACTACTTCCGGGTCAACAACCTCCGCTAACCTCTTGGCCAGAGCGTTTGCTTTATCGCCACTTGAGGTGCCGGGCACTTCCATAACGTAGGCCCCTGTTTGAGCCTTTCTGAAGCGAAGACCTGAAATTCCCAGCTCCTTAAGCCGCACCTTCCTCTTAACCTCAGCAAGGACAGTGCCAAAGTCGGCCCCTTTATCCGCTGCTTTTGGCTCCAGCAGCGTTACAACAACGGCAGCTGACCGAGGTGAACGGAGCTTTCTGGCCTTGCTCTTTTTCCCTCTGGATGGCTTCGGGTGTTCGCCATTTCCGACCTGCTGATCTACACCATCTTTTTTCTTCTTCTTTCGCCTTCCTTTCTTGCCTACCTGCGTCCACTCCGATGACGTACTAGGCCTTGCAGGTGGTGGAGGCGTTGGGGGCCTTGGATTCGGGGTCGGGTTTTTCGTCTTCTTTTTCCTTTTCCTCTTTTTTTTAGGTGCCGCGCCAGAACGAGGACCTGTACCAGAAGTTGGCACTACCTCAGCCTGCTTGTCTGTCCTGGCACTCCTGGCATCCGCCGCCAGAGGTGGTCGCACAGGCTTTTCCGGCAACAGCCGGTCCTGAATGCCGGCCAAGCGTGCATCAAGGTACGGACCGACGTGAGCCATTATCGCTCTGCACAGATGGTCCATTTCTGTGGCAGGTGGGAAGGCAGCAACACGTCTATCCATATTTTCACCCTGGGGAGGCCGCGCAGGGGGCGGTTTCTCCTTGTCTTTTCCGGTTTGAGGGGGTGGCGGACTACCCTGCTTCCGCATCCCTTCCAGGGTCATTTTCATTTCGGCCAGCTCCTTTCGGAGGCTGGCCATTTCGGTCTGAAGTCGGTTGTTGTCGGCCTGCAGCCGAGCTGTCTCTTCAGTAGCCGTGCGTCTGCTGAGCTCCGAAAACGCATCAGCGATCGCGACAGCCGCCTCTTTCAAGCTCTTGACATATCCTCCTGACAAGTTCTTTGATTTTGTGGCAACTTTGGTGATGATTGCCACACTGTCAGCCACCTGTTGACCAAGATCTTGGTTGGCCTCTGCATCCTCTGAGTCAGTCCTTGCTAGAGAAGAAGTGTCCATCTGGTACCCTTGACGGGTCCTAATGGACATCTCCTGCACCTCCATCTCGGCCTTCAGCCGGAGCTCTTCCCTAAGAGCCCGGTTGTAGGCTTCCTTCGCTCTGGCCAGTCCTACATATTTGCCCGATGTTGGTGGGCGGCCTCTCCCTTTGGCCTTTGGCTGTCCTTCCCCAGCCGAGGCGCATGTAGACCCTTCATCACTTGAGCTGAGAACAGATGAAGCAGGGCGCAATCGCTTCCGCTTCCGCTTCACCCGCTCAGCTGCATCCGGGACGTCCTCAAGATTGCTTCTGCCAGTAGACTCGTGACCTGCAGTCTCCTGGGAAGCAAAGTTGACTTCCGAGCTCGTGTTGGCCCTAGGTTCGGGCTCTTGGCAATCAATTTGCCGTGTGAGGCGTACAGTGCAGTCGCGCACTGATACGCCAAGACGATTTTGGTCCGGGATCTGAGTCGCGGACGAACTAAATTTAAAACGTGGGCTTTCAGTGCCCACGAAGTGATAATTGCCCCCCCCAGAATACGATGGGGCTGTCCGTGGGATGGTAACGGAGAGGGATTCTCCTCGAGACGAGGTACCCTCCTGGGGTAGTTTCTCTTTGTTATCACTCATGCTCCTTTGATGAGGGGTGCGGTCCCCTGCTCCTTTTAAAGAGGGAGCCCTCTCCTCTTTTTTAAGGGGTGAGTTCCCCTTGTGTTGCAGTTACGCCAACCCGTTCGCCACTAAAGTGGCACATCCGGCAAACCGCTAGCCCAGGCCAGACCCGTTCAGTCCACCAGACCTACTTGTCTCCGGCCTGGTACTGGATACGCTGCAACCCGCATCCATAACCACGATAAGGAGCTGTTATCCCCTCTGCGTCCCCGTAGTCCCCTGCTGCAGGAGAGACAGGGAGCAGGAAAGCGGCGCACCCTTTCACTAGGGCACGCCCGCCTCGCTTGGCCCAGGATGGGCTCCACCGAGGCTGTGCCGCTCTTGGTCACCCTTTCACTTCGAGCTTAAAGGCCCGAAGATCATTAAGGGGTCAAGCCCCCCCACCACGACAAGGTAGCGACACCCGGGGGGGAACCTAACCTAACCTAACCTAACCTAACCTAACCTAACCTTTTTTTTTTTTTTTTTTTTTTTTTTTTTTTTTTGACGGTGGGAAAATGCGTTACGCATACGACCGCGCCGTGGGGACGGCGCGGAAGTTATGTGGGACTCACCTCCCCCGTAACCTCCTTCCCTAATGGAAGGAGGGGGGAGGCATACCCACTAAAAACCCACCGGTATTCCCTCTCTTGCCATTTACGGATGCCATGGGAGAGTTTGGAGTCACCACAGCATCCGCTGGCCGCCCCAGCCTATGCCGGAGCTCCCGCGCCAAGAGAGGGGGGACCGGAATACTTGGTCCCCCCCCTAGACGTGTGGGCTGTTACGGCCGACAGAGGATCCCCATCCCCCGTCGGCTAGCACCACTAGGGAAGGTTGGCGGCGAACTGTCGCCGCCTCCTTCCCGTCCGTCTGCGCCGGAGCGGGTTTGCGAGGGGATCATTCTCGCGTTCCCGCTCCCTCTCCTCCTTCTGCGACATTACGTCGTCGCAGAAGGAGGTGACGGCCTCCCAGGACGTCTCGCTCTCCAGCATTGCGCGTACAACGCTGGGGAGCGAGAGGTCGCCGCCAATCGTCGCCGCCAGGGTGCGGCGCCGCTCAGCCCATGCGCTGCACACCTCCAAGGTGTGCTGGGCTGTGTCCTCGGCGGCGCCGCACTCGTGGCACGTCGCCGTCTCCTCCCTACCCGCCACCCTGTGCAGGTACCGCCCGAAGCAACCATGCCCGGACAGCACCTGCACCAGGTGGAAGGTCAGGGACCCGTGATCCCTCCCGCACCATTCCTGGAGCACCGGGCGGATGGCTGCGATCGTGCGTAGGCCGTATTCGGCCTCCGCAAGCTCTGCCGCCCAGCGCTCCAGCACCTCCCCTCTCTGGACCTCTTTGGCCCAGGCCAACTCCTGGGGAGCGAGGGACTCCCCCCGCTCCCTTCGTTCCACCTTGGCCCGGTAGGCCTCGGCAAGCCCGACCGCCTCGATCTCCCACGGAGGGGAGGCTGCGAGGGCTCCAGCCGCCGCCCAGCCCACCGTCCGGTAGGCCCGGGCCATCCTCACCGCCATAACCCTCTGGGGCCTTCGGAGGAGGGCTTTAGTGGTGGCGGTGAGGGACTCCGCCCATATAGGGGCCCCGTACAGGGCCATACTTCTAAGGACCCCTGCAAACAGGCGTCTGCAGGGGGCACCAGGTCCGCCCTGGTTGGGCAGGAGCCGGCCCAGGGCTCCCGCCGCACCCACGAGTCGGGGAGCCAGTCTGCGGAAGTGCTCCCCGAACTCCCATTTTCCGTCGAGGGTAAGGCCCAGATATTTAATGTGGGCCTTCACCTCGACGGCCTCCCCATTGACGCGCAGGGCGGCTCCGCGCGGCAGCCTCCACCGGGGCCCTCGGAAGCAGAGGGCTTCGGTCTTGGGGAGGGACACTTTTAGGCCCAGCGCCTCGATCCGCCGGATCACTAAGGTGGCTCCCACCTCCGCCCTTCTTGCCACCTCTTCGAAGGTGGTGCCTCGGACGGCGATGAGTGTATCGTCGGCGTAACAATACACCGCCATCCGAGGCAGCACCCTCATGCGGATGACCCAGTCGTACCCGACGTTCCATAATAGGGGCCCTAGCACGGACCCCTGCGGAACGCCACTGGTCACCGGCTGGGCCATCCGAATCCCCCCCCTCCCCGTGTAGAGCACTACCCGCCCCGTCAGGTAGTGCCCTACAACCCTCCGGAGGTAGAGGGGCACCCGGTGATACCGTAGCGCCTCCTCTATCACTCGGAAGGGGAGGGAACCGAAGGCGTTGGCGATATCGAGGGATACCGCTAAGGCCCCCTGGCCCCTCCTGGCCGCATCTTCGGTGAACCCCTTCAGGGCGGATAGGGCGTCCAACGTGGACCGCCCTACCCGGAACCCGAACTGGTTCCCCGCAAGATCCGGCCCTTCGCTCGTCAAGTGGTGGGCGATCCGGGAAGCGATCACTCTCTCGAGGAGCTTCCCGGTCTCGTCCAGCATGACGAGCGGCCGCCACCCGGAAGGAGAGTCCGCTGGCCTGCTCTCCTTCCGCAGGAGGACCAGGCGGCCCTCCTTCCAAATTTGGGGAAACTGCCCCGCGGCCAAGCAGCGGTCCATTAGGCCGCAGAGCCGGTCGCCCAGGTGCTTCGCCGCAATCGGAAGCACCTTCCCCGGGACGCCATCGGGCCCAGGTGCCTTGCGGCACCCCTTGAGTCGGCCCACCACCCTCGCCATTTCCTCCCCCGTCACTGGGGGAACGTCGACGGGGGCAGCGGGCTCCTCTTCTGGCGGCGCCATCCGCGGCGGGTCGAAAGGCGGGCTTGCGGGGAAGAGGCCGTCGACCACCGCGGCGAGGACTCCCGGCTCGAAGTCCTCCGTGGGGGGGGACACCTTCAGTTTAGCCCGTACCATTCGGTACGGGCGACCCCACGGATCCTCGTCCAGCGTGGCCAAGAATTCAGCATGAGCTGAATCCTTGGCACGCGCGATGGCCGCCTTGAAGGCGGCCTTGGCTGCGCGCAGCTCGGCGAGGAGCCTCTCCTCCTCGCCCGGCACCCGAGTCCGCCTCCTTCTGCACCGGGTAAAGGCGCGGCGGGCTCTGTCGCTGGCGGCTCGGAGGTCCGCCAGGTCCTGCGACCACCAGTATACGGCCCGCCTGGGCGCACCCTTTCGCGCCCTCGGCATGGCCGCGTCGCATATGGCCGTCAGGTCCTCGCGGAACCTGACGGCCCTCTCGTCGACCCCCATGGTGTCGGGGGGGTCGGCGCACCACGCCTGGACCACGGCGGCCTCCTCCGCCCGGTCCCGATCGAGGCGGGAAATCGCCCACTTTGGGAAATCCCCGCCCCGCCCTCCCACCGCCCGGGCCTGAGGCCCGCGGGGCGCTTTGGAGACCCTGAAGCGGATGTAAAGGTGGTCCGACAGGGTCTCCACCTCCTCCAGGACGCGCCACTGGCTCACACGAGCGCCGACAGCAGGGGTTGTGAACGTGAGGTCCACAATTGACCCCCCCTGCTGTCGGACGCAGGTGTTGGCGCGCCCTACATTTTGCAGGACCAGGCCGATCATGGCGGCCCAGTCCCGCAGAAGCGCCCCTCTTTGGTCTGTGATGGGGGACCCCCACGCCGCGCACTTGGCGTTGAAGTCCCCCATCAGGACCACTTGGGCCGGTGATGCTCTTTGAACCACCGGCTCCAGGCCCCCCAGGAACCTCTCAAAATCTGAGAGGGGCCTGTTGGGGGAGAAGTAGACTCCGATGACGACTACTTCTCCCCAGTTTGCCGCCGCGTATCCAGCGCCCCTCTCTCTTAGCGAGAGGCGCTGCTGCCCGGCAGCCGGCACCACCACGCCCACCAAGCCCTCCGTGTCCCCAACCCAGTTTTGCTGGGGGGGGACGAAGTAGGGCTCGGCGACGACCGCCACGTCGATGCGCCACTCGGCTAGGACCTGCATTAGCAGGTCCTGTGCGCGAGCCGAGTGGTTGGCATTCACCTGGAGGAGCTCGTAATGCAGGTGTGCTGGCATTACGACACCTGCATTACGGGCTCCTCAATGGCCAGATGGCCGCCACGTTCGGTTGAGGCCCGGGTCAATGGGGCCTTACCCTTGACCGAAGGGGGGGCGCATTTAGTTCCCCCCATCGTGTGGTTGTGCGGTCGGCCCGCTTGGGCACAGACCGCACACTTCGGCGCCGCCTCACAGGCCGCTGCCAGATGACCCTCCTCGCCGCAGCGGAAGCATTTGTTGCCGTGCTCGGCCGTTGACGGGCACAGGGCCCTGGTGTGGCCCAGCGCCATGCACTTGTAACAGCGCATGGGCAGGGCCTCCACCGGCGCGACAGTGGCCAGGCACCAGCCGATGGCCACCCTCCCCGCTGTGGCTGCGGCCTTTGCAACCACAGCGGGGCAGCGGATGATAACAGAGCACTGCCCCCATTGGCTGGCTCTGATAGCCCCTACCTTGATTTCGGTAGGGGCGCAGCCTCCCTTAGTGGCCATGACGGCGACAATCTCCTCCCGGCTCACTGATTCGTCAAGGCCAGTAAGCCTCAACTCAGCGGATTTGGTGGGCCGGGTCACCTCCGCCAAGTCACCGATGGCCTGGCGGAGCATCTCGGCGAGTTGGTCAGCGCTAGGCCCAGGGCTGTCGCCGCCCACTTCCAGCATTCTGGAGCCGGTCATGGTCGTTTTGATTTTGACCGTCTCCAGACCGGCCTCCGAAAGGCGGACGGAGGCTCTGGCTTTCGCCATCACCTCCACGTAGGTAGCCCGCACACCCTCCTTCAGGGTCACCACGAGGGCGGCCGTACGTGGGACCCGAATTTTGGCCGCCCTCGGTGCGGAGGGCCTCGATGTGGGAGTGGTTTGGGGTTGGGGTTTCCCCTTCCCGCCCTTGGCCTTGCGGCCCACCACCCTGGTCCAGGGCGTTTCCGCCGCAGTATGGCCGGTGGGAGCAGTTTCCTGCTGCCGGCTTGGTCCCGGGGTGGTCTGCGGCTTGGGACCAGACTGGCGCCTGGGACCGGTATGTGGTCCCTCTTCCCTACCTCCGTTGGTGGGGGGAGGTGTAGGGGCCCTATTAGGCTTTTTGGCCTTGGGGGCCGTTGGGCCAGCGGGTCGGCGCATGGCACCGTCCGCCAGATTCGGCTGGGCCCTTGGGCGAGGCGGGGGCTCCAGGCGCCTGTCAGCCGCGAGCGGGGGTCTTAGGACCGGTTCTGGCGGGAGTCGTGACTCCAGCTCCCCTAGGCGGGCATTTAACATCCCGCCCAGGGATATTTGGAGGTCACGCCTCAGCTCCTCCATCAGCTCCCTCACATCAGGGGCTGCTGGGTCGCGAGCTGCCTTGGCGGTGCTCGCCCGCGATTTCTCGAAGGCCTGTTTAAAGGCCTTCAGTTCCGCACGAACAATGTCCAGCTCTCGAGCGAGCCGGTTGTTGTCCGCTCGGAGACGGCGGTGCTCCTCGGCAGGAGTGATCGTCCGCAAAGCTTCAACCGCGTCGATCACTCCTGCAGCGGCTGTATTTATTGCGCCCCAGACTGTGCCCTTGAGGTGGCCACTCTTCCGGACTTGCTCCTGGATTGTGGCCACGTTCAGGAGCGCCGCAGCAACCAGGGTCTCCTTGGTTTGTGGTTCAGGGATGCGAAGCTCGTCGCCCCCATCGACCTCGTGCGCGACAACCATGTCGCGGTAATACCGGCGAGGGCCAGGTTCCTCGTCCGAGTCCGCCACGTTCTCCACCTCAGAGACTATTATGGCAGGACGACCACTGGCCGCTGCCACGAGACTCCGACGCCGTCCTGTAAGGGCGCCTCTGCGCGCCGACCCAATTTTTGGTGACTTTGGTCCCTCAACCAGGGTCACCGTCGGCCGTTTCCGGGTGATATGCTTATTCAGCTCTTCACCCAAGGAAACTTCTGGGAGGTCTGTCTCCAGAACCATCTTTGAAGACTCCTCTCCCTCTCCCTTCTCCGATTCGGACGCGTCCGAGATGGTGACGACGCGCCGCTCTTCATTCCTCTCAGCAGGGCTCCTGTCCCTGGTTCCATCCTTAGGCTCTTGCGCCTTTACCCTCCCTTTGGCTCCCGGTCGGAGCCGCGGAAAGTTAAGGCGATAGGCTGAAACCTTGCCCTCTGGAGCACCACTATAGCCTGCTTCGTCTCTCGTGTTTGGCAGCTCCGTCTCCAGCGCCATGCTTAGGCTGGACGGCTGCCCTCTCTCCTTCTTTGAGAAGGCCGTGTCCGTAGCTCGGACAATGGCCCTCTCCGCCTCTTCCTCCGGTTGCGACATGAGACACGCCGCTTCCTTTGGAAGGCAAAAAGTTTTGTTGTTGGGGGGGGGGGTTTTTTTTTTTTGACAACTCATTTTTGTACCCACGAGAATGGAACGAAGGGTTTGCACTACCGGGTGACGTCCATTCCGGTAGTGCGGCTACTTACTGTGGAGGTCGCCAGGTATCCACAGGTTTTAACGACTTCACTGTCGGGTGTTATAGAGTGTCCTTCTCACGGGCCGGCCAGTTAAGGCAAGCCCTCCGCTCCGCAGTATTCAAAACATACCCCATTAACGCCACGACTGGGGTCGTTGAATTGGATCTGCGGGCTACGGAAGGAGAAGTGGCGTGGGCTTCTCCACAAAGGCCTTCGGTTAGGAAGGCCGCCCCAGTTCCCCCCCAGTGTTTGGTTCGCGGGAGCTATTGCCCCTACCCGCCGCGAGGCAGGCATTCCCCTATCCACCACCTGGGGACGCGCCACGTCGGAGTACACCTCTCCGCCCACTTAGACAACTAAGCAGGTCCGTGGAACCTAACCTAACCTAACCTAACCTAACCTAACCTAACCTAACCTAACCTAACCTAACCTTTTTTTTTTTTTTTTTTTTTTGACGGTGGGAAAATGCGTTACGCATACGACCGCGCCGTGGGGACGGCGCGGAAGTTATGTGGGACTCACCTCCCCCGTAACCTCCTTCCCTAATGGAAGGAGGGGGGAGGCATACCCACTAAAAACCCACCGGTATTCCCTCTCTTGCCATTTGCGGATGCCATGGGAGAGTTTGGAGTCACCACAGCATCCGCTGGCCGCCCCAGCCTATGCCGGAGCTCCCGCGCCAAGAGAGGGGGGACCGGAATACTTGGTCCCCCCCCTAGACGTGTGGGCTGTTACGGCCGACAGAGGATCCCCATCCCCCGTCGGCTAGCACCACTAGGGAAGGTTGGCGGCGAACTGTCGCCGCCTCCTTCCCGTCCGTCTGCGCCGGAGCGGGTTCGCGAGGGGATCATTCTCGCGTTCCCGCTCCCTCTCCTCCTTCTGCGACATTACGTCGTCGCAGAAGGAGGTGACGGCCTCCCAGGACGTCTCGCTCTCCAGCATTGCGCGTACAACGCTGGGGAGCGAGAGGTCGCCGCCAATCGTCGCCGCCAGGGTGCGGCGCCGCTCAGCCCATGCGCTGCACACCTCCAAGGTGTGCTGGGCTGTGTCCTCGGCGGCGCCGCACTCGTGGCACGACGCCGTCTCCTCCCTACCCGCCACCCTGTGCAGGTACCGCCCGAAGCAACCATGCCCGGACAGCACCTGCACCAGGTGGAAGGTCAGGGACCCGTGATCCCTCCCGCACCATTCCTGGAGCACCGGGTGGATGGCTGCGATCGTGCGTAGGCCGTATTCAGCCTCCGCAAGCTCTGCCGCCCAGCGCTCCAGCACCTCCCCTCTCTGGACCTCTTTGGCCCGGGCCAACTCCTGGGGAGCGAGGGACTCCCCCCGCTCCCTTCGTTCCACCTTGGCCCGGTAGGCCTCGGCAAGCCCGACCGCCTCGATCTCCCACGGAGGGGAGGCTGCGAGGGCTCCAGCCGCCGCCCAGCCCACCGTTCGGTAGGCCCGGGCCATCCTCACCGCCATGACCCTCTGGGGCCTTCGGAGGAGGGCTTTGGTGGTGGCGGTGAGGGACTCCGCCCATATAGGGGCCCCGTACAAGGCCATACTCCTAATGACCTCTGCAAACAGGCGTCTGCAGGGGGCATTAGGTCCGCCCTGATTGGGCAGGAGCCGGCCCAGGGCTCCCGCCGCGCCCGCGAGTCGGGGAGCCAGTCTGCGAAAGTGCTCCCCGAACTCCCATTTGCCGTCGAGGGTAAGGCCCAGATATTTTATGTGGGCCCTCACCTCGACGGCCTCGCCGTTGACGCGCAGGGCGGCTCCGCGCGGCAGCCTCCACCGGGGCCCTCGGAAGCAGAGGGCCTCCGTCTTGGGGAGGGACACTTTCAGGCCCAGCGCCTCGATCCGCCGGATCACTAGGGTGGCTCCCACCTCCGCCCTTCTTGCCACCTCTTCGAAGGTGGTGCCCCGGACGGCGATGAGGGTGTCATCTGCGTAGCAGTACACCGCCATCCGGGGCAGCACCCTCGCGCGGATGACCCAGTCGTACCCGACGTTCCATAATAGGGGCCCTAGCACGGACCCCTGCGGAACGCCACTGGTCACCGGCTGGGCCATCCGAATCCCCCCCCTCCCCGTGTAGAGCACTACCCGCCCCGTCAGGTAGTGCCCCACAACCCTCCGGAGGTAGAGGGGCACCCGGTGATACCGGAGCGCCTCCTCTATCACTCCGAAGGAGAGGGACCCGAAGGCGTTGGCGATATCGAGAGATACCGCCACGGCCCCCTGGCCCCTCCTGGCCGCATCTTCGGTGAACCCCTTCAGGGCGGATAGGGCGTCCAACGTGGACCGCCCTACCCGGAACCCGAACTGGTTCCCCGCAAGATCCGGCCCTTCGCTCGTCAGATGGTGGGCGATCCGGGAAGCGATCACTCTCTCGAGGAGCTTCCCGGTCTCGTCCAGCATGACGAGCGGCCGCCACCCGGAAGGAGAGTCCGCCGGTCTGCTCTCCTTCCGCAGGAGGACCAGGCGGCCCTCCTTCCAAATTTGGGGAAACTGCCCCGCGGCCAGGCAGCGGTCCATTAGGCCGCAGAGCCGGTCCCCCAGGTGCTTCGCCGCGATCGGAAGCACCTTCCCCGGGACGCCATCGGGCCCAGGTGCCTTGCGGCACCCCTTGAGTCGGCCCACCACCCTCGCCATTTCCTCCCCCGTCACTGGGGGAACGTCGACGGGGGCAGCGGGCTCCTCTTCTGGCGGCGCCATCCGCGGCGGGTCGAAAGGCGGGCTTGCGGGGAAGAGGCCGTCGACCACCGCGGCGAGGACTCCCGGCTCGAAGTCCTCCGTGGGGGGGGACACCTTCAGTTTAGCCCGTACCATTCGGTACGGGCGACCCCACGGATCCTCGTCCAGCGTGGCCAAGAATTCAGCATGAGCTGAATCCTTGGCACGCGCGATGGCCGCCTTGAAGGCGGCCTTGGCTGCGCGCAGCTCGGCGAGGAGCCTCTCCTCCTCGCCCGGCACCCGAGTCCGCCTCCTTCTGCACCGGGTAAAGGCGCGGCGGGCTCTGTCGCTGGCGGCTCGGAGGTCCGCCAGGTCCTGCGACCACCAGTATACGGCCCGCCTGGGCGCACCCTTTCGCGCCCTCGGCATGGCCGCGTCGCATATGGCCGTCAGGTCCTCGCGGAACCTGACGGCCCTCTCGTCGACCCCCATGGTGTCGGGGGGGTCGGCGCACCACGCCTGGACCACGGCGGCCTCCTCCGCCCGGTCCCGATCGAGGCGGGAAATCGCCCACTTTGGGAAATCCCCGCCCCGCCCTCCCACCGCCCGGGCCTGAGGCCCGCGGGGCGCTTTGGAGACCCTGAAGCGGATGTAAAGGTGGTCCGACAGGGTCTCCACCTCCTCCAGGACGCGCCACTGGCTCACACGAGCGCCGACAGCAGGGGTTGTGAACGTGAGGTCCACAATTGACCCCCCCTGCTGTCGGACGCAGGTGTTGGCGCGCCCTACATTTTGCAGGACCAGGCCGATCATGGCGGCCCAGTCCCGCAGAAGCGCCCCTCTTTGGTCTGTGATGGGGGACCCCCACGCCGCGCACTTGGCGTTGAAGTCCCCCATCAGGACCACTTGGGCCGGTGATGCTCTTTGAACCACCGGCTCCAGGCCCCCCAGGAACCTCTCAAAATCTGAGAGGGGCCTGTTGGGGGAGAAGTAGACTCCGATGACGACTACTTCTCCCCAGTTTGCCGCCGCGTATCCAGCGCCCCTCTCTCTTAGCGAGAGGCGCTGCTGCCCGGCAGCCGGCACCACCACGCCCACCAAGCCCTCCGTGTCCCCAACCCAGTTTTGCTGGGGGGGGACGAAGTAGGGCTCGGTGACGACCGCCACGTCGATGCGCCACTCGGCTAGGACCTGCATTAGCAGGTCCTGTGCGCGAGCCGAGTGGTTGGCATTCACCTGGAGGACCTCGTAATGCAGGTGTGCTGGCATTACGACACCTGCATTACGGGCTCCTCAATGGCCAGATGGCCGCCACGTTCGGTTGAGGCCCGGGTCAATGGGGCCTTACCCTTGACCGAAGGGGGGGCGCATTTAGTTCCCCCCATCGTGTGGTTGTGCGGTCGGCCCGCTTGGGCACAGACCGCACACTTCGGCGCCGCCTCACAGGCCGCTGCCAGATGGCCCTCCTCGCCGCAGCGGAAGCATTTGTTGCCGTGCTCGGCCGTTGACGGGCACAGGGCCCTGGTGTGGCCCAGCGCCATGCACTTGTAACAGCGCATGGGCAGGGCCTCCACCGGCGCGACAGTGGCCAGGCACCAGCCGATGGCCACCCTCCCCGCTGTGGCTGCGGCCTTTGCAACCACAGCGGGGCAGCGGATGATAACAGAGCACTGCCCCCATTGGCTGGCTCTGATAGCCCCTACCTTGATTTCGGTAGGGGCGCAGCCTCCCTTAGTGGCCATGACGGCGACAATCTCCTCCCGGCTCACTAACCTAACCTAACCTAACCTAACCTAACCTAACCTAACCTAACCTAACCTTTTTTTTTTTTTTTTTTTTTTTTTTTTTTTTTTTTTTTTTTTTTTTTTTTTTGACGGTGGGAAAATGCGTTACGCATACGACCGCGCCGTGGGGACGGCGCGGAAGTTATGTGGGACTCACCTCCCCCGTAACCTCCTTCCCTAATGGAAGGAGGGGGGGAGGCATACCCACTAAAAACCCACCGGTATTCCCTCTCTTGCCATTTGCGGATGCCATGGGAGAGTTTGGAGTCACCACAGCATCCGCTGGCCGCCCCAGCCTATGCCGGAGCTCCCGCGCCAAGAGAGGGGGGACCGGAATACTTGGTCCCCCCCCTAGACGTGTGGGCTGTTACGGCCGACAGAGGATCCCCATCCCCCGTCGGCTAGCACCACTAGGGAAGGTTGGCGGCGAACTGTCGCCGCCTCCTTCCCGTCCGTCTGCGCCGGAGCGGGTTCGCGAGGGGATCATTCTCGCGTTCCCGCTCCCTCTCCTCCTTCTGCGACATTACGTCGTCGCAGAAGGAGGTGACGGCCTCCCAGGACGTCTCGCTCTCCAGCATTGCGCGTACAACGCTGGGGAGCGAGTGGTCGCCGCCAATCGTCGCCGCCAGGGTGCGGCGCCGCTCAGCCCATGCGCTGCACACCTCCAAGGTGTGCTGGGCTGTGTCCTCGGCGGCGCCGCACTCGTGGCACGACGCCGTCTCCTCCCTACCCGCCACCCTGTGCAGGTACCGCCCGAAGCAACCATGCCCGGACAGCACCTGCACCAGGTGGAAGGTCAGGGACCCGTGATCCCTCCCGCACCATTCCTGGAGCACCGGGTGGATGGCTGCGATCGTGCGTAGGCCGTATTCAGCCTCCGCAAGCTCTGCCGCCCAGCGCTCCAGCACCTCCCCTCTCTGGACCTCTTTGGCCCGGGCCAACTCCTGGGGAGCGAGGGACTCCCCCCGCTCCCTTCGTTCCACCTTGGCCCGGTAGGCCTCGGCAAGCCCGACCGCCTCGATCTCCCACGGAGGGGAGGCTGCGAGGGCTCCAGCCGCCGCCCAGCCCACCGTTCGGTAGGCCCGGGCCATCCTCACCGCCATGACCCTCTGGGGCCTTCGGAGGAGGGCTTTGGTGGTGGCGGTGAGGGACTCCGCCCATATAGGGGCCCCGTACAGGGCCATACTCCTAATGACCCCTGCAAACAGGCGTCTGCAGGGGGCATTAGGTCCGCCCTGATTGGGCAGGAGCCGGCCCAGGGCTCCCGCCGCGCCCGCGAGTCGGGGAGCCAGTCTGCGAAAGTGCTCCCCGAACTCCCATTTGCCGTCGAGGGTAAGGCCCAGATATTTTATGTGGGCCCTCACCTCGACGGCCTCGCCGTTGACGCGCAGGGCGGCTCCGCGCGGCAGCCTCCACCGGGGCCCTCGGAAGCAGAGGGCCTCCGTCTTGGGGAGGGACACTTTCAGGCCCAGCGCCTCGATCCGCCGGATCACTAGGGTGGCTCCCACCTCCGCCCTTCTTGCCACCTCTTCGAAGGTGGTGCCCCGGACGGCGATGAGGGTGTCATCTGCGTAGCAGTACACCGCCATCCGGGGCAGCACCCTCGCGCGGATGACCCAGTCGTACCCGACGTTCCATAATAGGGGCCCTAGCACGGACCCCTGCGGAACGCCACTGGTCACCGGCTGGGCCATCCGAATCCCCCCCCTCCCCGTGTAGAGCACTACCCGCCCCGTCAGGTAGTGCCCCACAACCCTCCGGAGGTAGAGGGGCACCCGGTGATACCGGAGCGCCTCCTCTATCACTCCGAAGGGGAGGGACCCGAAGGCGTTGGCGATATCGAGAGATACCGCCACGGCCCCCTGGCCCCTCCTGGCCGCATCTTCGCTGAACCCCTTCAGGGCGGATAGGGCGTCCAACGTGGACCGCCCTACCCGGAACCCGAACTGGTTCCCCGCAAGATCCGGCCCTTCGCTCGTCAGATGGTGGGCGATCCGGGAAGCGATCACTCTCTCGAGGAGCTTCCCGGTCTCGTCCAGCATGACGAGCGGCCGCCACCCGGAAGGAGAGTCCGCCGGTCTGCTCTCCTTCCGCAGGAGGACCAGGCGGCCCTCCTTCCAAATTTGGGGAAACTGCCCCGCGGCCAGGCAGCGGTCCATTAGGCCGCAGAGCCGGTCCCCCAGGTGCTTCGCCGCGATCGGAAGCACCTTCCCCGGGACGCCATCGGGCCCAGGTGCCTTGCGGCACCCCTTGAGTCGGCCCACCACCCTCGCCATTTCCTCCCCCGTCACTGGGGGAACGTCGACGGGGGCAGCGGGCTCCTCTTCTGGCGGCGCCATCCGCGGCGGGTCGAAAGGCGGGCTTGCGGGGAAGAGGCCGTCGACCACCGCGGCGAGGACTCCCGGCTCGAAGTCCTCCGTGGGGGGGGACACCTTCAGTTTAGCCCGTACCATTCGGTACGGGCGACCCCACGGATCCTCGTCCAGCGTGGCCAAGAATTCAGCATGAGCTGAATCCTTGGCACGCGCGATGGCCGCCTTGAAGGCGGCCTTGGCTGCGCGCAGCTCGGCGAGGAGCCTCTCCTCCTCGCCCGGCACCCGAGTCCGCCTCCTTCTGCACCGGGTAAAGGCGCGGCGGGCTCTGTCGCTGGCGGCTCGGAGGTCCGCCAGGTCCTGCGACCACCAGTATACGGCCCGCCTGGGCGCACCCTTTCGCGCCCTCGGCATGGCCGCGTCGCATATGGCCGTCAGGTCCTCGCGGAACCTGACGGCCCTCTCGTCGACCCCCATGGTGTCGGGGGGGTCGGCGCACCACGCCTGGACCACGGCGGCCTCCTCCGCCCGGTCCCGATCGAGGCGGGAAATCGCCCACTTTGGGAAATCCCCGCCCCGCCCTCCCACCGCCCGGGCCTGAGGCCCGCGGGGCGCTTTGGAGACCCTGAAGCGGATGTAAAGGTGGTCCGACAGGGTCTCCACCTCCTCCAAGACGCGCCACTGGCTCACACGAGCGCCGACAGCAGGGGTTGTGAACGTGAGGTCCACAATTGACCCCCCCTGCTGTCGGACGCAGGTGTTGGCGCGCCCTACATTTTGCAGGACCAGGCCGATCATGGCGGCCCAGTCCCGCAGAAGCGCCCCTCTTTGGTCTGTGATGGGGGACCCCCACGCCGCGCACTTGGCGTTGAAGTCCCCCATCAGGACCACTTGGGCCGGTGATGCTCTTTGAACCACCGGCTCCAGGCCCCCCAGGAACCTCTCAAAATCTGAGAGGGGCCTGTTGGGGGAGAAGTAGACTCCGATGACGACTACTTCTCCCCAGTTTGCCGCCGCGTATCCAGCGCCCCTCTCTCTTAGCGAGAGGCGCTGCTGCCCGGCAGCCGGCACCACCACGCCCACCAAGCCCTCCGTGTCCCCAACCCAGTTTTGCTGGGGGGGGACGAAGTAGGGCTCGGCGACGACCGCCACGTCGATGCGCCACTCGGCTAGGACCTGCATTAGCAGGTCCTGTGCGCGAGCCGAGTGGTTGGCATTCACCTGGAGGAGCTCGTAATGCAGGTGTGCTGGCATTACGACACCTGCATTACGGGCTCCTCAATGGCCAGATGGCCGCCACGTTCGGTTGAGGCCCGGGTCAATGGGGCCTTACCCTTGACCGAAGGGGGGGCGCATTTAGTTCCCCCCATCGTGTGGTTGTGCGGTCGGCCCGCTTGGGCACAGACCGCACACTTCGGCGCCGCCTCACAGGCCGCTGCCAGATGGCCCTCCTCGCCGCAGCGGAAGCATTTGTTGCCGTGCTCGGCCGTTGACGGGCACAGGGCCCTGGTGTGGCCCAGCGCCATGCACTTGTAACAGCGCATGGGCAGGGCCTCCACCGGCGCGACAGTGGCCAGGCACCAGCCGATGGCCACCCTCCCCGCTGTGGCTGCGGCCTTTGCAACCACAGCGGGGCAGCGGATGATAACAGAGCACTGCCCCCATTGGCTGGCTCTGATAGCCCCTACCTTGATTTCGGTAGGGGCGCAGCCTCCCTTAGTGGCCATGACGGCGACAATCTCCTCCCGGCTCACTGATTCGTCAAGGCCAGTAAGCCTCAACTCAGCGGATTTGGTGGGCCGGGTCACCTCCGCCAAGTCACCGATGGCCTGGCGGAGCATCTCGGCGAGTTGGTCAGCGCTAGGCCCAGGGCTGTCGCCGCCCACTTCCAGCATTCTGGAGCCGGTCATGGTCGTTTTGATTTTGACCGTCTCCAGACCGGCCTCCGAAAGGCGGACGGAGGCTCTGGCTTTCGCCATCACCTCCACGTAGGTAGCCCGCACACCCTCCTTCAGGGTCACCACGAGGGCGGCCGTACGTGGGACCCGAATTTTGGCCGCCCTCGGTGCGGAGGGCCTCGATGTGGGAGTGGTTTGGGGTTGGGGTTTCCCCTTCCCGCCCTTGGCCTTGCGGCCCACCACCCTGGTCCAGGGCGTTTCCGCCGCAGTATGGCCGGTGGGAGCAGTTTCCTGCTGCCGGCTTGGTCCCGGGGTGGTCTGCGGCTTGGGACCAGACTGGCGCCTGGGACCGGTATGTGGTCCCTCTTCCCTACCTCCGTTGGTGGGGGGAGGTGTAGGGGCCCTATTAGGCTTTCTGGCCTTGGGGGCCGTTGGGCCAGCGGGTCGGCGCATGGCACCGTCCGCCAGATTCGGCTGGGCCCTTGGGCGAGGCGGGGGCTCCAGGCGCGTGTCAGCCGCGAGCGGGGGTCTTAGGACCGGTTCTGGCGGGAGTCGTGACTCCAGCTCCCCTAGGCGGGCATTTAACATCCCGCCCAGGGATATTTGGAGGTCACGCCTCAGCTCCTCCATCAGCTCCCTCACATCAGGGGCTGCTGGGTCGCGAGCTGCCTTGGCGGTGCTCGCCCGCGATTTCTCGAAGGCCTGTTTAAAGGCCTTCAGTTCCGCACGAACAATGTCCAGCTCTCGAGCGAGCCGGTTGTTGTCCGCTCGGAGACGGCGGTGCTCCTCGGCAGGAGTGATCGTCCGCAAAGCTTCAACCGCGTCGATCACTCCTGCAGCGGCTGTATTTATTGCGCCCCAGACTGTGCCCTTGAGGTGGCCACTCTTCCGGACTTGCTCCTGGATTGTGGCCACGTTCAGGAGCGCCGCAGCAACCAGGGTCTCCTTGGTTTGTGGTTCAGGGATGCGAAGCTCGTCGCCCCCATCGACCTCGTGCGCGACAACCATGTCGCGGTAATACCGGCGAGGGCCAGGTTCCTCGTCCGAGTCCGCCACGTTCTCCACCTCAGAGACTATTATGGCAGGACGACCACTGGCCGCTGCCACGAGACTCCGACGCCGTCCTGTAAGGGCGCCTCTGCGCGCCGACCCAATTTTTGGTGACTTTGGTCCCTCAACCAGGGTCACCGTCGGCCGTTTCCGGGTGATATGCTTATTCAGCTCTTCACCCAAGGAAACTTCTGGGAGGTCTGTCTCCAGAACCATCTTTGAAGACTCCTCTCCCTCTCCCTTCTCCGATTCGGACGCGTCCGAGATGGTGACGACGCGCCGCTCTTCATTCCTCTCAGCAGGGCTCCTGTCCCTGGTTCCATCCTTAGGCTCTTGCGCCTTTACCCTCCCTTTGGCTCCCGGTCGGAGCCGCGGAAAGTTAAGGCGATAGGCTGAAACCTTGCCCTCTGGAGCACCACTATAGCCTGCTTCGTCTCTCGTGTTTGGCAGCTCCGTCTCCAGCGCCATGCTTAGGCTGGACGGCTGCCCTCTCTCCTTCTTTGAGAAGGCCGTGTCCGTAGCTCGGACAATGGCCCTCTCCGCCTCTTCCTCCGGTTGCGACATGAGACACGCCGCTTCCTTTGGAAGGCAAAAAGTTTTGTTGTTGGGGGGGGGGGTTTTTTTTTTGACAACTCATTTTTGTACCCACGAGAATGGAACGAAGGGTTTGCACTACCGGGTGACGTCCATTCCGGTAGTGCGGCTACTTACTGTGGAGGTCGCCAGGTATCCACAGGTTTTAACGACTTCACTGTCGGGTGTTATAGAGTGTCCTTCTCACGGGCCGGCCAGTTAAGGCAAGCCCTCCGCTCCGCAGTATTCAAAACATACCCCATTAACGCCACGACTGGGGTCGTTGAATTGGATCTGCGGGCTACGGAAGGAGAAGTGGCGTGGGCTTCTCCACAAAGGCCTTCGGTTAGGAAGGCCGCCCCAGTTCCCCCCCAGTGTTTGGTTCGCGGGAGCTATTGCCCCTACCCGCCGCGAGGCAGGCATTCCCCTATCCACCACCTGGGGACGCGCCACGTCGGAGTACACCTCTCCGCCCACTTAGACAACTAAGCAGGTCCGTGGAACCTAACCTAACCTAACCTAACCTAACCTAACCTAACCTAACCTAACCTAACCTGTTTTTTTTTTTTGGTGTGGAAAATGCACCTTATGCATCGTCTCCGTTCGGGGAAACGGAGGTATGTGGGGCTCTCCCCAAAGGGCCTACCCACTAAAAACCACACGGATTCCCTCGTTTGCCATTGTGAACGCCACGGGAGCAAAATGTGTCACCGCAACGCCCACTTGCCGCCCCGGGATGGGGCTCCTCTGTCGACACCGTGCAATGCGGGCTCGGCACTCCCCGGCCTCCCCCGCTGGTGAAGGATTGTTTAAAGAGGTTTACTCCTCGTGGCTTCCGCAGACGCCCACGTTCCCGGCAAGCCGGGTTTACGTGCCCTCACGTAAGCTCCCGTGCCCTCATGTCCTGCTCTGAAAGCAGAGCGGTACCGAGGGCACGGTTGCTTCCGCCCTGAGGCTCCCCCTCACGTTTCCCTGCTCGGGCCACAGAGCAGGTACTAGGTTCAGGTTCACCTCCTTCCTTCCTTCCCTCTCTAAACCCCAAAACTAACCCTCCCCATCAGGCGTTTGGCACCTCCAGGCAGGTTGCAGAGCCTTGAACCGTTCGGTAGCCCAGGCCGTGTGGCGAGTACGGCGGGGCTAGGTACTAGGAACAAGGTTGCAGAGCCTACACTGTTAGCAACCGAACGCCTGTCCCTCCTATGCTTTCCCTCCCCATATAGGGCGTAAGTCACATCCAGGCCTGTTGCAGAGCCCTGACACCTTTCGCATAGCCCAGGCCGTGTGACCAGCACGGCGGGGCTACTTACTCAGTGCAGGGATGCAGAGCAGCTTCCCGTCAGCTACCTTACGCCCGTCCTCACAGAATATATACATATGATACATACGTGGCCCATATAATACACATATAGATATCCCTCCCAAGACATACCACTACAGGCCAGCGGCCCGAGCGCTACTCTTCCCCCTTTGTAGGCCCTCTGCCAGGGGGGAACCGTAACGCTCATGCAGCCCAAAAGCTACCTTTCCCGGGGGCGGGAAAGGTAAATTTTAAGCGCACGTAGCAGTAGTCGTCCCTCTATACCCCATCCCCCCCAGTCGGATATTAGCCACCGGTAAGATAATGTACAAATACATTAGCTTACCGTTGTTGCCCAGGGTGCACCGTCCCAGGCGTTACCCTTCCCCACCCCATGAGGCCTACGCCTCGGATAGAAGGGAGTGGTAACGCCCGGGCACTCGAGGAGGTTTCCGACTTCGCACCCCAACCTAACCTAACCTAACCTAACCTAACCTAACCTAACCTAACCTAACCTAACCTAACCTAACCTAACCTAACCTAACCTAACCTAACCTTTTTTTTTTTTTTTTTTTGGTGTGGAAAATGCACCTTATGCATCGTCTCCGTTCGGGGAAACGGAGGTATGTGGGGCTCTCCCCTAGGGGCCTACCCACTAAAAACCACACGGATTCCCTCGTCTGCCATTGTGAACGCCACGGGAGCAAAATGTGTCACCGCAACGCCCACTGGCCGCCCCGGGATGGGGCTCCTCTGTCGACACCGTGCAATGCGGGCTCGGTATTCCCCGGCCTCCCCCGCTGGTGAAGGATTGTTTAAAGAGGTTTACTCCTCGTGGCTTCCGCAGATGCCCACGTTCCCGGCAAGCCGAGGTTACGTGCCCTCACGTTAGCTTCCGCGCCCTCATGTCCTGCTCTGGAAGCAGAGCGGTACCGAGGGCACGGTCGCTTCCGCCCACCAGGCTCCCCCTCGCCTTTCCCTGTCCGCCGTGGCAGAGCAGGTACTCAGTTCGGGTTCGCCGACGTCAAAGGCGCCCGCCCGAGGGCGAAGCGCCGTCCTCAAAAGCGGACCCACTAATGGGCCCGCTACCCTCCCCCCCAGTGTGTCAGCAGACCCCCACAGGCCATGGGCCCAACCGCTACTCTTCTCCCCCTTAACCACCAGGGTAAACAGGGGAGAACCGTAACGGTCGTGCAGCCCAGACGATAACCTGAACTATCGCCCGGGCACATGTGGAAATTGCCGACCCCCTCCCCCCAGTGTGTCAGTAAACCCCCACAGGCCATGGGCCCAACCGCTACTCTTCTCCCCCTTAACCACTAGGGTTAACAGGGGAGAACCGTAACGGTCGTGCAGCCTAGACGGTAGTAGGTACCACTACTTCCGCCCAGGCACATGTGGAAGTTACCGACCCCCTCCCCCCCAGTCAGTCAGTCAATCCCCACAGGCCATGGGCCCAACTGCTACTCTTCTCCCCCTTAACCCTAGTGTCCAGGATTAAAAGGGGAGAACCGCAGCAGTCGTGCAGTCCAAACCATGCATGCGGACCATACATGGCCCGGGCACATGTGGAGATTGCTGACCCCCACCCCCCCAGTCGGATATTAGCCAACGGTTAACTAAATCCCCGAAGGAGTTAATTAACCGTTGTTGCCCAGGGTGCACCGTCCCAGGCGTTACCCTTCCCCACCCCATGAGGCCTACGCCTCGGATAGAAGGGAGTGGTAACGCCCGGGCACTCGAGGAGGTTTCCGACACCGCACCCCAACCTTTTTTTTTTTTTTTTTTTTTTTTTTTTTTTTTTTTTTTTTTTTGGTGTGGAAAATGCACCTTATGCATCGTCTCCGTTCGGGGAAACGGAGGTATGTGGGGCTCTCCCCAAGGGGCCTACCCACTAAAAACCACACGGATTCCCTCGTCTGCCATTGTGAACGCCACGGGAGCAAAATGTGTCACCGCAACGCCCACTGGCCGCCCCGGGATGGGGCTCCTCTGTCGACACCGTGCAATGCGGGCTCGGCACTCCCCGGCCTCCCCCGCTGGTGAAGGATTGTTTTAAAGAGGTTTACTCCTCGTGGCTTCCGCAGATGCCCACGTTCCCGGCAAGCCGAGGTTACGTGCCCTCACGTTAGCTTCCGCGCCCTCATGTCCTGCTCTGAAAGCAGAGCGGTACCGAGGGCGCGGTCGCTTCCGCCCACCAGGCTCCCCCTCGCCTTTCCCTGTCCGCCGTGGCAGAGCAGATACTCAGTTCGGGTTCGCCGACGTCAAAGGCGCCCGCCCGAGAGCGAGACGCCGTCCTCTCTATCCGGCAATCACCACAGGCCGTGGGCCCAACCGCTACTCTTCTCCCCCTTAACCACTAGAGTTAACACGGGAGAACCGTAGCGGTCGTGCAGCCCAGACGGTAGATGTTACAGGATCTATCGCCCGGGCACATGTGGAAAATGCCGAACCCCTCCCCCCAGTTAGTCAGTCAACCCCCACAGGCCATGGGCCCAACCGCTACTCTTCTCCCCCCTAACCACCAGGGTTAACAGGGGAGAACCGTAACGGTCGTGCAGCCCAGATGGCAGAGGTAAGGTCGGGTTACCGTCTACCATCCGGGCACATGTGGAAATTACCGACCCCCTCCCCCCAGTCAGTCAGTCAACCCCCACAGGCCATGGGCCCATCCGCTACTCTTTTCCCCCTTAACCACCAGGGTTAACAGGGGAGAACCGTAACGGTCGTGCAGCCTGAACCATGCCTTAGCGGTAGCTTGGTGCAGGCACATGTGGGGATTGCTGCTGACACCCCCCCCCCCCAGTCGGATATTAGCCACCGGTAAGATAATGTACGAATACATTAGCTTACCGTTGTTGCCCAGGGTGCACCGTCCCAGGCGTTACCCTTCCCCACCCCATGAGGCCTACGCCTCGGATAGAAGGGAGTGGTAACGCCCGGGCACTCGAGGAGGTTTCCGACTTCGCACCCCACCGCACCCCAACCTAACCTAACCTAACCTAACCTAACCTAACCTAACCTAACCTAACCTAACCTAACCTAACCTAACCTAACCTAACCTAACCTAACCTAACCAGTTACGTTCGATCCGCGCTCTTGAACGTCACGAATTCCACGTGCTCCGCACTTAAAAAATCAAAAAAGTGGTTTATTTTTGCCGTAGCGACAAGTGCGATACACCACTGTGTTCGTCTCACCGCCGCGCGTGTGGGCGAAGTGTTTCCAAGTGTCTCCAGTGAAAACTGGAAAAGTTTGTGTGAAATAACCTCACTTTTAGAGGTTAAGTGACAAATTTTCAACTTCAACCGCGTGCGCTGCACGATTAGTCGCTGCGACCTATTGGTTGCGGCGCATCGCCGTGTGCGCTTTAGCGCCCTCTTTCCGCCGAGCCAACTCGCGGATTTTTCCGCTGAGGAAATCCGGCGGAAAATTGAAAAAACTGAAAACCACGTGTCGGCGTGGTCGGTCTTCTGGCAGTGGCAGAGCGACGCAACTTCGTGTGAAGGAGCCTTGCAGTTGCAGTAGCACGGAACCGCAAGTTGCATATTTTTAGCTCTTATAGTTTTTGGACAATAAATTTTTAAAAGTGATAACTTTTACTAGACTTTGTGCCCAAATCGTTTGAGACGCGCGGGTTTTGCTGCCGCTTTAATTTGCGGGCAAAGCGGCTCTACGTGACCCTAGCTTTTAAAAAATTTTTTCGGCTCTAGGACTTAGAGAAATTTTCGGAAAACCAAATTTTTCGTTTTTCCTAAATATTTTCTATTTCCTGATTTATTTTAATTCTGTTTTTTATTGTGTCTTGTGCGCCTTGCTTTGTTTTATTTTTGTGTATTTTTTCATATTTTTGTGGTCAACCGTTCGGGAGATATTAATTTATTTCTAAATTTTGCTCTATTTCTTAAATTAATTGTTTTTATTGGTTTCTGACTGCGGGATAGTGCTTATAGTGGGTGTATTATCCGACATAAGCCGTCGCGCGGGTCGGAAATTATTAAAATCAACAAAGTTAGACTTTTTTCGGCCATTTTGTTTTAGGTACCATATTTTATTTCCTAATTATCTCCCGAACCCTTGGCCGTGGAAATTTGGAAAAACCTTTTTTGTGTGTTATTTTTTGACCCCTACACGCTCCCACCAAAATTTTTTATTTCTGGCGCACAAGAATATTTTGTGCTGGAAACGCTTTAGGGAGCAAGAGGTGGTTGACGGAATACTGCTGGAGAAATCCCGGTGGTCCTCCGACGTCTGGTTCCAGAGTTATCAACTCCTAAAGTTGGAGTTTGACAGCTCGGCGGCCATTTTTCTTTTCTTTCAGCCGCTATAACTCAGGAACTGGGGGTCTCAGCGATCTGCGGTTTTCTTCAGCAGATCCGGGGGCTTGTTGACTACCCGCCCCTCTACTTTTCAGGCCATTTCAGGCCCTGAAAAATTTGTCTCCCGGAAGTGATTCCAGCGGCTAGAGTAGATAGAGCGAAGCCGGACAGAGAAAATCCCACTGTTCTACGACCACCGGGAGCGGAGTTGCTGGCGGTCAAAACTTGTGTTTGACAGTTCTGGCCGCCATCTTGGGGCTTTTCCTCCTCTGATATCTCCGGAACGGTGAGTCCTAGAGCTCTGCGGTTTTCTTTGTTAGGGAGCCCGGTCGGAACTCTACCCGACGAGACTTTTTTCAGGAAGGATCTGGACACTTTGGTCCTGAAAATTTTTCAGGCTTCCGATCTTCCTGAAACAGGTCTCTAACGGAGCGTCTCGAAGAGCTCTCTTAGGGGAAGGAAACCGCGTTCCGATTGGACCACTGGTTCCCTAGATACGTCCTGGTATCGGTTTTCGGCGGCCATCTTGTTTTTGGTACCGGGAACTGTGACCGGTCATATCTCTGGAGCCCTTGGGGCTGGCGGGACGTGCTTGGTGTCCCCTAGGAGCGCTCGGGGAGAGCTATCCATTGGGTGGAGTCACGTAGCTCTACATAGAGCCGAAATAGCATTAAGACGAAAAATTTTGTATTTTTATTTTATTGTTAGCTGTAAGTAGTTTTAAGACCTGTACTGTATAGTACAGACATTTTGTCGTACAGGTACATGCTCTATATAGAGCCAAACTATTGACAGTTATTTTTCTGACTAAAAATTTTTCTATTTTATTGTGTTATTTCTGTGTGCTGGATCAACTCTATGTAGAGTTATTGATAAATTGTTTGTTTTCAACGATTTACTTGTTTTTAAGAATTTTCATTCCTGATATTATTCTAGTGTTGTCAGGGAAGTTTTGACGGAGTCTGTGACTCCTCTATTGTTTTATTTATTACCTGTACCCTGACTATAGTTTATTATTGCTATTATTTTATTGCTCTATTGCTTTTATTTCTCTATTTCTTTATTTCTTTGGTTGATTATATTGCACAAGCCATCGACTTTAAAATTTTTACAAACCGTGACTTGTGCCATTTTTGTTGACGGTATTTCCTTTTTACGAGGAAATACAGGCTACCACCGACATGTTTGGTATTCGGACCCCTATTGGGAAGGGTGTGGGGGGTACGTCTCCTCTTGGTAAACCAAGCCCCGAAGCTAAGGATGGGCGGAGTTTTGGTGAGTGCGAGGTTGGTTTGCTGAACACCACCCAGACTTTGTCGGGCGAAGCCGCCAAGGCGGGTCCTTCGGGGGGAGGGAGGGGACCATCTACCTCGCAGAGTGGCAAGCCTACGGCTGCGCCAAAATCTTCGAGCCCCATTACGGAGCCAGTCTCCGAGAGGTTGGCTGAGGCGAGGAAGGTTCTCCATAAAGGGAAAACCCACCTAAACGCCGCTAGAAATTTAAAAACGGAGATAAGGCTTGAGGTTACTGTCGCCCTGGACAGATTATACCAGCTGGTCAAGAGTGTTGATGGGGCTTTGGGTGATGGTAAGCCTAGAGCCAAGGCAGAGCAGGCGGGTCCGAAGAAGATTGAGTCGAGGAAACCTGCCGCCGAAAAACCGCCTCACCCTGTTGACCACGATATAGTGAAAAAACTTGATGAACACCAAAAATTGATCCTTGAGAACAACCAGAGGATGGATGAGTTAAGGGAAGCGCTGGAGTTTACTCTTGAAAAATTAGCGGAGAAAACTTATGCCGAGGTAACCGCGAGTCATCCCGAGAAACCGTCTCAGGGGCGAGGAACATTGCACTCGGTGTGCGTTACCTCAAAGGATGAGGATGAGACTGGGGAAGTCGTCCTTGAAAAGATTAGGAAGGCTGTGGACGCGAAGCAAGGGTGGATCAAGGTGGAAAGGGTGAGGAAGGCTAAGGACAGGAAGGTTATTATTGGTCTGAAGACGAGAGAGGATAGGGAAAGAATTAAAGAACGGTTAAGGATGGATGGAGCCGGTCTCTGCGTCGAGGAGGTGGTCAACAAGGACCCGCTGCTGGTCCTCAGGGGCGTGCTCGCAGCCAATACTGATGAGGACGTAGAAAGCGCCCTGAGGAACCAAAATCGGAGTGTTTTCCATGGCCTCGATGCGGAGAGCGACCGGGTTAAGGTGAAGTATAGGAGGAGAATGAGGAACCCCCACACGAACCACATTGTCATTAGCGTTTCGCCGACCATCTGGCGCAGAATGCTGGACAAGGGCTTTGTGCATATAGACCTTCAGCGTGTGAGGGTCGAAGATCAGACCCCGCTGATGCAGTGCACTCGCTGCTTAGGATACGGGCACGGCAAGAAGTACTGCACGGAGTCTGTAGACCTGTGTAGTCATTGCGGTGGCCCGCACCTGAGGGGCGAGTGCGCTGATTTTATGGCGCACGTACCCCCGAGTTGCAAAAATTGCGTTAGGGGTGGTCTAGAGCACGCTGAGCACAATGCCTTTAGCCACGATTGCCCTACAAGGAGAAGATGGGATGAGATAGCGAGGGCAACCGTGGCTTATTGCTAAGGGCAGCCAGAAGGGTAATAAGCAGTATGTCATTGTGCAGGCGAACCTCCGACGGTCCAAACTTGCAACTGACGAGTTGATGGTTGAGGCGGAGAGGCGTAGAGTGGCAGTGGCGCTCATTCAGGAGCCCTATGTGGGGTCGTCTAGGGAGATGAGGGGTCGCAGGGGAGTCAGAGTCTTCCAGAACACCAGTGTTGGAGACGGGGTCGTAAAAGCTGCAATAGCAGTCTTTGACCAAGAGGTAGACGTTGTACAGCTGCCTCTCCTCACCACGAACAACATCGTTGTGGTGAGGATCCGAACTGGTGCCTGGAAGATTACTTTAGTCTCTGTGTACCTCGAATGTCCCAAACACGACCATCCTATAGGGCCAGACCTGGATTGCCTCGTCCGAATAGGCCGGGAAATCGGCTCGGCGGGTTGGATTGTTGGAGGCGACATGAACGCCAAGTGTGTGTGGTGGGGTAGTCCGGTTACCGACCACAGGGGGGAAGAGCTCGCTGGCTGTCTTGATGAGCTGGGGCTGGCCGTACTAAATCAAGGGGATGTTCCAACCTTTGATACAATCAGAGGGGGTAAGCGATACCAGAGCTTTGTCGACGTCACGGCCTGCTCGTCGGATATCCTGGGTTTCGTTGATAACTGGAGAGTAGAAGAAAACCTCACGAGCTCGGACCACAACGGTATCATATTTCACTTGGACTTGCAAAGATCAAAAGGCACATGCGTACACAGAACGACACGTAAATTCAACACTAAGAAGGCTAATTGGGTTGAGTTTCATGAGAAACTCAACCAATTACTGACGGAAAATAAAATTACACTCGCAGACATAGAACAGATACACAACACAACACTTTTAGAATCGGCAACACAAACACTCACAGAAGTCATTACACAAGCATGCACACATTCAATGCCAAGTAAAAAGTCCAAGGAAATGCTTACCGTGCCGTGGTGGTCTGAGGAACTCGCCGAAATGAAGAGGGAGGTCACTCGACGGAAGCGCAGGATCCGATGTGCAGCCCCAATCCGGAGGTCCAAGGTGGTACAGGCTTACCTGGAACAGAAGGAGAAGTACGAGTCAGCGGCTGCCAAGGCTCAGATAGATAGCTGGAGGGAGTTCTGTGGAAGGCAGGACAGGGAGAGCGTTTGGGAGGGAATTTACAGGGTGATAGGCAGAACGACGCGAAGGAGTGAAGACCTTCCGCTAGTGAAAGATGGAGAGACCCTGGACCCGAAGGGATCCGTCAAATTGCTAGCGGAAACATTTTATCCGGAGGATCTTAGTGACGGTGATAATGACCACCATCGAGACATCCGACTTAAAGCCGAAATGGTGAATGTTGGGGTACAGGCTGGTGCTTGTGACCCGCCATTTACCATGGAGGAATTAATGTCAGCAAGCGAGTCCTTTAACCCGAAGAAGGCCCCGGGGGGAGATGGGTTCACCGCGGATGTATGTCTTCGCGTCGTGAAGGCTCACCCTGAGCTCCTTTTGCTTCTTTTTAACAAATGCCTGGAGTGCGGTTATTTCCCCGTCGCGTGGAAGAGGGCTGTGGTGATAGTGCTGCGGAAGCCTGGCAGGAGTGATTATACCGTCCCCAAATCCCATAGACCCATAGGCCTCTTATCTGTCCTGGGCAAAACATATGAGAAGCTGTTGGTGACTCGCCTCAAGTATCACTTATTACCGAGGATGAGCCCCCGCCAGTATGGATTCATGCCACAGCGTAGCACCGAAGACTCCCTCTATAACCTCATGCAGTACATCCGCAAAAGATTAGATGAAAAGAGGATAGTAACTATAATTTCGCTGGATATAGAGGGAGCCTTCGATAGCGCATGGTGGCCGGCTATTAGAGTCCGGCTGGCGGAGGAAAATTGCCCTCTGAACTTGAGGAGAGTCATCGACAGCTACCTCAAAGACCGTGAGGTAGTGGTCAGATATGCGGGAGAGGAACATGTTAGGTCTACAGGAAAGGGCTGTGTGCAGGGTTCCATAGGGGGCCCAATCTTATGGAACCTTCTGTTGGACCCTCTTCTGAAGGACCTGGAGGCTAGGGGTCACTACTGCCAGGCTTTTGCAGATGACGTTGTGATGGCTTTCGATGGGAGCACGGCGCAGGAGATTGAGAGGCGGGCAAACCTCGCACTCGAACATGTTTGGGAGTGGGGTGTCAAAAATAAACTCAAGTTCGCTCCGCATAAAACCAGTGCTATGGTTATTACCAGAAAACTAAAATATGACACACCTCGCCTAACCATGGGAGGGATCGAGGTGAGCCTTGCCGACGAGATGAAGCTGTTAGGTGTGACCATCGACAGCAAGCTCACGTTTAATGCCCATGTTACTAATGTTTGCAAAAAAGCGACGGGTATATATAAGCAGTTGGCAAGGGCGGCGAAAGTGAGCTGGGGGCTTCACCCTGAGGTGATTCGCACTATTTACGTGGCTACCATCGAGCCGGTGATCTTATACGCGGCGAGCGTCTGGGCACCGGCTGTAGATAAATTGATGACGCGGAAGAAATTTGAGGTGTTGCAGCGCGGCGTTGCGCAGAAACAGTGCGGAGCCTACCGCACTGTCTCCCTCAATGCTGCATTGTTGCTGGCGGGAATGCTCCCTCTTGACCTCCGAGTTCGTGAGGTGGCCTCATTATATGAAGCCAAGAAGGGGGCAAGCCTGCCGCAGCTGGGCGACAGGGAGGTGGAGTGGAGGGCATCCGCTCTGGAGGCGCCACATCCTGCAGAGCAATTGGGCATAAAGTTCGGAATTTTAAGTGACCAGGATGCATTGGATAGGAACGGTAATTTTCACACCCGGATGTATACCGATGGGAGCAAGATTGGTGGCAGGGTCGGTGCCGCATTGTCATTATGGCAAGGTGGCGCCGAGACTAAGGCCGTCAAGCTTGCTCTCTCGGATTATTGTACCGTGTACCAGGCCGAGCTCCTGGCGCTTCGCGAAGCAACGAATGTTGCCCTTAATAGCAAGGGGTCTTCTTTTGGGGTTTATAGCGACTCTAGGGCGGCTCTGCAAACTATTTCGAACCACCGTTGCTTCCACCCGCTGGCCGTGAGGGCTAGGGAGAACCTAAGATCTATCTCCCTCCAGGGCAAGGATATTTCCTTGTTCTGGATAAAGGCCCACGCGGGTTTGGAAGGCAACGAGAGGGCCGACCAGTTAGCAAAAGAGGCCGCTATGAACTCCAAAAGAAGACCAGATTATGATCTCTGCCCGGTATCACACATCAAGCGGATCCTGCGCATGGATTCGATTGATGTGTGGAACCAGAGATATAAAACTAGTACGTCTGCCTCGACCACTAAAATGTTCTTCCCGGATGCGGTGGAGGCACATAGAGTGGTAAGAAAGATTGTTCCCAGTGGTACTTTGACTCAGATATTGACAGGGCACGGTGGGTTCTCTGAGTACTTGTACCGGTTCAAGTGCAAAGAGGACCCATCGTGCTCTTGCGAGCCAGGGGTGCCAGAGAAGATTTCTCACCTGATTCTGGAATGTCCGATCTTTAGTGTTCAAAGATTTAATTTGGAAAATGATATAGATATGAAATTAACGGAGGGAAATATTAGAGACGTAGTAAAAGGGGCGAATAGAGACAAATTTTTGAAATATTGTAAGCAAATTGCCAGTAAAGTTATAGCTAAAAATAAAAACAGATAGTAATGTATGCTTAAATAATATATTGTATTATATTAATTTTTAGCATACACTAAATGGATGTAACATGTAATAGGTTAAGGAGTATGTAATACTGAGTAAGATTTAAAATGTTAAAATAGAATAGTTAGTAAGAACTTTGTAAACCTAGTTATGTATATTTGGATTATCATAAATACTGTAGTAAAATTTATGTATAAAACAAGATTGTTAGATGTAAGAAAATTGTATATTTTTTTGGGGTAATAAAGAAATAAAGTATTGTGCTCAGGACCCTCTCCCCTCCTGTTAAATAAAAAAGCATGACAAAGAGGACAGCTCGAAAGATTGATGTATGGTAAAGAGTATGGGGAATGGAATGTGAGATATGAATAAGTAATATGTATGTATTAAAATAGTAATAGATAGAGTAGTTAGTTAATGGAAAGTATGAACGAGGAAGGGAAAGAGAAAGATAACGTATGCGGCATGGAAGTGCGAGAAGCATTAATGATGGAACTGGAATGGATGTGTTAGTAGCCATAGACTCCGATTATGTTGGAGGTATAAATAAAAAAAAAAAAAAAAAAAAAAAAAAAAAAAAAAAAAAAAAAAAAAAAAAAAAAAAAAAAAAAAAAAACCTAACCTAACCTAACCTAACCTAACCTAACCTAACCTAACCTTTTTTTTTTTTTTTTTTTTTTTACTTGGGGAAATCCTCATGGATACCCACCGTCCTCGGGGGAGGACGATGGGTTATGTCAGACTCCTACTGACTAAAACCCCACGGTGTTCCCTCTCTCCGCTTAGGTAGGGGCTACGGGAACGGTTACGCCATCCGCGGCCCCCACCGGCGGCTGCCCTTGCGGGCCCACCTCTGTTTAAGGCGCTCCGGAAACACCTGGAGCGCCTTACAACCTCGGGACATCTTTGGCGGGTGACGGACCCCCCGATCCACCACCCGATGTCCATCTGATGTAAGCGGGGAAAGCTCGCCTCACTGGGGCCAGGAAAAGACCCAAGGAATCCTTGGGCCACCCGGGGCACTCAGGCCCCGGGATACTTTTCCTCCAGGAGGCCCCCGGAGCTACCCCGCACCACACCAGACCACACCTCGGCCGCAGAGGATAGGGCAAGCGGCGCACCGCAATACCGACATGCCTCCTCCTCTGCGGCCCCACCAGTGCCGTTTCGACGGAACGGCCCCGCCAGCTCGCAGGGGGTAGGGAGAGTGGCGCACCGTAATACCAACACGCCTCCCCCCCTGCGATCCCTCCACGGCCGCAGAAGATAGGGAGAACGGCGCACCGTAATACCGGCACTCCTCTTCTTCTGCGGTCCCACCTCAAGGCGCGTCCACAGCGGACTTGTTCAGCCCGCTGGGAGCGCCCTCCTCGGGCCAGCCGGCGACCCCAACAGGCCGGCCCTGGTTGCCTCTTAGCTTCACCGTGGATGACTAATCCACGGTTACTAAGCCCCCCCGCCACGACAAGGCGACGCCACCTAACCTAACCTTTTTTTTTTTTTTTTTTTTTTTTTTTTGCCTGGGGAAAATCCTTTATGGATTCGACACCGGCCCGGGGAGGCCAGTGGATATGTGGGATTCCCGCCCCAGAAGGGGGCGGTGTACCCACTAAAAACCCCAGGGTGTTCCACTTCGTCGCCGGAATGCAACCGGGCTGTGGGAACTCTACGCATCCACGGCCCGGCAACACGGCGGTATGTCCGATAACGGACCCACCTCCAGGAGACCTGTACGTCTCCTGTCTCCTCCGCTGTAGGCACGCCGGAACACTTGGCGCGCCTACCATCTCAACAGGACCTTATCGGCGGGAGACTGGCATCCCCGAACCCAACTCCCGCAGTCCTATCACCTTTTTTTTTTTTTTGGCCTGGGAAAAATCCCTTATGGATTCCACTGGCCCGGGGAGGCCGGTGGATATGTGGGATTCCCGCCCCAGAAGGGGGCGGTGTACCCACTAAAAACCCCAGGGTGTTCCACTTCGTCGCCGATAAGCAATCGGGCTGTGGGAACTTTACGCATCCACGGCCCGGCAGCACGGCGGTATGTCCGCTCACGGACCCATCTCCAGGAGACCTGCACGTCTCCTGTCTCCTCCACTGTAGGCGCGCCGAAACCCTTGGCGCGCCTACCAGCTCCACAGGACCTTAGCGGCGGGGGACGGGCATCCCCGTGCCCATCTCCCGCAGTCCTATTAGGGCGGTATTTGGCGGTTATGGATTAACCGCCTGCGCCCGACACGCCTGCGGCGCAGGGGCTGGGAAGATGGGTCTTCCTCGCGCTCCCGCTCCGCACCCTCTTTGAGTGCCATGACCTCCTCACAGTAGGAGGCCATGGCAGTCCACGATTTCTCGCTGTCGGTCATGGCTTTGACGACGGCCGGCAGCGAGAGGTCAGTTCCAATCACCGCCGTGAGGCGGGCTCGCTGCTCGTCGAAGGCGGGACACACTTGCAGCGTGTGCTGCGCCGTGTCCTCCGCCCCACCGCAGTGGTGACACATTGGCGTTGTTTCCCTCCTTGCAACCTTACACAGGTATCTGCCGAAACAACCGTGTCCCGATAGTACCTGCGTTAGGTGGAAGGAAACAACGCCCCATCTCCTTTCGACCCATCCCTGCAGGACGGGCCGCACTCCCGATATGGTCCAGTGGCCGGCGCTCGGCTGCTCCAAGGCCACCAACCATTTCCGGAAGAGGGTTTGGCGAGAGATCTCTCTCCATCGCCTAACCTCTTCCGGACACGGCTGTTCTCCTCTGGTGCGCGCCTCGGCTACTCGGCGGTAGACCTCGTTCAGCACCTCGGCATCCAACTCCCAGGGTGGGGTCCCTGCCATCACGCAGGCCGCCTCGAACGAGGTGGTGCGGTACGCCCTCGTTGCCCTTACCGCCATGACCCTTTGCGGTCGCCGCAGTTGGGTCTTGTTATGGGCGGAAAGGGCATTTACCCATATGGGTGCCCCGTAGAGGGCCATCGACCGCACCACACCCGTGTACAGTCGGCGGCAGCCCGCCTTCGGCCCGCCCACGTTCGGGAGGAGCCGGCTCAGTGCCGACGCTGTGCCAAGTAGTTTTGGAGCCAAGCGCCGGAAATGCTCCTCGAAGTTCCATCGGCTGTCGAGGACGAGTCCCAGGTACTTCATCGTCTTCCCGACGCCGATGGAAACTCCGCCCACCATTATGCTGGCATTTCCTGGAGGTGCCCTCCGAGGCCCATGAAAACAGATGGCCTCAGATTTGTGCAGGGCAACCTCTAGTCCCAGCCTCCGTATCCTGTCCACGATTAGGGCCACCCCAGCAGTGGCCAAGATGGACGCATCGCGAAATGTGGCCCCTCGGGCCGTTACAAGGGTGTCGTCGGCGTAACAGGTTACGTCTACCCCCCGCAAGTTGGCGCCACGTAGCGCCCAGTCGTAACCAATGTTCCACAGGAGCGGTCCTAAGACTGACCCCTGTGGGACACCGCACGACATCTCGCGCTCCACCCATTCATCCTGTGTGGGGTAGCGGATCGCCCTCTCGAAAAGATACGACCCAACCACCCTACGCAGGTACTCCGGCACGTTGTGGTACCTGAGGGCCTCCTTGATGGTTTCCCAGGGAAGGGTGTTGAAAGCATTGGCGATATCTAGAGATACCGCCAACACCACCTCCCCCCGGGAAACCGCGTCATCCGCTAGAGCCCTCACCCGCGCAATGGCGTCGATGGTGGACCTGCCCCGACGAAATCCGTACTGGCACGCACTTAGGTTCGGCCCTTGTCCCTCTAAATGACCTATCAGCCGGGAAGCCACTATTCGCTCAAAGAGCTTCGCTCCCTCGTCCAAAAGTACGATCGGCCTGTATCCCGAAGGGGAGTCACCCGGTCGCCCTTCCTTCCGCAGGAGCACCAGCTTTCCGCACTTCCACGAACGTGGGATGCACCCCTGCTCCAGACACGAAGAAAATAGTGCCCTCACTCTTGGCTCCAAGGGGCCCAGCGCCAACACCCAGGCTCGGCCGGGAATACCGTCGGGACCAGGGGCAGTGTTTTTGGCCTTAAGCCTCAACACTGCGGCTCCCAACTCTCCCTCTGTCACCTCGGGTGCGACTTCTCCCTCCGTTGGGGACACTGAAGCCATGCACGGGGGCTGGTGTTCACCCCGTCGTGGGAAGAGGGTTCCCACGATTCGGCTCAGAAGGTCCGGCTGGAGGCTTTGCGTGAGTGGAGGGGCCCAGGGGTGAAGTTTGCACCTCACCGACTTGTACGGCCGCCCCCACGGGTCGCTGTTCAGAGCCTCCAACATTTCCTCCTCCGCCAGGTCTTTGGCTTGGCCAATGGCTAAGCTGAGGGTTTTGCTGGCCGCTCTGTAGCTTTCGTATAGCTCATCCTCTGCCGTCAGGTCTCGCCTCCTCCGCCTTCGGCTCCTGGTGTATTGGCGTCTCGCAGCCACGCATGCCTTGCGCAACTGCGTTAGCTCTGCGGACCACCAGTACACGCTCCGCCTCGGCCCTGTGGGCTTGGCCCGCGGCATTGCGGCATCGCATATTTGAGCCATGGCCCCACTGAGCCAGGATGCTTCTTCCTCTACACTTCTTGGTCCTTCGGGCGTCTCCGGCCAAGCTTGGACCAGGGCCGCTGCGTGCAGCAGGTCCCGATCGAGCCGTTTCGTTGCCCATCTGGGACTGTCGTCTCTTCGGGGACGACTCAGGTCGTCCGGCGTAGTGTGGTGGGCGCAGACTTCGTACCGGATGTATCTGTGGTCCGATAACGTTTCCACGCCCTCCAACACTTCCCAACCTTGGACACGGCGCGCCAGGGCAGCATTTGCAAACGTGATGTCCACGATGGAGCCTCCCTGTTGCCGCACGCACGTATCGACCGTCCCTCGGTTAAGAACCTCCAACCCTACGGCCACTGCCCACTCTGTGAGCACCTCACCGCGTACGTCAGTCGCAGTAGAGCCCCACCCCGTAGATTTGGCATTAAAGTCCCCCGCAACCAGCAGCAGTTCGGGGCCACTTCTGCCAATCAGGGCCTGCACATCGTCGAGAAGCACCTCGAAGTCGGCTAGGCTTCTGTTCGGCGAGAAGTACACTCCCACCACCATTATACCCCCGATGATGGCAGCCACGAAGCCGTGGCCCCGCACCACGCTTTCAAGCGGAGCAGAGCCGGCCGATGGTTGAGTGGCCAAGGCCACGAGGCTGTCGAGGTCCCCCACCCAGTTGTCTCTGGCTGGGACCGAATATGGTTCGGTTACCACTGCGACATGGATCAACCACTCCGCCATGCTCTGGAACAGGAGGTCCTGTGCTCTGGCGCAGTGGTTGATATTCGCCTGCAGGAAGCGTATAGGAGCCATTACTACTCGACTATTATCTCAGCCTCCTCGTCCTGTTGCTCGACATTCGAGTCTTTTCGGGTATTCCGCCCCAGAGTAGCCTGGGAGTCAGCGCCAGCCGTTCTCCGCTTACTTTTAGGTGGATCACAGGCTTTGCTGCCTACCCTATGGTTGGCTGCTAGCCCGGCCTCGGCACACAGCGGGCAGTGTGCAGATGATGTGCAGTTGCCAGCGACGTGGCCGGGACGCCCGCAGCGGTAGCAGGCTCGGCTGCGGTCCACCTCCGACTTACATTTGGCGGCCACGTGGCCCACCTCGAGGCAGCGGAAGCAGCGCAGGGGGCGGGCATCGAGCAGTTTGACCTGCGCCGACACCCAGCCTACCAGCAGCCTTCCCGCCTCCACCACCTTCTTCGCCGCCGGGATAGGGCAGCGCAGCCACACGACACCCAGCCCGGAGGGGCCGCGGACGACCTCTCCTGACCTGATGTCGGTCTCTTGGCAGCCTCCCACCCGGGCGACCGCCGCAACCACCTCGGGAAACAGCACAGACTCATCTAGGCCCGAGATACGCAGCTCTGCGCATTTTGTGGGCCTAGAGATCCGCACTACTTCCGGGTCAACAACCTCCGCTAACCTCTTGGCCAGAGCGTTTGCTTTATCGCCACTTGAGGTGCCGGGCACTTCCATAACGTAGGCCCCTGTTTGAGCCTTTCTGAAGCGAAGACCTGAAATTCCCAGCTCCTTAAGCCGCACCTTCCTCTTAACCTCAGCAAGGACAGTGCCAAAGTCGGCCCCTTTATCCGCTGCTTTTGGCTCCAGCAGCGTTACAACAACGGCAGCTGACCGAGGTGAACGGAGCTTTCTGGCCTTGCTCTTTTTCCCTCTGGATGGCTTCGGGTGTTCGCCATTTCCGACCTGCTGATCTACGCCATCTTTTTTCTTCTTCTTTCGCCTTCCTTTCTTGCCTACCTGCGTCCACTCCGATGACGTACTAGGCCTTGCAGGTGGTGGAGGCGTTGGGGGCCTTGGATTCGGGGTCGGGTTTTTCGTCTTCTTTTTCCTTTTCCTCTTTTTTTTAGGTGCCGCGCCAGAACGAGGACCTGTACCAGAAGTTGGCACTACCTCAGCCTGCTTGTCTGTCCTGGCACTCCTGGCATCCGCCGCCAGAGGTGGTCGCACAGGCTTTTCCGGCAACAGCCGGTCCTGAATGCCGGCCAAGCGTGCATCAAGGTACGGACCGACGTGAGCCATTATCGCTCTGCACAGATGGTCCATTTCTGTGGCAGGTGGGAAGGCAGCAACACGTCTATCCATATTTTCACCCTGGGGAGGCCGCGCAGGGGGCGGTTTCTCCTTGTCTTTTCCGGTTTGAGGGGGTGGCGGACTACCCTGCTTCCGCATCCCTTCCAGGGTCATTTTCATTTCGGCCAGCTCCTTTCGGAGGCTGGCCATTTCGGTCTGAAGTCGGTTGTTGTCGGCCTGCAGCCGAGCTGTCTCTTCAGTAGCCGTGCGTCTGCTGAGCTCCGAAAACGCATCAGCGATCGCGACAGCCGCCTCTTTCAAGCTCTTGACATATCCTCCTGACAAGTTCTTTGATTTTGTGGCAACTTTGGTGATGATTGCCACACTGTCAGCCACCTGTTGACCAAGATCTTGGTTGGCCTCTGCATCCTCTGAGTCAGTCCTTGCTAGAGAAGAAGTGTCCATCTGGTACCCTTGACGGGTCCTAATGGACATCTCCTGCACCTCCATCTCGGCCTTCAGCCGGAGCTCTTCCCTAAGAGCCCGGTTGTAGGCTTCCTTCGCTCTGGCCAGTCCTACATATTTGCCCGATGTTGGTGGGCGGCCTCTCCCTTTGGCCTTTGGCTGTCCTTCCCCAGCCGAGGCGCATGTAGACCCTTCATCACTTGAGCTGAGAACAGATGAAGCAGGGCGCAATCGCTTCCGCTTCCGCTTCACCCGCTCAGCTGCATCCGGGACGTCCTCAAGATTGCTTCTGCCAGTAGACTCGTGACCTGCAGTCTCCTGGGAAGCAAAGTTGACTTCCGAGCTCGTGTTGGCCCTAGGTTCGGGCTCTTGGCAATCAATTTGCCGTGTGAGGCGTACAGTGCAGTCGCGCACTGATACGCCAAGACGATTTTGGTCCGGGATCTGAGTCGCGGACGAACTAAATTTAAAACGTGGGCTTTCAGTGCCCACGAAGTGATAATTGCCCCCCCCAGAATACGATGGGGCTGTCCGTGGGATGGTAACGGAGAGGGATTCTCCTCGAGACGAGGTACCCTCCTGGGGTAGTTTCTCTTTGTTATCACTCATGCTCCTTTGATGAGGGGTGCGGTCCCCTGCTCCTTTTAAAGAGGGAGCCCTCTCCTCTTTTTTAAGGGGTGAGTTCCCCTTGTGTTGCAGTTACGCCAACCCGTTCGCCACTAAAGTGGCACATCCGGCAAACCGCTAGCCCAGGCCAGACCCGTTCAGTCCACCAGACCTACTTGTCTCCGGCCTGGTACTGGATACGCTGCAACCCGCATCCATAACCACGATAAGGAGCTGTTATCCCCTCTGCGTCCCCGTAGTCTCCTGCTGCAGGAGAGACAGGGAGCAGGAAAGCGGCGCACCCTTTCACTAGGGCACGCCCGCCTCGCTTGGCCCAGGATGGGCTCCACCGAGGCTGTGCCGCTCTTGGTCACCCTTTCACTTCGAGCTTAAAGGCCCGAAGATCATTAAGGGGTCAAGCCCCCCCACCACGACAAGGTAGCGACACCCGGGGCAGTCCTATCACCTAACCTAACCTAACCTAACCTAACCTAACCTAACCTAACCTTTTTTTTTTTTTTTTTTTTTTTTTTTTTTTTTTTTTTTTTTTTGTTCACGGAGTGGAAACACATTACGTGTACCCCCGGGCCCGGGGAGACCCGGTTTAGGTTATGTGGGGCTCTCTCTCCGGTCCTCTTCTCCTAATGAGAAGGGGACAGGAGAGCATACCCACTAAAACCACTCCGATGCTGACCCTCTTGCCGAGGTTGTTAGGCGCCATGGGATCCGTGGATTTCACCATGATGCCTCCCGGCCGCCCCAGCTTTCACCGGGGCTACCCGCGCCAGGAGGGGAAGAGTTGCAGCATTTCAACCCTTCCCCCAGACTCGTAGGGCCGTGCAATGCGGACAAGGGATCCCCGTCCCTCGCCCGCTGGTCCTACTGGGGGATATGACGGGCGGCAAATCGCCTCCGCCTTACCCCCCTCCGTCTGCGCCGGAACAGGGGCGCGAGGGCATCGTCCTCGCGCTCCCGTTCCGCGGCCTCCTTTTGCGAGATTACCGTCTCGCAAAAGGAGGCGGCCGCCTGCCAGGCCTCCTCGCTTCCCAGCATGGCTCGCACTACGCTGGAGAGCGAGAGGTCGCTCGTCCCTAGCTCCGCCTCGAGAGCTTGCCGCTCTGGGGCCCAGCTGCTACACTCTGCCAGAGTGTGCTGGGCCGTGTCGTCCGGGTCACCGCAGTGGTGGCACGTCGGATCGTTCTCCCGCCCTATTTGGTGCAAATAATGGCCGAAGCACCCGTGCCCGGTCATTACTTGCACCATCCGGAATGTGAGGGCTCCAAACCCCCTCTCGACCCACTGGTCGAGTGACGGGAGTAGAGCCGCTATGGTGCGCGTTCCATAGCGGCTGTCCTCCAGGTCACTCTTCCAGCGGTCCCTCATCCGACGCTCCACCATGCGGCGGGCAAACTCAAGCTCTCTGGGGGCAGGCCTTTCCCCCCTTCTCAGCGCCTCTTTGCGCTCCTCATACACCTCCGCGGCCGTCTGGGCGTCGATGTCCCAGGGCGGTGTCCCGGCTAGGGCGCAAGCGGCCATGTGGGCGACAGTCACGTACGCCCGCACCGCCCTGATGGCGCACATCCTTTGCGGCCGTCGGAGCAAGGCCTTATTACGCTCCGACAGCCGACTCGCCCAGATCGGCGCCCCATATAGCGCCATGCTGCGCACTACACCCGTGTAGAGCCTGCGCACAGCTCCCCTCGGGCCCCCTATATTGGGCAAAAGTTGCCCCAGCGCCGACGCAGCACCCACCAATCTCGGAGCGAGTCTGGTGAAGTGCTCCGTGAATTCCCACTTCCTGTCCAGGACAAGGCCAAGATATTTAATGTTGGCCTTGACCTGGACAGATTCCCCCCCAATCGGAAGCGTGGCGTTCGCGGGTATCCGCCAACCCCGCCCGCCGAAGACCATCGCTTCGGTTTTTGTTACCGACACCTCCAGTCCCAACATGCGGATTCGGTGAACCGTGAGGTCGGCTGCAACCGCTGCCCTGCAGAAGGCCTCCCGCATTTCACTTCCTCGCACGACCACCAGTGTGTCATCGGCATAACAAATGGTGGCCATGCGAGGAAGCTGTACCCCCCTTATTGCCCAGTCATATCCCAGGTTCCACAAAAGTGGCCCCAGGACCGACCCTTGCGGAACCCCACAGCCCATAGGCCTGGCCTTCCGCTCCCCTTCATGATCGTAGAGCACTACCCTGTCCTCAAGGTAGTGCCCCACGATCTTCTGCAGGTACATTGGTACCCGGTGGTACCTGAGCGCCTCCAGAATTACGGAGTAGGGGAGGGTGCCGAACGCGTTGGCGATGTCCAAGGACACCGCCACCACTCCCTCCCCTCTACCCGCTGCGACGTCTATAAAGGCTTTCAATTCCCTTATAGCGTCCAGCGTCCCCCTGCCCTCTCGGAATCCGAACTGCCGGTCCGAGACGTTCGGGCCCACGTCCCCCAGGTGCTTGACGATCCGGGAAGCAACCACCCTCTCAAACATCTTCCCGGATACGTCAAGCAGGACCAGCGGCCTGTGGCCGGATGGGGAATCCACCGGGCGACCCTCCTTAACCTAACCTAACCTAACCTAACCTAACCTAACCTTTTTTTTTTTTTTTTTGGTGTGGAAAATGCACCTTATGCATCGTCTCCGTTCGGGGAAACGGAGGTATGTGGGGCTCTCCCCAAAGGGCCTACCCACTAAAAACCACACGGATTCCCTCGTTTGCCATTGTGAACGCCACGGGAGCAAAATGTGTCACCGCAACGCCCACTGGCCGCCCCGGGATGGGGCTCCTCTGTCGACACCGTGCAATGCGGGCTCGGCACTCCCCGGCCTCCCCCGCTGGTGAAGGATTGTTTAAAGAGGTTTACTCCTCGTGGCTTCCGCAGATGCCCACGTTCCCGGCAAGCCAGGGTTACGTGCCCTCACGTTAGCTTCCGCGCCCTCATGTCCTGCTCTGAAAGCAGAGCGGTACCGAGGGCGCGGTTGCTTCCGCCCTGAGGCTCCCCCTCACGTTTCCCTGCTCGGGCCACAGAGCAGGTACTAGGTTCAGGTTCACCTCCTTCCTTTCGTGTATTTCTGATAGTGTTAGTGACATTTTTAATCTTAATCGCTTCCGCGCGGCCTAGTATCCGGCATGAAAGAGGAACAAAATATCCATCTATACAAACTTTCGCGTACATAACATTAGTAACATTAATATTAATAATAGAAAGGTTTTATTGTGTATTAATTAGTATTTCTGATAGTGTTACTGACATTTTTAATCTTAATCGCTTCCGCGCGGCCTAGTATCCGTGCCCGCCTCTCCCACCCTCCGGTCAAACGCTTAGCTACATCACCTCGGTCGGTAGGTATTTAACACGTTTTTTCTAATTTACGGTCAAAATTCCCATATTTTGCGGGTTTTATCATTTGCAACGGGAGGATATTAATTTATTACGTCTTTTGATATATAATTCAACCTTCTGAGATATCTTTTTGTATAGTATTTTTCGATTTGTATGTTTTATTTACTCGAAAAATAGCGTTAAATTATGAAAAATGCGGCCTAAGTCGCGCATTCGGCTAGACCCTGGGTACTTTTCCTCCTGGCGGCTCCAGGAACAATCCCACCGTGTTGAAGGACACCCCGAAGTTTATCACAGACAGAGCCGCAAGCCGCAGCAATGGAAAGAAAATTGACAAATATAAAATGATCCCACGCTTCGTACATTTGACTTAAAAGTAGGGCTCAACTAACACTGGATTTTCATTGTTACGACTATTTACAGCATACAGTTTTGACATCCTAAAAATTTGTACGGAACCCACGATGCGCGGGTCCGACTCGGGCTTGGCCGGCTTTGTATTACTAAAAGAGGAATAATTTTGTGTTTCGATTATAACTAGGTAAGGTAATTAATACCACTCAAAAGCGCCTCCTCTTAGAACCTCTGGCTTCGGCGTAAAAACACACGGGCCCAGTGCGGATTGGGAACTTCATACATACCATTAATGTTACGCTCACTGCTCAGGTGTGTGCAGGTTAATTGAGCTATTGTTTGGAATAGGTATATTTAATTAAATCATGCGTTATTCTTTAAAAAATCTATGTTTTAATATGTACATGGAAAGATCTAGATCTTCCTCGAGCGGCTACCTACATAGTTTAGTATTATTGGACATGGCTTTCACGCCCTCGCAGCATAGCTGCATAACAGATTGGTCAAAAGGCACCCTAATCATCTATTCTATAACGAATTCACATCAGTTTATTTACAACCTCCTTGACACGTATACTCCAGAGCGCGGGGTTGAGCGGGGGGGACCCGTCAGTGTGACAGCGGCGGCGACTGGCAGCTGGCAGCTGGCACTTGGCAGTGGCAGTGAGCGGCAGTATGCGGCCGCGGCAGCCGCACCGGCAGCCCGGGGGCGCCGCCGCGCGCCCGCGCCGCCGCGACCTCTGACGGTGACGCCACGCTGCCGAACACAGACACTTTCTTGGTACGACCGCTCATCGCTAAACTGAGCTGACACGCTGTCACTCTCAGTTAGCCGTCAGAGCGCCTCTTAGCTAGTTTTGTGCTCTTTTTCTGGTAGAATCACTCAATCTATCACAACTCGATCAATCATTTTGCTGATGTTATTTTCTATCCGCAATATCTTAGGGTCAGAGTATTATTTTGTCCTGGTAGCACTTTAAAAAGTGTTGTGTGCGCCATCGACAAGCTCTCTTATGTCAAACGTTCGTTCTGTCATCCATCACGTCCGGCTACAGGACAGACGCGTCCGCTCAGTGCCGTCCACTTCCGTGAACCTTTAGCATCCGTGCCCTACCTCAGGTGGTCGCCGGAACGATTTATTTACAACGAGTGTAACTTTAAAAGCCTGCCTAGACGAAGCGATTTTCACGCGAGGGCACTTGCGCGCTTAAATTTACATTGCGTGCAGACGCCGCGTCTTACGCGCGTTCCTACGCGTCAATTAACAGTTCCGTCTCGAAGTTGTCACGATCCATTTTGAACAAAATGCGTCCATTCGCTACGGACTCGCCCGTGCTACTGATTATCCTATATATAAAATGTACTCTGTGCGTGAGACGAGCGAGTTGAGAGTCCGGCGCGGTGCACACATTACGCGCGAGTATGGAAACGCGCGAGAACATCTGGACGGGGCGTATGTTTTGTAGCTCTTACCCGCGAGTGCACTTCGTCTGGACGAGCTCTAAACGTCAGATCGTCTTGAAGATGCATGAACGTCACTACGCCACCTCAGATGGTTGCCCGAATGAATACTTAGCAAAAAAATGAACATAAGACGTTCATCTGATTGACGCAGCAAGTAGTGCCACCCGTGAAAGCCTCATTCTATTTTCTGCAGTCCAAGTTATCGAGTCGCATCATTCTTGCTCCACCGGCTTTACATCGATTCTCGAGAGATTTCATAATTACGGATATTTGTGATGCCCTCTGTTTATTTTGTTCGATTAAACAGGGATGGTATGACATATCTGTCACATAAAATAACAGAATGAAACACAACCTTATTTGATCGACAGGATCTTTTCGCGATGACGCCGCGCACGTCGTCGGGGTCGTGGTCGGTGGGGCGGGGAGCGGGCGCGGGCGCGGGCGGGGGCGCGATAGCGGAAGCGGAAGCGGGAGCGGGCGGGCGCGCGGGAGACATCATCGACCTGGACCGCTACATGCGCGGCATGCGGCCGGCGCGCGCACCGCCTAGACCCGACAACATCAAGTAACACCTCCGAATTGACTTTAAAATATCTTAAAATTTTCTTGGTCATCGTCAGACGGAAGACGTCCACTGCTGATCAGAGTCCTCCCCTTTGGAACTCCGCTGCGACAACGGCGCGTTTTGCTAATAGCGAAAGGAAGTTACTGCGACGACCAGTTACGATTGCTAACGCCGCAGGCGCTGCCATATCGTTACGCATTTATAGTCGTGCCCATCTTCTATTGCGAGCGGATTGTATGAAATCGATCTTAGCGGGTTACGTCGCGTCTATACAGAAGCCGCTCCGCTTGTAGTCCAGTAGTTCGTAGGAGTGCTCACTGCTGCGGCTGCAAACTGCTGAGCTGTGGTCAGGGCGGACTACTGGTTTTTTTTCATCCGCCCGCGAGGCGAACAGCGCGGACTAGGAATAGCCCCGCCGGGACTAACGATCAGCTCCGGATACCCAACTGAGCGGTCAGCGACAAAAGTTGTTTCACTAAATAATAATATTCATTATCATGTCACGGTCTTGAACGGAAAAGCCGTTAGTGGCTTAACCTATGGTCTCTCGCATAGAGGGTCGTGGGTTCGAGCCCGGGCTCGCACCTCTAAGTTTTTGAAAATGTGCGAAAAAGCGTGTAGTGTAGCGTGCGTGGTGTTGCAGCGCGCCGCTGGTGGTGGACGGCGGGCTGGGCGCGCGCAAGCCGGCGCCGGCGAGCAGCAGCAGCAGCGGCGGGGAGGGCGGGGGAGGGGGCGCGGGAGGGGGCGGGGGTGGGGGCGGGGGAGGGGGCGGGGGAGGGGGCGCGGGGCGCGGGAAGCGCTTCTCGCACGACTCCGGCCTGTCCGACACGAGCTGCGCGCGCCGCCCGCACGACGCGCACCGCCCGCACAGGTACACACACAAGCTCTAAGGCCGGGGCCGCACTGGTAAGGCGACCGGCGACGCGACGCGACGGCGACTAAATCAAACGTAGTTGATTTAGTCGCCGTCGCCGCTGCGGCCGCTGCGGCCGCTCACATAACTCGAACTATGTTTGATTTAGTCGCCGTCGCGTCGCGTCGCCGGTCGCCTTACCAGTGCGGCCCCGGCCTAAAACCCAGTTCAGATTACATTGCAAGAAAAATCCCCATCTTCGCGCAGGCGCCGTGCGAATCGAAATACTCTGGCGCCGTCGCAGCGTTAAGGTGCACGCGCGAGTTTGTGTCGAGTGGACGTATTTTTCTCGAAATAGATGTGATAATTTCGATATGGAAGTATACATAAATATGCGTAGGAAAACGCGTAAGATGCCGAATTTGAACGCAATATAAATTGAAGCGGGCGAGTGTTCTCGCGCGCAAATCGCTTCATCTGGATAGGCTCTTACAAGAAGAACGACCTAGAATGAATTTGAAATTTCAAGCTGCGAGAAGTTCGTTCTTTAGCCGTGCGACTATCGACAAGGGGTTAAATTCAGGAACGGCCCAACATGGTTTGCGAGCGCTAATTCAATCGTTTGAGAGAGGATAGGAATGGGTTGAGCTTGGGATAAGCCTTATTTTGCTGTTAAATAAATAAATAAACAAATAAATAAGTCTCATCCCAAACTCAGCTCAAACCTCTCGCAAACCAGTGATTTTTGGCGTTCCTGAATAGCAGTTCAAACCAAACCCAACCCAAACGATTGAATTACCGCTACCAAACCCGTGATGGCCTGTTCCTGAATTTAGCTCCTGCTAACGTTACCTAAATTTGAAAACGGTCTGACTCGTCCTGTTATTCTCTGCTAATAATGTATGCTCGCACGATTAAGTATACTTGTCGTGTGTGTGTGTGTGTGTGCAGATGCGTGGGCGGCACTCAGGTGTCGGCGCCAGCGGGCGGGGGCGGGGGCGGGGGCGGGGGCGGGGGCGGGGGCGGGGGCGGGGGCGGGGCCGCGCGCTCGTCCGCGTCGCTGCGCGCCTTCCGCGCCTCGCTCGAGCGCGCGCTGCGCGACCAGCAGGCGCAGATCGCGCGCGTGGCGCAGCTCTGCGAGCGCCAGGCCGGCCGCCGCCCCGAGCGCCGCACCGAGCGCCGCGCCGACCACCGAGCCGACCACCGAGCCGAGCATCGCGCCGACCACCGAGCCGAGCGCCGCGCGCCGCGCAAGACGCCCACCGACTCCACGGAGCTGTCTTCCAGCAGCCGCAGCTCGGGGGACCCGCGCCACGCCGACAAGCATCGGGTACGTTCGCGAGACGAGAACACCTCCCGTCCGCCTACCGTCGTCTTCCCGCCTCACAGATTCCCGGGGCTCTCTTCCCTCGCATATCTATCAAGTCCCTCCGAATCTTAACGCGTTCACTGTCCCGATTCAAAATGATTTGACAAAGCCCCACGTCCAAGTGTCTCTCCACTTTGAAGTTGTGAACTGATAGAAGAACCACGGTCGCCAAAAAAAACTAAGTCCGCGTGGTGAACTCGATCACCCTCCGTTCTCGCAAAGGTATCCGACGTTCCTAACTGCTTGTCCGCATAGGTTCATTCAGAGCAATGGTATCCGACGTTCCTAACTGCTTGTCCGCATAGGTTCATTCACAGCAATGGTATCCGACGTTCCTAACTGCTTGTCCGCATAGGTTCATTCACAGCAATGGTATCCGACGTTCCTAACTGCTTGTCCGCATAGGTTCATTCACAGCAATGGTATCCGACGTTCCTAACTGCTTGTCCGCATAGGTTCATTCACAGCAATGGTATCCGACGTTCCTAACTGCTTGTCCGCATAGGTTCATTCACAGCAATGGTATCCGACGTTCCTAACTGCTTGTCCGCATAGGTTCATTCACAGCAATGGTATCCGACGTTCCTAACTGCTTGTCCGCATAGGTTCATTCACAGCAATGGTATCCGACGTTCCTAACTGCTTGTCCGCATAGGTTCATTCACAGCAATGGTATCCGACGTTCCTAACTGCTTGTCCGCATAGGTTCATTCACAGCAATGGTATCCGACGTTCCTAACTGCTTGTCCGCATAGGTTCATTCACAGCAATGGTATCCGACGTTCCTAACTGCTTGTCCGCAGGTTCATTCACAGCAATGGTATCCGACGTTCCTAACTGCTTGTCCGCAGGTTCATTCACAGCAATGGTATCCGACGTTCCTAACTGCTTGTCCGCATAGGTTCATTCACAGCAATGGTATCCGACGTTCCTAACTGCTTGTCCGCAGGTTCATTCACAGCAATGGTATCCGACGTTCCTAACTGCTTGTCCGCAGGTTCATTCACAGCAATGGTATCCGACGTTCCTAACTGCTTGTCCGCATAGGTTCATTCACAGCAATGGTATCCGACGTTCCTAACTGCTTGTCCGCATAGGTTCATTCACAGCAATGGTATCCGACGTTCCTAACTGCTTGTCCGCATAGGTTCATTCACAGCAATGGTATCCGACGTTCCTAACTGCTTGTCCGCAGGTTCATTCACAGCAATGGTATCCGACGTTCCTAACTGCTTGTCCGCAGGTTCATTCACAGCAATGGTATCCGACGTTCCTAACTGCTTGTCCGCATAGGTTCATTCACAGCAATGGTATCCGACGTTCCTAACTGCTTGTCCGCAGGTTCATTCACAGCAATGGAACTACATACTTTACGTTCTGATACATTAGGTACACTCAGTTTGGCATCAGGTCGTCAGCTATCTGCGAGGAGGCCGTTCAACAGCGGGACAGTTAGGCTGAAGGTCATCTGCCAGTAATCGACGAGTAGGTCGCGGATCGAACTCATGCCAAGTCGAGTATACGATCAATGAGCTCAAGTCGACCGGCATTATGCGAGTTGGGACCCTTCATCCTAATCTGTTCCTGTGTCTCTATTTCTTCGATTTGGTTGTAATCTTAGTGATGTCCCGAGCGAATGTTCTATCTTTCTTTCCCTGTCTGCCAATACCTCTCAGAGCGAGTGCATCGGTGTTTTTCCAGAGCTCGGAGTGCAAGACGTACAAGATCATAATGTCGAAGCTGGACGAGCTGAACCGGCTGTTCGCGGCGCGCGGGCGGCCCGCGTCCCCCGCCGCCTCGCCCCCCGCGCAGCCCGCCGCCCCCGGAGACTCCTCCGGGTCCGTCACCGTCTCTGACAAACTTGTCGCCACCGACTTCCCGCAGCAGGTGCGACCACGATCTCATCAATATTTTTTGGTACCCAGTTAGCTATGTCGGAGAGTAAAAAATAATGTTTGAATGCCATTTTTGTAAAATCTAAAATCGAAGTCATGGTTCCTAAGAACAGATTTCGCTATCTCTCATAGTGTCTGATTTCTCCATACTGACCCAGTTGGATTGATCACCCTGAATAGTTCGTCCGAACAGATCTTTCTACGTGTTATATTTTTAGAGTTACCCATATGAACCATGTAAAGCGGCGTTTCATCGTGATGGTGTCATGTTTGGTTGCGGTGCAGGGCAGCGGGCGGCGCGCGTCCAGCCAGCGCCTCGTGGAGCGCGGCGCGGGCGGCGAGTGCCGCGCACAGGCGGGCGCGGGCGCGCGGGCGGGAGCGGGCGCGGGAGCGGGCGCGCGGGCGGGCGCGGCGCGGGGCGGCGCGCGGGTCATCGCCTGCGCGCACAGCATCGACATCCCGCCGCGCTCCACCGGGGCCACTGAGAGGTGAGCGCTCCGAACAGCGTCTGGTCTGGGCAGAGGAAGTCTATCCATTGGCACGGATTAGTAGTACAAACTTTATATGGCGCGTCATTTTCGGCCGCGCAGAGATGAACTTCTGCGCAGGTACATCGGTGAGCCATATCAGTTGTATACTACTGTACATCTAGATTATCATTACTGTCATGTGATACACGCTTATTCAGAATCCGCGTCACAACATTATTGACCAGTATCACAGTATCGTAAAAAAATCTGAAGTGGGCTTTCGCCGCGCGAGTCGGGATACTCTGGCGCTATTGCAGCGTTCAGTAGCACGCGCGAGTCCATGGAGAATGGAAGTTTTTTTTTTCGAAATGGAGCGTGATAACTTCAACACGGAATTTTTATTTCACGTGTAGGAACGCGCGAAAGACGCGGCATCTGGACGCAAAATAAATAAAAGCATGCGATGCTCGCGCGCAAATCGCTTTGTCTGGACGGACAGGCTCTTTCTTTCTTATCTTTTTCTTTTTTTTCGTTGCGTATGAGCCGGTCGCAGCGTAGGTAAGTTAAGTACACATAACAACGGTTACCTGTTGCAGCGCGGCGCGCGCGCGCAGCAGCGAGGACAGCGAGGGGGGCAGCGCGGGCAGCGGCGGCTCGGCGCTGCGCGGCGGCTTCGACCTCGACGACCCCGTGCACGTAAGTTACCCCAGTACCCACCCACCAGCTCTCAGCGGGACACACCTGAAGCTGCCTCACGTCAGGTCGGACCGGCAGGGTCACCGCCGGCTCACTGACGGTCTCACTGTTCACACTGCTGCGCCATATGCAATTGAGTCTCGACTACGAGTGCTTGGACGAACAGCGAAACTTTGGCCTTATAAAATTATGTCAAGCCAAACACAAGAGTCGAACCGACTATGAGGTCCACGTCTGCCATTTTAGCCTGTCCGGAATTAAATAACGCACTTGCAAGGGTTTACATGGCATCCAAGCGTTTGTATGAGCTTATACCTACAGGGCAAATCTCAGCAAGCGTGCAAATGTAGCATTACACAGGGGGGAAATATCGAACGCCACATGGAGGGCAACTACTTTAAATTAATGGAAGTAGCACATTTTATATACCTACTTAAAGCATTCCTGTATTTTTTAAAGTAAAAAATACTGCAATGTTTATTTTTGAAAAATTGCTTGTCTTAGCCGGTACTCGAACCCGGTCAAATGCGACAAAAATAACATTACGTATTTTATGATGCAGATCGAAAGGGTAGTAATTAGAACCATTTTTGTCTCTAAATAACATACACGATCACACAAAAATCCACAAATGCAGTATTTTTTGTTTTAAAAAATAAAGGAATGTCTCCTTTATATGTACCTCTCAGATTATTTATGCACTAGATGGAGCGTCACTAGCAAACATTGCGATACAAAACTAGATGGAGCGTCACTAGCAAACATTGCGATACAAAACTAGATGGAGCGTCACTAGCAAACATTGCGATACAAAACTAGATGGAGCGTCACTAGCAAACATTGCGATACAAAACTAGATGGAGCGTCACTAGCAAACATTACGATACAAAACGTCCACAAATCCATTTGACAGCTTCATATTACGATCGCGTTACGTCATTCCGGTTGTCACTGTGTGCGTGCTTAATGATACCAGTTAATTTCACATTCCCCAAAATGTGGGGAAAGTGAAGCTGATTGGGGAATGTGTGGGGAGAGCTTCAATTCGGGGAAAATGAGGGGATTTTAAGTATGAACACAAATACGCGACATTTGACACCAAATTTCTGCTAGTCTTGATTAATTTCCTACAATTCATTATTCGCAACAGCTCTAAACTAAGTCACTCGGCCCACATAATTTTTCATTCCCCACACGTGGGGAATTTCGACAATGCGTTTGGGGATTTTAGCATATTACTATTGGCAACCCTGCAAATGACGCAAATGACATATAAGCCAAGTTGGCTTATATTTTTACGGGACGTTTCCATGCCACCAAAGCTCTATCTAGTGCATAAATAATCTAAGATGTACCTATAGAATTCTTTTTCCTGCCCTCCATGTGGCGTTCGATTTATATATCCCCCTGACACATTTATATATCCCCCTGACACATTTATATATCCCCCTGACACATTTATATATCCCCCTGACACATTTTTCGCTCTGGCAAAGCAACATACTTTGAACGAGTACCGGTAGCGAAACAAACCTGATGCTCGGGATTGTTGTTGTCAGTTGTACGCGCAAGCGAAGCGGCTGCAGGCGATGCACGCGACGACGCGGCGCGCGCGCAGTGCGGAGTGCGCGGCGCGCGCGCGCTCGGCGCTCGGCTCGGAGCTCGGCTCGGCGCTCGGCTCAGCGCTCGGCTCGGCTCGGGAGCCCTCGCTGTGCGCACTGTGCCGCGGCTACTGGCGGCTCGCGCGCCGCTGCCTCACCGCGCCGCTGGCCGGCATGCGCTTATAGTGCGCGCGCGACGCTCGGGTCGGAGCTCGGCTCGGTGCTCGGCGCTCGGCGCTCGGCGCTCGACGCTCGGCGCTCGGCGCTCGGTGTCATCGTGTGTTTACAGCGACTGTAATGTGTTGTTCTTACGTCAAGTGATGTTTTGTAATTGTTTGCTATTATAATATTTTTAGATGGATCTTTGTAATATCGTTTTTACTTATTATAAATAAATAGTTTGCAGTGAGCGTGCCATTATTCCATTATTCTTTCACCTTGATGCGCAAACTTCATTGTAGGATAGGATAAGTTAGAGCAGATCTAACCGAAGGTCTTTATTACTGTTGCAGCGACCTTAGCGCCACTTCGACATCAAATGGGCTAACTGCTTGTTTCTCAACTCAACTGCATCAATACAACTTCCAACTCTCTTTTTTCCCACCTCGGTCCTCCCTGTTGCTGCCTGACCACAACATCGTCTGGCAAGAGATTTCTTTATTGCGGCCTCTTTCCACACCATTTTTACACGGTATCCGGTTGGTTTTAGGATTTTCATAAACTGGTTTGACGCTGAACATGTTGTATAAAACGGCTGCAATAGAGAATAGAACTTTAGAGTGATGATGATCTCTTTTTCTTCCTCGGTTCGAAACTTTAAGATCCGGGGCTGCTGGTGTGAAGTAAACAAACGACTGCAGGCTAGATAGAGATGCGCACAAAAATAACTATGAATATAAATTTATCTAACCCCATCTAACCCTATCTACCATAGACAAATCCTTTGAGTTCCCTCCCATGGTTCCCTCCCTTCTTAATAATCGAAAAGTATGTCTTTGACTGTATCCAGTTCAAAATAATAATTAATAATAATAATAATAATAATTTATTTCCAAAAACATACATCAGTAAAATACAAGGGAATATCTGGCAGACCCCAAACTAGGCAGAGCCTGTATCTTGGGGCCTTGGAGTGCACTATACATATAGTTTACTTAGAAAGCTTACCAGAGGACTAGAGAGAAAATATATATAAAAATAAAAATAAAATAAAATAAAAAGAACAATGAAGCAAAAAATAATAAAAAAAACAACAACTAAATCACTTACTAAACTAGATTTACAGTAGGTACAATTTATATTTATAGTAACGCGTGCGAGCGTGTGAGTGTGTGTGTGTGTGTGTGTGTGTGTGTGAGTGTGTGTATGTGTGTGAGTGTGAAATAAATGAGAAATAACTGACTCTGAGGGCAGCGTGCCCTGAATCAGGACCACCAGTGGGCTACCGGTGGGTTTTACTTCCACGGTCTTCGATGCGCCTGCGCGCTCTAGCTCAGACGAAGTACGCTTTAAGTCCGGCGCAGACCAGATGCGTGTGCATGTCACGCACCAGTTGTAATGAATGAAACTGTAAGAAAGATGGCGCACCCACAGGGCGCACCATGTGCACGCATCTGTTCTGCGCCGGCCTTTATTGCTTGTAGATAAATCAGTCATCTCCTCTTAAGGGTGCCTCTCCACCTGAGATGTGCTAGGTATACTACATTGCTGTGGATGTGTTTGATATCCACCAATCATATTCATCGGTCCACATAGCATACACTGGTGGAGACGGGTTCAATTAAGCTATGTTTTTATATACGGAAAACATGCGTGCTCTGGATGCATGCTTTAGATATTCCTCGAGCATCTACGTATCTTGGCATTAGTGAAAACGGTCACATAGTTTCGTAACGTAGTTTTTACATCCAAGCAGCATAGCTGCATAGAACTTCTCTGGTAGAAACGAACCTTTAAATTAGCACACCGAGATTCTGCAATAAAGCCTGCTTGCGGCGTCGCGTCTCGTTGCTGGCCAGCGCACACTCTGCTGTCACGCGATTCAAAGTGACACAAGCAGAACAAAAGAAATCCCGGCCATGAATCAAGCAAAATTCCTTGTGTAAATAATATAGTAAATAAGCCGTAAACGCATAATGTACGTGACGTAATATAAAGAGAGTGGACAAACATGAAGAGGTCGGAGATCGCGCTCTGGTGGCTGCTCGCTCTGCTCGTGCAGGTGGGTCCCGCGACCGCCGCCGGCCCTCGATCAGGACAGGACCTGGCTTAGGGCACGTGCTGATACCAGGCTACGTAGTTTATGCTCAATGAAATCCACATTAATAATTCTCCGTCTATTTAAATGAATTGGCGCTTTGACACCTGCTTTCTGCTGCTGACAGCGCTGACACTTCACAAGCGATAGCTTATAGGTCTTCAGGTTGATTTCTTCGTCCTCGTTGAACTTACGGTATTGGTGTTGGTTACAATTACAATGTAACCATTTACGTATGTACTTTATAATTGCCTAATGCCTTTAATTCGTAAGTTAGAATGAAGATTGAATCAGGAAAGAGTCAGAAGCTTGTGCCATTGCATTATAAGTAAATTTCTTTAATAGTAGTAGGTTAGCTGTTACTTGGACAAAAAAAATGGTCATATTTCATTTAGGTATGTAACATCAAGGCAGGGAGGTTTTGTTTACTCATTCATTACATATGAGTCTCCTCCGGACTTGTTTTTATTTAAGAAAGGGACGCTCGTAATGATAAGAAATTTTGGTGAAATCACTTGGTATTTTATTGTGGGCAGTATGCGTCGAACGAAGTCGTCTATCACACGCGCGGACGCGTCGCCCACGTTCAAAATCATCACGCATTTTGTAAAGAGTACCATCTTTCTCATAAGAGCACACCCCAGAGCCTCAGAGCTCCCGGCCTTACGGGGGCCCGAAAGTCTGATATATTCGCTTACTCGGAAATGAAGTGTTTTGTCCACAAATCCTGACGCGTACCGAGCGCTTCCGTGTGCGACAACCTATAGTGTAAAGCAAGTCCCTACGATCGGGCCCGGCAAAACTGTTGGTCCGACTTGACATGCACCAGTTCTTACGTAGCCTGTGGTGCAGGTTGTGAGTGCTCTCGCGTGCGGCAAGAAGAAGCCAGGCTGCCGGCCGCCGCGCTGCCCCGGCGGCTGCAAGCCCAAGTACTGGTGAACACCGCTCAAAACCCCGCGCCCCCCCGATCCTGAAGCCCGCTAGTAGCATGGTGAGTGAACACAAAATCTATGTAATGGGGGGATTTGTGTGGTTTTACTTACAGTGACGCTTTTGCCAGTGGCGGTTGGTAAGCGTCGCGGGCCACGAGCTTTGCGTCTCTTGGAAACTATGTAACGATCCAAGAGATGGCCCGTGACGTTTACCAACCGCGCTGGCGAAAGCGTCACTGTAAAACCCACTCACTGAGCCGATCGCCGCACGCAACATACGGTGGCCACAACGTAATAGTAGATTGTTCAACAAGGGACTAAAACAAGTCATAATGACACAAGATATTTAGCCACCCTCGCTGTGCTCGGGTGGCTATAATTCGCGTCTCATTATGATTGTTTAGTCTCGCGTTAAACACTCTACTTTTCACTTTGAATGCGAGGAAAAAAAACGACCGCGTTTCATACAAAATTACAATACTACTTTTTTACAACGAACGCTCAATACGAATAATGGACATCTGTTCTAAATTCAAATACTACATTGTATAATTAGCAAAAAACTTTATCCCGCGGTTTTTTTCTTTTCTTTTATATATTTTTTTTGTAAAGTGACTAGTGACGCTTTAAATGCTTGCATATTCAGCCAACAGATTCAAACTAGAAAACTATTTTAAAACTAATTGGACTAGGTCTGCATAGTAAAATTAATTCATCCTTAATATAATTAAATAGATTAATTAATATTCATAAGCACTCATTTATCATGTTTCACGAAATTAAATCCTTTTATTTTAAATATTATTGCACAGTTGTTATTTTGAGGTTATTTCCACGCCCTTAAAGGCTTCCACAGACCGAAGCGCGAGGCATGTGCGCGATGTCACGGTGCGTCCGCAGCGCGCTTCGGTCTGTGGAAGGCTTTGCAATAGTCTATGCCCAGTCACTGAAAATGGCGATAATCCTCCATTCACAAACACCGTGTTTGGCAGTCTGAACAGTTTCCAAAGTAAATTAAAAAAAAAATACTTTAATCCCTAGAGATCAAAAAAGAGCTTTAGTCTCGATATGCAGAGACTAAAGTAACATTTTAAGAGCATGAGAAGTGAAAAGAATATGGTAGTCGACCGCACTCGGCGAGCGACAGCTGTCGCTGCCTCAACATGGCCGCCGCAGCAGGCGGATAGGCTATAAAGGCGAAAAGACGATGTTCGTTCGCCGAAGTAGGCACTTAGTTTGAAACAAGTTCGGCGAACGCATTAGGTGAACGAGGTAGTGGAACTGCCGCTTTAGGTATAGGAATATTGCAAATGTTATGTTATGTTGTGTTATGTGTGTTTGGACATTTTCAATTTAAAATTTACCATTTGCTTTTTTTACATGAGGAATTATTGTGGTTTTCTTATTCAAAATCGCGAGTCCTGAGTAAGTAAACTAAGTATTCATTTTCACAAAGGCAAAATGTGCCCTGGAGGCAGGGCTAGGTGTACGTCCGAACCTGTACCTACTTGGTAAGGTGTTCAGGAGAGAAGTACCATAACCGTAGCCGTATACACGATGCCAAGCTTTTTATCAGCAGCTTTTCTGTTCTGTTGGAATACCCAACTAGATTTCATTGTAGGTACTACGGTACTTGGTACCAATAGCCGTTTCCTGCGACTCCGTGAGCGAAGAATTCATTTATTAGTCCGAAAGCAGCTCATGATAGACTATTTCGTAGGTATTTGAGGCACGCTGAAAACTTGTCTAATGCTTCCTCTGTGATACCCAGCGCACATAACCACAGAAAGAAGACAGAAACCGCAGAAAGAAGAAGAAAATGATCATTGAAGCATTTCGAAATTTGACATTTAAAGAGTGAGAAAATAATAAGCCAGATCATTTAGTCAGGACTTAAGCTTTGCCAGATGCTTGCAAAACAATTTTGCAAATAAAAAAAAATTTTTCGAGGTACGCTGAAATACAAATTATCTAATTTCGGATAAACAATCCATCTGCCAATTTAAAAAAAAATAATGAGGGTCGATATGGCCCAGCTACGCGTCGGCCAGGTCTGTGGTTCTGTGCTTGGGTATTATAGGAGTACCGTTAGACAAGTTGTCAGGATGCCTCAAATATTCCCTAAAAATGTCAATCAGCTCTCCTATTAGGTTGGTACTATACCACTATTCCGCAGGAACTACCTATGCAATTTTCTGGGACCCAAACTATCCTATAATGATGGGTCCTGCGACGGGGTTCTATCGAGTGTCACACGAACTTGTCAAGGTATAGGGTACCCTTAAAGTAGTAAGGCGGGTAGATGTATTTGTCTGCCGTTGGCGGCTGACGTGTTTGTTTGTTTGTTTGTGCGTGTGCGCAGTGGAGCGGGCTGGTGAGCGCGCTGCTGTGGCTGTGTGTGGCGCTGGCGGCGGCGGCCTGCAGGACGCGCACCGTGTGCCGGCCGCCGCCCGGCGCGCCGCCCGGCTGCGGCGGCCGCAAACCCGCGCCCAAGTGGTGAGCACAACACCCACATACATATACATATACATATACATATACATATACATATACATATACATATACATATACATATACATATACATATACATATACATATACATATACATATACATTTTATGGAAATCCGTAGCTCCAGGTGAAGAAAGGTGCGACCAAACCGCCCCTTAAGGCTGCGTATCCACCGGAGCTGTGCGAGGATGCGTTGCGAGGGATGTGTCTGTCATGAACCAAATAAAAACACTTCATTTAAAAGGTCCTAAGTGAATGAAGTGTTTCTATTGGTTCATGACAGACACATCCCTCGCAACGCATCCTCGCACATCTCTGGTGGAAACGCAGCCTTAAAAACGGTGACGTTACGGAATCGCAGTGACACATCGTACAAACGTCACGAATTTACTATGGAGAGCATGCGGTAAACTCTAACGTTTACCTACGGCACGTCACTGCGATTCCGTAACGTTTCCGTATTTTAACCAGCGGTAGGTATGGCCGAACCTGAAATCCATAGAATTCCGTAAATCACCTGAAGAAAAATTTAAAAATTTTACCTAAAAAAAGTTCTACGGATGTTTTTTAGTTAGGTATATTCGACTGCACATAACCTTTAACCTTTTCAACGCCAACGACACATCACATATAGGTGTCACAAAGTACAGTGTCAAAGTGATCTTGACACAATGACATAAGATTCAAAGTAGGTTTAGGTTTTGTCGAGGCGTGGCGTTGAAAAGTTTAAATGCTATTTAAAAGTAAATCAGAGTCTGGCTAACGTAAGTAAGTTGGCAATGAAAAATCGGCACAATAATACAAAAACAAAATTGGCAATCCATTCTGACAAGAAAGAAATTTTCTATTCATGCGCTTCGGTTTTCCCGTTCATTCCGTTCCGTTTTGTTCATTTTTGCTAGTTATCAGCGAAACTAGCTTAGGTGAATTTAAGAAAAATGAGGCTACTCTGAAATTCCGTAGATATCGTTGGCATCGAAAAAGTTAAAGAGCGCCTTTATGGCCTACCTAAGGCTACCTATTTATCAATTATGATTTAGGTATTAAGAGGGGGCTTGCGTAGCCCGCAGTTAACATTTAACGCATTCGCTGCCGGCTGTCAGACTCTAGATTTCTTCAAGTGCACAAACGCACTTGTGCGTTCAATAGGGATGTTTCCTAGGTAAAAATATAATAATTCTTATTAGTCCGTATTTTACATTATCAAAAAATATTAGACACGTAATTTTTCTTTTAACAATTATTCAAAAAATGACGTAGATATGGCGCGTTGAAGTTCCGCGTGACGAGGCGTGACGTCACTTGTTCCTAAAACGCTCATACAAAGTGTAGGAACAAGTGACGTCACGCGAAACTTCAACGCGCCATATCTTCGTAATTTTTTGTTTAATTGACAAAATAAAAAATACGTGTCCAATATTTTTTGATAATCTAAAAGACTGACTAGTTAGGAAAGTAGCCAATTCAAATGACTGCCGAACTAAGGCTGCTTTGAAGGCAGTGGACTTGCGCTGGCCGGAGTTTAGGCCGTGTTCAAACCAAACTGTACCTCTACCATGAGTTTACACTAGTTTACGTGACCGTACTCGCTAGCGACGGCGTAAATTATTTGTATGGAGAATTGTACAGCGCCTCTAGCGGTCACTCACGGAAGTACAATTCTCCATACAAATCATTTACGCCGTCGCTAGCGAGTACGGTCACTGTAAACTAGTGTAACTCATGGTAGAGGTACTGCTGTCAGCCGCCGAATGTAAGCAGGCTCACTGTGAGCCCCAGTGTGAAAACGTTATTTGTACGGTATTTTATGTCGGCGCCTACGCATAGCGTAATTGTAATGTTGTCGTAAGGATGGGTGTATTGAAACGACTAAGTCAGAGTAAATACTGCATATATTCTATGAACCTAGATCTAACTTATATAGCATAGGTTGGGAGAGTGTGTGTGTGAGGCGCAACTCACACTACAACTCCCCCCTTGAAAATAAAAAATATACATAGTTAGTCATATTTTTTTTTGTACTCTAAGTTGAATACAAACAACGCAAACATAAAGTTGCTATAAAGGTAGCCAGTGAAAAAGCAATTTTATATATTTTTTTTGTAAATATCAATCTTAAGAATACATGAATTTTTACGAGCTAAGAATAAAACCAACGTGCCTAGAGGTACCATTATAAGTATAAGCTTACCTACTTCTACATTATGCATTTGCGCGCTTTGTTGACGAGAGTCATAATTAGAGGCATCGGGCTCGGCCGTAGGGTCAATGTTATGTAATAAAAACAACATGCCGATAGCTTATGCTAGCCGTGCACTTAATAAAGCGGAAGTAAATTATCCCACCATCGAGAAAGAGTTGTTGTCAATAGTATGGCCAGTCAAATATTTTAGGCCCTATTTATTTGGAAAAAAAATTAAAATTATGACAGATCACAGACCTTGATTTACTTGTTTAATATGAATAATCCTGGCAAGGTCGCCATGTAATGTTGTCGTAAGGATGGGTGTATTGAAACGACTAAGTCCGAGTAAATACTGCGTATATTCTATGAACCTAGATCTAACTTATATAGCATAGGTTGGGAGAGTGTGTGTGTGTGAGGCGCAACTCACACTACATAATAATAATTACGTAGTATTGTCGGTTAGGTGTGAACGAAACAGTGAATATGTATGGATATACAATAAACTGCGTAACGCTCGCTCACTTTCGGCGGCTGACGGTCAGTTATTGGTCTGAACACAGCCTTACTTTGAACTACGAGTTAAGTAGGTACTCAGTTACTCACCCAGGGTTAAATAGTGTCAAAATGTATAACTGTCCCTGTCAACCCTAACCCAGGTGTGGATATACTGTTTTATCCTGGACCGTGCAAGCAACTTTTAACATATTAATTTGTTTGTCTTTTTCCAGAGCGACTCGCGACGGCACCCCGGAGGGCTGTTAATTTACGAAGTAGACGCATTTGAAATTGTCAGTAAATAAAATGTTATAAAAAGCGCGTTATTTGTTTCCTTTAACTTAGTTTGGATCTAGATGAATTAGACACTTCGGAGAAAAATGCACAAAACGCAAAATGCACACTAATTTACTTTACACGCAAAATGTAACCAATGGCAAGATGCAATAGAAAGATCTCTCTCCAGGCAGTGTTAAGCGTGTCACACTCACACACAGCGCAGATGCGGTAAGATTTTATCTGCGTATAAAACTTATCCGTCTGCAGGTATCACACACAGCGCAGATGCGAGGTGATACATTCACTCTAAAATTTCGGAGCTGAGTAGACGTGTTTTGTGGTGCGGATTGCTTATACAGGGTGTTTTTTTTGTATAAAAGGGGGTAAACGAGCATGCGAGTCACCTGATGGGGAGCAATCACCGCCGCCCATGGACACCCGCAACATTAAGGGTGTCACAGGTGCGTTGCCGGCCCTTTGGGAGATAGATAGGCTACAATGAATTTTCAATAAAAGCGCGTTACACCTTCTTTATTTCTCTTCACGTCAAAATGTAAGAAAATGGGAAAATGCATTTCTACGCAAGGATGACTCGTTGTTTGCTTAAGTAGTAGGTACGTAATTTTTATATTTATTTTATTATACACTGAAGTTCCCAATCCGCACTGGGCCCGCGTGGGAACTACGACCCAAACCATCTTATTCTGAGAGGAAGCTGTGCCTGCAGTGGGACGTATATAGACTGGGATGATGATGATGATGATGATGATGACAGTGTGCCTCTGCGCAACCACCTGTATTTATCTGCAGATAGAATGTTCACATCTGTCGATGATACATGTCGGTGCTCACAGATACGCAGATAAAAATCTTACCGCATCTGCGCTGTGTGTGGTCCTCCATTGAATTGTATAGGGAGCGATATTGACAGATATCCGTTCAGATACAGATATCTTACCGCATCTGCGCTGTGTGTGATACGCTACATGCCTGGAAAAAGCAAAAAGTACACTCGCAATATAATGTACAAATCGAAAAACGAAAAATGAATACCTAAATAGAAAAATTTTCCGATTTGAATATCTTGCGAGTATATTTTTTGCTTTTTGTACGTTCCGCATGTTTCGCAATATGCGTTGTGTACATTTTGCGTTTTGTGTAACTTGCTCTGAAGCGGAATTAGGCGAAGTTTCCCACTTGACAAAGTTTTGATCAATCGTAGAAAATATACTTTGATATTGTTTTTATTCAGGCGCTTACAATTTTGTGCTCTTGAGAGTAAAATATAAAACTATTTATGGTACTGCGCCATCATCATTTCAGTCTATAAGCATTCCATTGCAGGACACAGGCCTCCCTTCAGAATTAAAGGGCCTGGGCCGTAGTTCCCACGCGGATTGGGAACTTGGCATACACGGCACACACCTTTGTATTTTTTCGCAGCCATAAATAATTTATTAACCATCAACATCTATACATATAATAAATCTGTAACAAGTCGGTGTCTGTACATTGAAGATATTTGAGAAAAATTGTCACTAGGGCTATTTATTAGCGCAATAGAACCCAAAACAATGATTTTTAGAATTATTGTCTGTTTGTCTGTGCGTTTGTGCGCGCTAATCTCAGAAACGGCTTAACCTAGAAGGATGCGGTTTTCACTGATATGTTGGTATTTTCTTGGATTAACATTTAGTGTTTGTTTCATTAGAATCGGTTCACAAATAAGAAAGATACGTCTATTTTAAGAATTTATCGAACAGGTTTTTTGTTTGAACGCGCTAATCTCAGGAACTACTGCTCCGATTTTAATAATTCTTTCAGTGTTAGCACATTTATCGAGGAAGGCTATAGGCTATATACCATCACGCTAACACCAATAGGAGCGGAGCGGAGTGGAAGAATGTTTCCAAATCGGGGGTTTTGGAAATAAAACGTCTATATCTCGGGAACTACTGCTCCGATTTGGAAAATTCTTTCAGTGTTAGATAGCCCAGTTAGATAGGGCGGGTTGGGAGCGGTTGGGGGGGGCGGGTTGAGAGCGGGTTGGGGGCGGGTTGGGAGCGGGTGGGTGGGCGAGTAGGGAGCGGGTTTGGGGCGGGTTGGGGCGGGTTAGGAGCGGGTTGGGGGCGAGTTGGGGGCGGGTTGGGAGCGGGTTGAGAGCGGGTTGGGGCGGATTGGGAGCGGGATTGGTTTATTATGAAGTTTCACTTCTTCCGGAAGGATCTAAGGAGAGCCATAATTGATGAAAAAGCAAATTGGACAAAAAAATAAGCTGCCCAAATTACTAATTCCACGCGGACAGAGTCGCGGGCAAAAGCTAGTTTTTAATATGTACTGTCTTTTTTGTTGACTGAACTTGCATTGTAATCCAACCAAACTTTATTCTGCACCAAATTTCGTGTTGATCCGATCACTGAAAATAGATGCAATTAAACTTGCAAGATTTGACACAACAAACTCACATTCAACGCTCATTCTGAGAGGAGGCCTGTGCCCTGCAGTTGGACGTATATAGGCTAGGATGATGATGATGATACTTTTTATCCCGAAAAAGTTCCCGCGGGATAGCAACAAATGAATTCCTTGAAGGCGGAGTCGCGGGCAGCGGCTAGTAGTATCATTATATGCTTAGGTAAATTGTGTGTAAGAAAGCAAACTCCTTTAATATCCTATACAAGTATTTAATTAACTCACTTAACCCTTAATGAATTGGTGCTGTTCAATGCTGCCCCTGTCGAGTGCCGGAGCACTGATCAGTGCCAGACCAGAATCACTAAAGCTACATTTTATTGAATTTTGATTTATTAAACTAACTCATTTAATTTGATATATTTATTCAGTGACTTTGTTGCTGAGCAGTGCTTTGGCATGCGACGGTGTGGCACCGATCAGTCCCAAGTCATACGAAGGGTTAATCTATTGACCTGGTAAGTCAATCTAATGTTTAAATATCTAATAAATTTAGATATTTTAATTTACATAAGGTAAACATCCCTGAGCTCAACACTGGCCCAATACTTGGCACCTTTAAACTTATGTCATAGTAAGAGGTGACAGATGGGTGTTATCTACTGGGCGATGAGGTGTCGAGCCTTGGTATTCTTTTTTCAACACTGAATTATTTCGACTCGTCGAGTTTGAGAATACAATAGCCCAACATATTTTGTTGTAACATAAATGAGTTTGGAAGAAAACAACCAGATACAATTTTATACTTTTTTTTTTATTTTATAATATTATCCTTACAAGACTAACAGCATCAGTAGTTCCTGCAACAATAAAAACAACTGGTTATTTATCCAATAACACACAGAAAAACCGCATATCAACATAATGGAGGGTCCTGTGGTCAGAATAAAGTTTAATTATAATTACAACACCAGTTTATGAACAAAAGAGATTATATCACACCTTCCGAATGAGACTGACCCAGTTGGAACTATTCTCATTTCAAAACTAAACCTGTTTTTCTTTTAACATGAAGTTTAGTTTTGAAATGAGAATAATTTGAATTGTATCAGTCTCATTCTGTAGGTGCAAATCTTCATAGGAAAATAGAAACAAATTTTCATTGAAAGTATTGTTATGCACAATCCAGCTTTATTTTCTCCATATTTATTGACGCCAAATTACTAAACACAACCTCTCGTATGCCTAAAGTGAAAAAAAACCTGCATTCTAGTCTCATTTGTCTTAAATAGCCATAACACAAGCTTTGCTTAGCTTACTTTGGGACTAGGTCAATTGGTGTGAATTGTCCCGTGATATTTACTTATTTTATTTATTTATTTTTAAATATAAATACAGTCAAAACCGTTTATAACAACATTCAACAGACAGCAATACTTGGTTGTTAAACATGGTTGGTCATTGTAACCAGTGTTACTTTGGTATATAAGATTGTGTTGGATTTTTTCCTTGGTTGTTACATCCAAAATGTTGTTGTAATTGGTGTTGCTATAAACGGTTTTGACTGTAGCACCAATATCACAGATCAAAATTAAAATACAAAAAGACAGCCTTAAATCTGGCACGGATCCACATACAAAAGGTTAGATGAGAGGCAACAAATTTTATGGCTTTCTGAGCTTTATCATGTCAGCCAAAAGATTTCTAGTTGGGCAAAGGCCTCCCCCAAAGAGTTCCACAACAATTGCTCCCGTTCATATCCAATAAAGGTCACAGAGCTTGTAGTTCCCTAAATATTCACTTAATGAAAAAATTACTTAATAAATCAAGATGTAGTTCCTAGCATTGAGTAAAAATCCCATTTGAATAATGCAAAGCCAGTTTAATTGACATAAAGTAAATAAGTAATGTTGGGGTACGGAAAGAACACCTCTGTGCCAAATCAAAATGACTTGACAATAATATTGTACAGCAAGTTTCTTTGTATCAACAAGTCGCCTGCCGCATGCAGTCAGCTAGACATTCACTCCGCAGTGAACCTTCCTTTTATTTACTAACTAGTGATGCGTCTGCACAGTTCTGTACTAACTTGGTGAGAATGCCGTCCTTCTTGGTGAGCCGCACGATGCAGTCGTCGCTCTCGCCCATGCGGCGGATGGCGCCGCAGACCACGTACATCTTGGCGGCGTCGCCGGCGCGGCCCGTGGCCGGGTCCACGTCCGCGATCACCAGCTGCACCGACGCGTGGTCCTTGGCGTGGATCAGGCGGTTGCTCGCAGAGCTGCGACAATAACAACAACACTTAACACTGTTTACAGCCCTAAAAAAAAATCTACACCCCTCAATCGGTCTTCGTATTGTTTCAATCGGTGTGACTAATCAAGAGTATGGCTAAAACTTGATCGAGTAACCTAAAACATGATGACACTAACCATTTCCTGGGGCAGTACAGGTCAACGAATTCACCGGCGTCGTTCTGCATTTTGATTATCTGAAATACACAATTTGACGCTGTTTAGAATGTTGATCGGGTTTTATAAAGAGTATTTTGGAATGAAACGAGTGCTAACCTATAATAATCACGCGAATCACGGAAATGACAGAAGCGAAAAGAAAGATGGCGCGGTGCGAGCGATCAGTGTTGCCATACTAATCATTAACTAGCGTTGTGTCAATTGTGTTAAAGCTTTCAAAAACCGGTACAGCATGCGTTCCGTTCCACTCAGAATTTAGTAACAGAGTGTAGTTCTATTCTTTCGATAAAACAACTTCAATAAATATGTGTTTGGTGTTTCTATGTAAAATAAAGAGTTCTACATACATACTTTTGTATTTTTATAACAAAATAAATGAAAATAAACCTCATCATAATTGATAATACCATATTTTATACTAAGTTCTACACATGGCATGGCAGTAATAATCAAAATAAGCTCAGCCACCCGGGTCCTAATGCTTACTACTCAGATAAAATAAAAAGTAAAGATAGAGCGCGCTGAACAGCCGAGTGAGGCTGGTTTAATAAACATGTGTGCGTAGGCCGGTGTTGCCATAATAATTCTTACTACCCCGATACTACGTTGCGTGCAAAGAGTATTGTAATATTATATGAACAAGAGTGGCAACTCTATGGTCAAATACGCATATATGGAAGGTGCTGCTGCCCTACGCCCTGGTGAAGAACTAATGTGACGTATCTATAGATGTATACCTATCTATATGTATATGTTGGTAGTGATGTACAGCTATAATTACGCGTAATTTTAATTGATAGGCTAATTGCCACTATTCGTATTTTAGCCGTCTAATTCAAATCAGCATATACGAAGTATAAGCGGCTAAACCCGATTTGCACTATAAGGCTAAAATACGAACATTGGCAAGTGGCCTATCAATTAAAGTCCTTGACCGTACAATTTGGTACGCCATGGCCATGGCCGATGAATGACAACTGACAAGTTTGACAAGTCAACCAAGATGGCCGCTAATTTAGTTCTCCACCAAACAACCAGAGATCGCTGTAGTCGCATGAAAAGTGTGATATATGTAAGTGTGCCCCCCCTTTACAAGAAACAAATAACTTTACGTTGCATGTCACGTTCTCACGTTTTAAGCCGTGCTAATAAAGAATAGAATTTAAAATGAAAAAAGAATAGGTTTATTACATAGGCGGCATTTACCCAATAATAGGTTAACTACAACATTATAATGGCAGCACTAGTATTGACGTTTTGGGTTCTAAGCAAAATTTGGTATAGTTTGGTTGCAAGTGTGTGCGTGCCACTGTGTAAGCACACGGATTGGTGTAGTTTGACCGGCCTCACTTCGTTGTTCGCAGCGCTATATCTTTACTTTTTATTTGATCTGAGGCTTACTAATTGTATGAACATATTCGGAGCCATGGACCTACTATCTGTTTAGATAGTACGTCCATGGATTTTTGTCGTATCTTCTGTAATGTCACTGTACTGCTTTTGGTGATCAATAAAGAATATTTTCTCAAAAATATGCGTAAAAGTTGACATTATTCTTTACATATCAGAACGTGAAGTGCATAGTATATGGCCAGTAAAAAAATTAAAAAGTTAAAAACATTGCAGGCTCGATAAACTCGACAACAATGTCGCATACAAATTCCATTATTGTCGAGTCTCAAACTTTTTAAAAAGTTAAAACGGCCATGGTGTTAATTTGGCACTATTCGTATACAGCCAAATCAAATGACCGGTATCAGTTCTTTTGTTAGAACTCCAGATTTTTTTTATTGTGTTTGAAACAGCTTGTGGTGTTTTCGGTAGAAAAATGCACCTGCAGTTTTTTTTTTAATGAAAAAAGGCGGGAAAGGATTTAATGACATTTAATTTTAAGTGATTTGCAATTCTTTGTACCTATTTAAGGTAATAAAAGTTTATTCTATTTTTTTTCCTTCACCATTTTTGAGAAAAGCTTTATATTAGTCTCGGCTGGAATAGCAATTGCTGGCTTCGTATTAGTTAAACGGACTCGCAAATACTCATACTCAGCCAGCAATTGCCTACTTCCAGGCCACGACAATAATGTACTATTGTATTTTATTGAATTTTTTTTTTTTTTTTTTAATTTATTTATAAATTTAATAACAACTTAAGTAGAATTACATATATATTCTCGCCAAACTGTTACGTTTGAGTGCGAGACGCGCTCAGTTTTTATACATATAATTAACCTATTAAACTCATCCTATAAACTATCTAACAGCTTCAGAAAAGAAACCAATAAATAAGTAGGTAGGTATAGGTACTTAACTATGAAAATTCAAGAAGACATTCTTTTAGTTTGTTCTTTAGCGTGGGTTTACTTAATCTAGGACTTTGTCGTAGCAACGTAATCTGGTTGAATATTTTTGGTACTACGTACTTTGAGGTTCTTTTGCCATAATAGTTTTTCACTTTTGGCTGCACAAGCTTTTTTTCTCTTACACTCCTAGTATTATATTTATTATTAGTTAATAATTTGTACTTTTCACTGTAATAATGCTCTAATCCTAGCAAGTATGTGACTTTCTTATCCACGGGTAAAATTTTACATAGGGAAAACAGTTTGTCATAGTCTTTTTCACAATCTTACTCAATCAGGCGTTACTTTGCGGAGGTCCATATTAATGAACTAAAACAATTACTTTGCTCACCCGCGACCTTCAGTAATTGTTTTAGTTCATTACTATTGTATTGTATTGTCACTTAAAACGTTTTCTTTATTTCTTTCCGTAGACATAGTTTTAACACGTTCCCTGTCCTGTGTGTGTATACACTTGGATGCAAAAACCGTTACCCACAAATCCATACATCCAATAAACAAAATACAATAAATATTGATGTAGACTTGAGGAGCAAATTAAGGGCCGGCGCTCACTGACGGCATGGCACGGCAGATTACATACGAATTTTACCGCAGCATCCCTCGGCACGTCGCATCGAAATAAAGTAACATGAATTCTAAACTCATTGAAACAAGATTCAAAATAACTTGATAGTAATAAAATCCTTTGCCATGCCATGCCGTCAGTGAGCGCCGGCCCTTACCCTTTGTATGGGGGACAGGGAACGTGTTTTAGTAGCATGGGTAGCTCGTCATTAGCTAGCTAGCTAACTGTTACTGTAGCGGAATATGGAATGGGTGTAGGTCAGGAAGTGGTCAATAAAACAACATCGTAAGGGCAAGTTGTATATTGGAGACGGGGGCGACGCGCTGCTGCGACCCTAACACAACGCCACACGGGCCATTATTGCTCGGCAGCGTAATTGACAATCTTCGTGCCTTCTGCAAGGGCGAACCGAGGCAAATTACAATTTTTTTCCATGGCAATATCAAGTCAATCGAAACGGACCGTACGGTTAATGTACGTTCCGGAATATACATCCCGGAATGTACGACCTATGGCAAAGTACGCCCTGATAATTTATGTACTGTGTATTAATTACGACGTGCTTTATTAGGATTCCGACTTAGATTATTTATAAACTAGATAGAGTGTCAGTAGCAAAAATTGCGATACAAAACGTCCAAAAATCTATTTGACAGCTTCATATTACGATCTCGTTACGTCATTCAAACTGAAGCGAGGCAAATGACATATAAGCCAACTGTTGGCTTATATTTTTCGGGACGTTTTCATGCCGGCGAAGCTCTATCTAGTGTATAAATAATCTAAGGATTCCGAGGCAACTATCACTCTTAACCTCTAACGTACATCAACCGCATGGATATAAACTACCGTAAAGTCGTATTTAGTATTTAGCCAAGATTGGGCAAGATTTTAACATTGCATATAAATACCCCAACTGCCTCGTCTCACCTTTGCACTTTTATAATATAATATCATCACAATTTTCACAAATATTTCATAACCGAATTTCCTTAAACGCCCGCTAGATGGCGCTGACGATAACATACATAAAACAGCGCCATCTAGACCAGACTCCATTACTTAACAATAAGGCTCAATCATAATCATAATAGAAACATAACTTTATATACAAACTAGCGCAGCGGCGCGGCGTCGCCCGTCGCGTATCACAAACGTCCGTCGCATCTCGGTCACGTCACGAGTCGTGCTCTAATATTTCGTTCATCATAATTAATAATAATCATATTCACTCGATGTCCCTTTGCACAGAATTGTTTATTCCTGGGTGTTGGATTACAATTTAAATGCGTTCAATGCATGATTAACTGGCCAGTATAGGAGTCGTTACAAATCGCGTAGATTCCCGCTAATTTTTTATTTAAATTTTCCACTGGCAGCTGAAAGTGGTTCCGGCAGCTTTCCACTCCACACATACTTAATTAAAAGTAACGTGATGTTTAATGTTTCGTTATTACAAAATGTGATGTTTTTGGAACGGGCAACGCAAAACCTTTTTTTTTTCCTTAAAAACAAAACGGTTTTTGACAAAAAAAACCGTTTTATTAATTGTAAAAACCGGTTTCACATTCACTGGTTTGATATAAATAAGTTATAAAAATAAATGAGAGTAGGAAACTGCCTATTTAATGTGGAGGCAGAGGCATTATTGTTTAACGCATTCGCAATAACAATCGCATTAGCAACCAGTAGTTAATCAAACAAAATCGACTGAAAAAAGTTCAGCTGTGGCACTAAAACCTGTATGAGTAATTGTCTGTCGCATAACGGAATCCATATGATCCATTGTATTATTTTTAATCCGTGAGTCCTAGCCATGTCCTGGTGGGCTAGTGTACTATTTAAAGAACAAATCAATAGTAAGCCACCATCGAATGTAACAAATGAAGTACCTTCCAATTGATCAATGAATAAAGAACTTTAAATATTTGAAATATTTTCATAATAGGGTGGGGCCGCGAACGCCCCCATGTGTCATGTGTTACGCAAATCTAAAGATAATGTCAATGAATTAAAACTAATTACAATTTCTGCGATCACACGCCACGCATGGTGGTGGTCACTAAGATTTTTAGTTGACGGACGTACTAGTCGATTTTGGTAACACACGGCTCACGGCGGTTGAAATGCTTCACATCCCCATACAGTACACCCAATTAAAAAACTAGCAACTCTTCTCTTCTCGGTGTAAAATGTCCAACTTTTTAACTCTACTATACTATTTGTCAGCTAAATTGCGATGGTGTGCGTTAGACAATAAGCCTGCTGATTTTCGGTGAATTTAATGATGTTATGGTCAATAATGTTGCTTAACCAGATTAGTTTTTCGGGCTGGCTGACGTTGGAACTCAATGGTTATATAAGTTTGGCGCGTGTACTGGCGGGTGAAAGCCCATCTCCACTAGTCCCCTGAGGCCGTGTGTCCGTGTAACTACACGGCCACGGGGCTGTGTGAGGGCACGTCTTGTCTCCCCTCCTATGTCCACGTGTCGAGTTCGTCCGCTCAAATATCTCAGACGAAAATAGAGATAAGTTTTCTCGGTAAAGTGGAAATACAATTCAATGTAATTATTTATAACATCCCTTGTTTAAAATAGAGTCCTATTAACACGTTCTCTGTCCGCATGCCCCCATGTGGGGTTATGAAGCTTTTTTCAGGAGTCTGTGCTTCCATTACGGGTTCACGGCTTCGAAGTTGAAGCACACTTGGCCGTGTGACTTTGCCAAATCATTTTGTACGGGGACAGTGAACGTGTCTTAAACTTTCGTGATTTTCACTCATAATTACTAAACTGAACGGGACTTATCATTATCACGCAATAGATATTTATTTATTTACCTTGACGTTTCGGCCACATTGCAGCAACCGTGGTCACGAGTTAACTCAAAAAACTCTGACCACTCTGACTCGTGACCACGGTTGCTGCAATGTGGCCGAAACGTCGAGGTAAATAAATAAATATTTATTGCTTGATAAGTCCCCTTTAGTTTAGTAATTATGAGTGAACGTGTCATTGCAATATTATACAATACAAATTTTTGTAGCATTAAATTTATTTATTAATCGGAGTATTCAAGGTGTTTAAAAATAATTCAACACGACCGTACTGTAATCGCGCACGTGCGCGTTCAGATATTTTTGAGCACCTCGAATGCTCTGATGTTTATGATGGCGTTTGCACAACCTAATAGTTCGTGCCCTTATGCCAAATTACATGATAGCATGAATTATCAAGTCGTGCATTAATACCGTTCATTCTGGGCACAGTAATCGCACCCGAACAAAGGTTTCAGTAGGAAGGAGATTGTGTTTTAGTGTCGGCTGCCCTAGCCAGGTGTTTGAGCGGAGGCTTCAGTGTGGGGGGGCGCGTCACTGGCTGTTGGCGAGCTCGTCCATGCGGCATCTGCAACAGTTATGAACACATTCACTATGTGTGTGTCGTGGTAAGATCGTAGAATTGACCGCTCCGTGCGGTAGACCATTTCATGAAATGACGGCATTTCAAAAAAAAAGAAACAGATAAAGTTAAAACAGAAAAGACAGGCTGATGCCAGGAATCGAACCCGGGTGCTCGTCAATCCAAGGACGTGTGCTTCACCGTATACACCAACCCGAGCGCTAGCACACATGTCGACATTCCCCAACGTATTCTCGAGGCAGTTACTACTTTGCGAATCTTTTGTCGCCAAGCGCCATCTATATGAAGTGTCCGTACGACACATCAAACAGCTACACATACACATAGAGCATATAGTGCCCTTCTGGAACGAGAGATGGCGCTGTTTACAACAGATACATCACTATGAAACCCGCCCTAGCATTTTTTTTATTTGTTCTAGTTACAATATAGTTACGTAAAATAATCTTTAACCTTTTCGCCGCCATGTCAAAAAACAACTATCGTGCCTCACACACCAAAACTTTTTGCAAGACAGCAAAAATAAACCTTATGTTGCAGCAAAGCCTCGACTTGATATGAAGTCGTGGCGTGTGGGGCACGAAATGTTCTGACTTGATATCCTGTCAACGTTAACGGAAAACCGTAAAAATAAATACAAAAATTGGGAAGTAAAATTTCCAAGTTTTGATAGATGACTCGGTGTCATCTTAGTTCGTCCCATTTGTTTTTTTTTGTTCGGATAAGAATCCATACTTCATTCCTAACTTTCGTTGGTAAGCTTTTGCCATCTTTGCTCATGTTTGTAGTCTGTCTTCTTGTTATTGCGGCTTATTCCGGTGTTCGTCATCTTTGGGCGAGTTCGACGTCAGCCTCTCGTTTTCAGTCTCATTCCTTGTCGTTTAAAATAAAACAGTTTTTTACCTGACGGCCATCTCGGCCACCTCCAGGCTGGGGTAGTCCAGCTCCTTGACCAGGCAGAGCAGCGCCGACAGCAGGTTCGAGTTCTGCGACAACACATTATAATAATAACAAAACAAACTAATAAATAATCCATTCCATTTTTAATACAAGCTTTTTTGCTGATCGTACTTTTTGACTCTTGTTACCATTTAGGACCAAAGTACTCGTCAAGATGGATCAAACGAGCCTAAGCTCGACGGGGTCGTGTCGTTTTATGACAGAGTTCCTATGGCCGCCTTTCAGCTCCATCATCAGATCGGCTCTTTGTTATGTTGTCATCCGATTTACACATATAATGCAAAATTTTAGCTCAATCAGATATCTAGAAGTGGGTCAAATTTAACTTGCAAGCTTTGATGACACACGGACAACGGGACGGGTGAAGGTAAATGAAAGCTTGTAATAAAAACCAATAAATAAATTATGGGACAATTGTTAGAGGTGACGCCATCTAGTGGGTAATTGTGGTACTAATGTGCGATGGTACGAGCCTGATTCGATCCGGTAACTAGATCACTAAAGGGTTTATAGCTGGCATGCGTTAGATGGCGCCACCTACGACACCTTACTAATCAAAACGGCATTTGTAAAATTTTTCTTCCAATAGAGCCATATTACTCAGGCGATTTGCGAACGTATTAGAAGCGGAGCGTACGCGCACCGTGTCCGCCGCGGGCGCGAAACAGATTTAAAACATCGCGAGGAAACCTGAATAAACCTGCGAATAAATTCAATGGTGTGTATGAAGTTCTCAATTCTCACTGGGCCCGCGTGGGAGCTGCGGCCCAAGCCCTCTCATTCTGTGTACGTACGTGAGTGTCATCATTTCATCTTTCCATCGTTTCATAAACATGATGTCAAACCGCCGCCGTAAGTAGTCAAGTAGTCTCTTGATTCCGAATTTATTTCAGGTTTTACTGTGTGTGACGTGCGGTGAGTATAGTGTAGGTTTTAGGCTTAAAACAACTAAATTTCATAATACCTTATTCACTAATACCCCTAATTTTCAAATTACCATGGGCTCATAATACCTAAAATTTCAAATTTTAAGAGGAGACAATTTGAAATTTTAGGTATTTTTAGGTACTATGAGCCCATGGTAATTTGAAAATTAGGGGTATTAGTGAATAAGGTATTATGAAATTTAGTTGTTTTAAGTCTAAAACTAGTGTAGCGACTGACTCGTGTGACGGGGCGGCGCGTGAACCCGCGGTGCTCGGCCATGACGGCGGAGGGATACTCTCTGTCCCGCTCGCGCGCGCTCGCCGCGCTCATGCTGTCCCGCTCGCGCGCGCCCTCGCGCTCCCACTCGCCGCGCCCCCCACCCCCGCCCCCGCCCCCGCCCCCGCCCCCGCCGTACTCCGATCTGAAACACGAGTCGGTGTTGTAGCGACGATGGCGCCATCTAGTAACGGATAAGTCAACTGCCACGCTCCGACGAACAAGTAACTTATAGCTAGACCGATAAAAATAAAGCGTGTAATGAGTCCTCGTGTGCCTGCCACCCGCACCTCTCCCGGCCCCCTTGGTCGTCATACCCCCCCCCCCCCCCCCAGCCCCTGTACCGCGCGCGCGAGGACACATTTAAACGGTTTAGCTATAGCGTTCTTCAAAAACATTGTACATTTAATTATTTAATTACGGACTCAGAATGGGTGCGATTACTGTACGACCTCGTATTGAAAATGACAATAATGCACGACCTGATAATTCAAACCCCCATGTAAATTCCATAAGGGTTATCAGGGGCCTGTTGCATAAAGTACAACTAATATTACAAGCGGAACTCCCGCTTGTAATATAAGTTGTACTTTGTTATGCAACAGGCCTCAGGTCGTGCATTATGGTGCTACGGCTTTAACTCTTAAAAGGTAGAGGCGATTTACCGACCACATGCATTGCTTTGGAAATTTAACCTTATTGCTTTTATAAAACGTCACAATATCCATTGTAATTATTGAAAATATGACTAGCTTTAAAAATATAATTTATCAGGTATGCATTCGATAGCTGCTTTTGATTCTGTGTGTATAGGTACAATACAATACAATGACTCTTTATTGTACACCACAAATAATACAATACAGAAAAACAAGTACATGAAAAAAAATAAGGTAAGCAATGGGCGGCCTTATCGCTTCGAAGCGATCTCTTCCAGGCAACCTTTAAAAAAGAAAGAAAGAAAGAAAGCAAGGAATGCATTTCAGCAGGTACTCCAATAAATGGGGCCTTATTAAGCGTATCGACAGCAATGTACCGCGACTCACACGAACGATCTGTCTCATAGCATCTGTGGAGCTAGTCTGGGGGCTACTACGAGATTCGAACCGAACCTTATGACCGCCAGCGTCGGCTATAGACGACAGTACGGTAATACAAAATTAAACCTACCCGCATCCGCATAAGAATCAATTTTGTTCCAAACAAAAACGATGCGTGGCGGTCAAAAGGTTAAAATCATGCCGCCCATTTCACTCATCTGTTATATACTATTAGCAGGGACGGGACGGCACAATACGAAGTTGAAATTTAAAATCTCGTGGTATAATGCGGCAATTGCATTAAGTCGACCACATGCGGTGGCCGCAACAGTGTAAAGCACACGGTAGTCGGCCACCGCCTAGTTATGGCCACCGCATCAGGCGGACAGACTAATGTGAAGACGACGTTCGTTCGCCGAAGTAGTTCGAAACAAGTTCGGCGACCGCATTAGGCGAACGAAGCAGTGTAATAGGGATGTTGACACCATTCAAAAATAATTCGAAGACATGACTCCAGTAAAAAAACGCTTTATTTTAGCCCTAAAACCCAGATTAATTTTCGATTAACTGCAAAATTTGATTTTTTGTTGCTTTAAAACAAATAAATAGTTAGTTAATTGAGTATGCGAACAAGTGACGTCATATGTTGCTATTACCATTCAAACTCTATGGGAGAAATGTGTTTTGACAGCTCATAAAAAGTACGTCAGTTGATTGGTGGTGTCAACATCCCTATTGGGATGTCCCAATTTTTGACAACGTATAATAAATCGAAAACCGTTTGGAGAAATAGGCTTTGTGAAGCGTTTTCAGAAATCAGATTCCAAAAATATAATAAACTGAATTAAATAAAGAAAATTTAAGTAATGACCTTCATTTGACCCCTGCAATGAATCGTCACAAAGGCAGATGTAAAGCAGGTCTACACTCTAAAGCAAATTGACAGTTTGAAATGTTGCTGTCCTGCTTATAATAGCAAAGAGTGACAAAGACAGAACTTTAATCACATGATGCGCACCTGGCTTTATTTAAACAGTTGTCATTTATCGTAAAGTCCGAAATGTATACGAGTATTTCCAATGTAATTTTACAAATTTAATTATTAAATTACTACGTTACAAGTAAATATAAAAGAATTTAAATATCAGATTTTAATAAAAAAATATCTATTTACTATCACACCATTAAACAAACACGAATAATCGAAGCTAAAAAAGAGAAATAAATAAAACTATTTTGTCGTGGTTCATTTAGGACCCCAAGCCGTACTTGTATTATTGACAGTGACAAGACAAATCAGTAGTGTTACAGATTATGTTATGTACGACTTGAATTTTTCTAGGCAACGGAACGTGGCTCTCTCACTGTGACGTCATCCAACGTATTTCTTAAAAAAATTATAAAAAATTAAATACTCAACCAAATTCAAAATCAATGAAAATGGTTTCTTAAAATATTCTATTCTTTCCAAAAAAAATATAAAACTATAGGTTATTTTTTTTGGTGCATCCCAATTGCCGCATAAGGGCTGACCTGTCGCCGCGCTCGTAGTAGGCGTCGGGGTGCGGCGGCGAGGCCAGGCCGTTCGTCGCATACGCGTACTCCTGGAAACCAACAACACCACCATTTAACACCTGGTTACAACCACTAAACGATTCCGCCCTTTGAAACTCTAACAGTGATACGCTAAGTCGTCTATATCTACCCCCAGGGGTCGACGAAGAACTGAGGGGTGTACGTACGCAAAAATACACATTTGAAGATTTAAATCATAAAGTAACAGTTTGGAGATCTCTCTGGTCTAGGATGATCGAAGGTTGGAAAAACGTCCGTCCTTTCTATCAATATACATGACGACTGAGTTAAAACTGCACTCAATTGTCCACTCTATGAATCTACGAGAAGAGCAGAGTGCGGGAGGAATGGCGACGGATGTGAGGCTGCCACCGATTCTGATGTGACGACGAAGATACCTTGGACTACTTAAATTAGTTGCTAAATAGTCAACTTGCTGCTTAGCAGCTTGTTCCTGGTCAAAAAAATTGAGGACCAGTTGCTTTTTAGATGAACAGCTATTTATACGAAATGCGATATAGACCATTTGCTAATTCGCAGGTAGCTCCATAGGCGAATTGCTTGCTAATCAGACCCAGAGCTACTAGCCCGGTATAGGGTCCATTTATGACTTCAAAATCAAAGACTTTAGTTCACGAAATGTTTAGGTTTTTAAAATGACGGTCGTTTTTCCAGTGAGGATAAATGACGAGGCAAAACCAACTGGCAGAAATACTGCGAAGCTTTAAGCTTCAGACATTATGTGGTACATCTCTTTAAGAAATACATGTTATGTAGCTTCTCTTAATGATTAAAATGAAAATGAGTGTATACCGTAATGTGTATGGAAATTTTCACGTAACTCTTTAACAGTTATCAATGCATATGTCACAGGGGTCATTGTATAACCTTTGATCAATTATAACTAATTATAATTGATCAAAGTGTATAACTATTCTATTCTACTAGTGGTTTGTAATACTGATGATATGTGAGGTAGATGTTAGTACATACCGTGCCTCGTGGCAGAATCAAAAGCATTGCGAATAACTATGTGACAATTTGCATACATGTTTAATATTGTCTAGTATTATTATTTAAAAGCGAAAAAGTTTTTCGGGTGCCACTGTTGGCGTATGTAAGCGATTAAGAATTTCGGGGGAGTCGGTTGGATGCGACGTGGTTCAATTGGTAGAACACCCGTTGGGGCGCATGCCCGGGAGACGTGGGTTCGTATCCCGCCGGCGCACTCGAAAAACTTTTTCGCTTTTAAATAATCTTAGATCGGTGAGCAGCCGTACTGCTAATAAAATAAATAATATTAGTATTATTATGTAAGACATATTTGCTAAAGGATTTAGACTGCAATTAACTTTAACGGATCTACGAGCGTTATGACCACAAGCAGGCTGAAGAAATTGCGAGTAGCCAGCCAGTTAATGTTGTGTAGGATTATTGGAACCTCATTAGAAAAAACCGCGGTCTACGTCCCATAGAAAATAATGTCGAATCGTCAGGAATAGTATAAATCCCCTTATTTACATTACCATACGTAAATACCGAGCATCTGCAATACATGTAGATAATTTTACAGGGTATAGTTTTAACTTCACATTTGTTTTACTTTAAAGAAAAATTGTAAATTGGTTCAATTTGTCAGATAAGCGGAATTATCCAATGCCGATTTGCATTATTTCTGACGTCATGTAATTAACCATGGAAAAATAATTAAATTGTTTTTATATTCAAGGGTCGGAAAAACGTTCGTCATTTTTAAGAGTGCATAGCGACGACCATTTATAGAACCCATTTATGTGTCAAAAAGGATGTTAACAATCTACTAATATTATTGGAGCATATTGTAACATACTAAGAAAGTCTCTACGACACGAAACAGAGGATTATCTCACGCAATCGAAATCACAATGGCTTTTAGGCGCAAGCAACACAGAAGAGGCGTGGGACGGGGGAGTGGCGCAGTCGCGACGGCCCTTGGATAAGTTTTCATACTAAATGTATAAGCGTCGCGATCCAAAGCAGACAGAAGAGACGACGCGCACGCGCACGACTCTTCTGTGTGGCTTGCGCCTTACTTATACTTCTTTCTGACAAACGATATAGGATGATGGCGCGTTTGACAATGCGGCCCTAGGGTTAGGATTTCAAAATGACGGGCGTTTATCCGACCCTAGATTATCTGCCTGTGTGTGTGTGTCTGTGCGTGTGTGTGTGTGTGTGCGTGTGGTCGCGTTCACCTTGACGCTGTGCGCGGAGACGGAGTGGCGCAGCGGCGGCTCGTCGCGGCGCCGCGGCTGCGGACCACAACAAGCTGGCAACGAGCTACCACACGTCGCTACACCTTAACTTATACTACATCTACATTCAGCCCCTTTGCCACGGTTGGTTATATCAATTTGCTTCGGAGCAAAATGCAAAAAACGCAAAATATACACAGCGCATTATTGTGAAACACGTAGAACGTACAAAAAGCAAAAAAGTACTACATTCGCAAAATGTACAAATCGGAATGTCTTATTTGAGAATGTACTTTTTGCTCTTTGTAAGTTCTGCGTGTTTCACAATATGCGCTCTGTACATTTTGCGGTTTGTGCATTTTGGTCTGAAGCGTATCAATCAACTAACCAGAATCAGTATTTCCTAGTAGCAAAATTTCCATTAGCATTTTTCATCAAATGATATTTTTCCAACTGAGAGTTTTTAAAATGAAGCTTTATATACACAATCGCCTTGTTTCCCAATTTCAATCGACACAGAAACATGTACTTAGGCTCGAGTTATGTTAAGCTTGCATCGGCCCGAAGGACCAAAAGCGCACAGAATTGGAAGCTCCGCTGTTGACACTGTTTTTGTGCCGATTCAATTGGGAAAAAACGCTACTGTGAAAATAAGCTTCAGTAAAAAATCATAGTGGGGAAAATGAGAGTAAAAATTTTGCTATTAGGAAATAATCTAATCTAACCAGCAGCTGTGTCTTTTTGCGATTGACAATAACGTTGGATATTTAAAAAGATATCAAATAAAATATAAAAAAACCGGCCAAGAGCGTGTCGGACACGCACAAGGTAGGGTTCCGTAACCATTACAAAAAAATCAAGTAATATTTTTCTAAGGATTTCGTATGTGTACGGAATTATCCAAGTTTAGGTATGTTTTATACCTTAGGCTACTATTTAATCTTAAACTACAAATAATTTCCAATCAATCTTAGCCGCTATAATTTTCCTAGTAAATTTGATATACTTACTACCATTCTGAATTTTTTCAAATTTTTCCGCCAACAGTTTAGATTTTAGAGGGGGGGGACGCTCGATTTTAATGAAAATTTTCACTTTAAAGTTGAATATTTCGCAAACAGATCACTGAATAGAAAAATCATGTTAGCAACCCCGCAATGGTTTTATAAGACCTATCCAACGATACCCCACACTATAGGATTAGTCGAGAAATAGTTATTTGTTATACAAGGGGGGAAAGTTGTATTTTAACTGCGAGTGTTCATTTTGAAACACGAGCTATCGAAAGGATTCTATGATTGACCACGAGCGAAGCGAGTGGTTCAAAAATAGAATTCTTTCGATAGCGAGTGCTTCAACACACGAGACGTAAAATAACTTTTCACCCGTGTATAACACAAAACTTTTCACCTCACTACAGCGAGGAAAATAAGAAAAAGGGTTTGTACTATCAATTATTATTTATTTACCTCTTTGTCAATACAATAATTTTGAAGTACTTATAGAAATATTGGTAAAATCAAAAATAATGCAAAATAGCCTAAGCAAATCCAGTCTTTATGGAACTATTCCAATACCGACATATCGTCACTACTTTGAAAAAACTCGTATCTCCAATCAATGAATAAACCAAACTGAACTTTATTGCACATCGAGTAAAGTTCAATTAGCCAGATTATCGATTTTGAGATACGAGCAAACTGTATTACTGTTAAATTGTATACCGTTTTGACTTAAGTTTTTTTTTATTATTTCGGATGCGTTTTGTTCGCACATCGACTTACTTGGACTGTCAGAACATTTTATCCGTTTTTACAACAAGAATGAAGGTTAATGTTGAATGCTGATATTTATGAATTAAAATAAAGTTGTAAGACTGTATTTAATGTTTTTTACTCGATGCAATTCATTAATTGTGATGTTAAAAATTCAGCACTTTTAACGTTTTACGTTTTGTTAGCTGTCAAATATTACTTCAGCTGCCTTCAAATGTCAAAACTCTTTCTTCACTTGTGGATAAAAAGCGATTTTCTCAATAGATGTCAAACAAACAAAAAGGGCTTTCCGAGCTAGTGAGGTGAAAAAAAAATCACCCCCCCTTTACGTCTATGGGAGGTACCCAAAAAAAAAAATTTTTTTATTTTTTATTTTACCACTTTGTTGGCGTGACTGATATGTATATTCATGCCAAATTACAGCTTTCTAGTACTAACGATCTCTGAGCTTAGCCGCGGACAGACAGACAGACAGACAGACAGACGGACAGACATGGCGAAACTATAAGGGTTCCTAGTTGACTACGGAACCCTAAAAAGGAGCAACGGAGCAGAATGTAAACACGCCCCGCCGCTCGCGCTGCCGGTCCCTTGACTTCCGCACAAGAAACAGCTCTTTTGGGGAGCGCCGCGCAATGGTAATGGCATTGGCATGAGAAGTATGATGTTCACACACTCGTCCTGCACTTCTCTGCCCACTTCGGCTGAATGTAAATGCGGCATTACTAGCTAAGTGGATCGAATCCGTGTTGCGGAAAAACATCGATAGTTAGAAGAATGCGCCTTCGCAAGTGAAGAGACGATACGCGGTTTCTTAAATCAAGTTTAGGCCCAATCAGACCCCGTTAAAGCTGCATACAATTTAACCAGAATGCAATTCTGCAGCCTTGGATCTCAAGTTTTATCACAACACGAATTCCAAACCGTTATATTATGATTATGCGTTGATAAATTTCAAACTCCAATTATACCCACCCGAAAAAAGAAGAAATAAATATCTTATTTGTTATAATATAAACATATCGCGGACCAGAAGACATGACACGGGAAGGCCCCCAACAAGATGGACTAACGATCTGGTGACGGCGGGAACCGGGGAAAAGAGCACAGAAGAGTACAGAAGAACACGGGAAGAAGAGCACAGAAGCATACGGTCAGCGCATCACCGATCGTTGTGGAACATTTTGGGCGAAGCCTTTGTCCTACTGCGGACCTTTCGGCTGATATGATGGTCATAACTTAATTTCTTTTATAGCGATCATGTTGGTGTTTGATATTTATCAACTCGTATTTTATTGAAGGTGAGATTACTGCAGCATTAAACTTTCTAGATACTCGACTGATGATCAACTCAAAGCCATTCGGTTGAAGTGAGGATGCGAGCGTGGTATTTAGATACAGCTTGATCTCTGAGGTTACACGAGGCGTTGTGAACTAGATATTATATTAAATACAAACTAAAACATGGATGCACAGAAAAACTCAGAAAAAAGAACAGCTCTGGGAATCGAACCCAGATCAGGTCCTCAGCATTCCGTGCTGCGTTCTATACCACCACAACTGGTTGGGACTTGGACACTATTTTATCTATGCATCACACATTTCAGCTTCCTTAATGCTTGCGCTGCGATGTTGCGGTTTTACGAAGACAGTGTCTCACCATTAGATAACACTTGCTCGTCGTAGACAAATAACGCATAAACGAAGCGCTTACAATACAGTTTTGTGACGAGCTATATAGCTCGGGGAGCTCGGTGATGGTTCGAGGAAATTTTCATAAAGAAAAAAAAGTGTCTTTCATTTTTGAGTCAGAAATGAAAGACACTTTTTTTTCATTATGAAAATTTCCTTTTTTAAAAAAATAAATAAAGGGTACACTCTTTATTGAATGCCCGTGTGTGTATGTGTGTGTGTGCGTGTGTGACTCACGTCGTAGTGGGAGCGCGTCATGGCGGGATGCTCCAACCGCTCGTCGTCGGGCGAGGCTTGGGGCGCGCGCCGCGGCGACAGCGGGCAGAGCTGCGGGGCAAACTTATATTACAACACTCACTAACCGTATTCTTGTTTAATACAAGGATGGTTTGAGGTCTTCAGGCGTTTACAGTAAGCTAAAAAATGAAAGAACGAACGAACGAACTAAAATAATTAACAATAGTGATCATACGTCTGTGTGGTAAAGGGGTGGTCAGCCGAAGATACAGCTGTCAAAAGGACATTTCATGACGCCATCGTCCGTTCAGTTAGGTACATTCTTTTAAGAACTATAACACACTAACAGCGTTAGGCGCCATATCCACACGTTATACCCCCCCCCCACTGCTCGACGACGCACGATAAGTACGAGATTCGATGGGCGGAGTCAATCGAAGAGTCCTATCTTTTCTGCCATAATCTCGTATGGCCTATTATCGTGTGGCATAATTACAATTTCGCCGAAACTAATATCGCATAATCTTGTTTGGCCTAATAATACCATGGTATAATCGGTTACCTATCACACTCTCGAAAATTTTATTTTCGAATATTGAAATTCCGAAAGCGTTAATTATCATAAACGTAAAAGAAATAAAAGAACATAAGCAACTAATGATGATTCAATACACAAAGGAAACTAAAACCTGTGCTTGTGCTGTACAGGCCTTATACTACGAAGTGCAAAATTCGAACTTCGTATCGTGGCATTCCTCTCACGCTAATAGTATTTAATACGAGAGCGAGCAAGACGATGCGATACGAACTTCGATTTTCGAATTTCGGAGTAGACCCTCAGAACAGAACAGAAAGTGAAATAAAAAACTGTGCATTTGTCATCAGACGAAAACTTAAAAAAACTAGAAGCCAATTCATCTGAAATTACGAAACAAGAACCGAATACATAGTACTAGCATTTATGGTGGATTCAATATAATATGTAGATTGGAGATTGGTCCCTGTGACAGCTCCCAGCTGTCAAATCCACATATCACAGGGCTGAAGCTGCATTGATTACACCATAAGCTAGTGTTGGTAGGTAAATATAAGAAAAAGTGTACAGTGTAAGAATAAACATACATAGACTGCTAAAATCATTACCCTTCCGTAGTCGGGTAAAAAGTTAAAATAAAATACCTATAATATTTGTGCTTTACTTGGTGCGGTTACCAAAAATACTAATGGATACAAGCGAACAATAAATAATGTTAAGTTTAAAGCAAATCCCGAGAGCATGCGTCCTCGAGACCTCAGAGATACTGTGAAGGAGCGCCCGCCGTCCCACGTAGCACTGCCTGGGAAGTTGTGGGACCTCGGTGGCTAGTGGTGCCAGTGCCATCATAAGTTACAACACACGTTGAGAAAAGCGATTTATTAACAAAACATTACGTTACTTGAAACAGGGGCTAAATTCAGGAACGGGCCTTCACGGGTTTGGTAGCGGTAATTCAATCGCTTGGGTTGGGTTTGGTTTGAACTGCTATCCAGGAACGCCAAAAATCACTGGTTTGCGAGAGGTTTGGGCTGAGTTTGGGTTGAGCCTTATTTATTTGTTTATTTATTTACAAAGCGAATTAACAGGAAAACAAGGCTCATCCCAAGCACAACCCATTCCTATCCTCTCCCAAACGATTGAATCAGGAACCGCTCGCAAACCGTGTTGGCCCGTTCCTGAATCTAGCCCCAGATCACCCAGAGACCTTAGGGCTTAGGCCTTAGGGGTCTTCCCACATCTGTCGACGCAAAATCGATCAAAAAAGGTTTTATGTCCACGCAATTTATCTTCATATCTTCAGACACCGAGCGTGTCAGACGTGCCGTATCAGACAGCGACAAAATTTTCTTTACGCATACTGGCGGGCACGGCCCGTGTATGCGCGGTCGCGTTACGATAGATATATGAATTCATTAATAGAAACTGTATACCTAGAAGAATATAATTTTGTCTGACACGTGTCTGACACGTTCGGTGTATGTAGATAACAAGCCTATCTAGTGTGATGTAACTCAGGGAAGCCTGTACTTTAAAGGTGCGGGGGATTGGATGGTGGGAGTCCTGGGGGTTAGGGTTGGTGAGGAGGGGGGACGTTACCTGCGGCTCGGCGCGCTCCGGCTCCGGCGGCGCGCCCTCCGAGCTGTCGCTGCCCTGCGCGCGCGCAACCGTTAGTACACACAAACACGTCGCATACAGTATAGTGTTAGCATTCGGACAAAAATATTAGTTGGAAGCCAAATAACACACACATTGTATTAAGTCGTCACTCATGTATGTCATGACATCGTAAGGTCGGGATATTTTGACCCTGAAGCGCAACACACGTAGAGCGCGGGTGCGGGTCGGGTGCGGGTGGGATCGAGTCGGGTCGTTTTCGACGCGTGAGCCGCGCGCTACGTTGTATTCGAGTACGTATTACATACGAAAGTACGTACGAAAGACCGAATGTATTAAAACATCGAATGGGTCAAAAGACCGACACGATTTTTTTCTGAAACCGTTAACTTTTTAAGATTGTTATAAAACAAACCCACCTAAGCTATATAATGGGTTCTGTATGATGCCGTTTTAATAAATTCTGAAATGTTTACGGTTTCAGAAAAAAATCGTGTCGGTCTTTTGATCCATTGATGTTTTAATACATTCGGTCTTTCGTACTTCGGTATTGTAATACATACCCTTGTATTCACACGAAGCGGGTCGGGTCGGCGGTGTGCCCACAGCGGCTAGCGAGAGGCAGTGTCTGACGATGTCGGAGGGGTAGGACGCAGACGAGGAATTACTGTATTTTTATTTTGAGAAATAGTGTTCAGAAAAAAAAAGAATATGTGGCTGTAATCGTAATAACGTGAGAATTACGAGTAATTTAAGGCCGCCCCGTCCGGCCGTTACCCGCCCGTCCCGCGCCCGCCGTCGGTGTGATGTTGTTCATATACCAACTATGTAAATAGGCCCGTCGCACTCACGATCCGACCCGCTCTGGACCCGCACCCGTCCTCTGAGTGTGTTGCGATTGAAGGATAACTTTAAAGGATAACTTTAGGCACTGTTATTATTTCATTACTACATTGAAATTGTGGTTCATTGCCGTATGATTGGTTTTAGCCGACGCGTTATTTGGTATGTTTTATTTTTATATTAGACCCTTACATATGTTGTTTTCATATGGACCAAAGTTACCCTATTTTGGGTCAAAGTAAACCGACTTTACGGTAATAAAATACATACTTGTAAAGTAGGTACACATTATGCAGATACAAATATATTAACAAAGACGATGATGACAAAGTCCCGAGTGTGTTAGGAATATTGTAAGTGAATTGAAAACTTCTGAGCCTGTCCAAAGAATCAATCTTGGTTTATAAAACAGCCCACCTCGCTTCTAACTTCACAACCCCTTAAGAAAATGTAATAAAAAAAAAATTAAAATCATTTATTTTCAGACTGTTATGTCCATAGTTTGTTAGTTACTAGCTTAAGTACTATGTCAGTATCACAATTTATAGATAAATTAAAAGGAATTACAATGTCAGAAAGAATTAATTAATTAAAAAATTAAAAAATATATATATAACAATCAAAAGAAAATACACTCACTAGTTAAGAGATTCCATGTCTGAGAACATGCAGCTCTAGTGTATCGGCTGAGTATGGCTAATGTATTTTTATGTTCATTTATATTTTGCATGCCTAATACTGGTGAAATGTGTAAAACTTTTTGTTTGGGACCTACTGTACAGTCAACGTCATAAATACATAGTGTCTTATGGTTAGTCCGAAAAAAAAAAAAAAATAAAAAAATAAAAAAAAAAAAAAAAAAAATCGCGAAAAATTTTCTTTTAGTTTCTCGTGGTATGCGTATGCGGCCGGGCTAAGATCAAAAATCTTGACAGAACCAAAGATAATGCATAATAATTAATGATAATAATGACGAATGTAATGATGAATAATAATGTTAAGCTAGGTTTAGAACTTTAGACGACGCTTGTTATTGGCCCTCGTATAAACTTTTTCAAGACAAGCCAGCGCTGACTGCCAGCTCTGGCGGGAATAGAGTGCCGGCCTATTTTTCAAGCCAGTGACCTAAATGAAATGAATGCAGTTGGGTTCAGAACTTTTCAATTCATATTATATCGGCGGGTCAGAGACTTTAGTGATCCCGCAGCAGTTACCTGGTCGTGTCGCGGGTGTTCCCGGTAGGGCTCCTCGCGCTCAGGGCTGGAGTCGCTGGAGCGGCGCGCGCGCCTCCCGCCCCCGCCCCCGCCCCCGCTGCCGCCGCTGCGCACGCTTTCCGCGTACGCCTCCTGCGATACAAACCAACGCTTAGCTTAAGGTGTGCCCACTCACACCTATGTATCTCCCATTTATGTTTGTCGTATCGTATAGTATAACACAATTATTAAAAATTAAATAAATTCAAAATTTTAGACTGCATTTTCAAACTACGAGATCGCTGCAAACTTAACAACGCTCCGTACAACTCTTTAAAAAAAATACCGGCCGCAAAAACTTCGAACGCCGCCAAATTGAAATATGAAATTTAAAAATAATTTTGTTTATGCGAAAAAGAAATTAATTCCCAATATCACAATCACAACTCAAAATTTTAGTGCGGGTACATTTTTCAAAAAAAAAACAGGAAAATTGTAATTTCTCGAAAAAGGTGAGACTTTTACTAAGGCCATTTTTGATATTTGCCTACCTTTTTTTTTAATTTATTCAAGAAAAAAGAAAATTAAGTATACATATTAATTATAAACAGCGAGCGAAAATCGCGAATGATTTATCTGTCGCTGATTGTAACACGCTTCCAGTGCATCATCAACATCACATGGCTAGATAGTAACATACTTATATTAAGGTGTTATTTTATGGTCTCACAAACAACACTTAGGGGGTGTTTCACCACCTTATTGTCAAACTACTGGTTACGTAACCAATGAATAAACCAAGTGCTGGACAAATCTGTCAGCTAGTGTTTTTTCAGTTTCACCACTCCGGTCCTGTGCAAACTAAGTACCACTTAACTAATCGTGGGTTTAACAAAAAGTCGGAATGGCAACGTCGCATTACACGACCACGCGTTTCTGTTCGCACACTTTCGTTCAAAGAGTCACTCATTATTAAATCAGAAGAAATGGTTAACTATATAATTTTTGAATACATCTATTTTTTTTGCATAAACAAATATGTAACATTATAATTGATCCAAAAACGGTATTTATTCACGATACTTTGTTAACAATAACAAAGAAAAATAAAATCACGTAAAACGAATCGAAAAGTGGCGCCAAACCATTTGACAGATAAACTTTTTTTTAATGGCGACATACAAGTTCACGTAGAACAAACGATTGAGCCACTGAAAAAAAGTTTGTTATTAAAAAATATTACGAAATTTTGGATTTATTTTTACATACTAAAAGTGTACCTACATTTTTTTATTCAAATCTTGATATTTAAATTATTTTATGCAATTTAGCATGACCTCTTTCTTTAAACAATAAAAAATACTTTGATTTATTTTTCTGAAACCGGCTGAAGGGCTCTCCAACCATGGCCACAATAAAATAAACTAACTTTATGTGACGGATAAAAATGCTAAATGCCTCCTGATCTGATGGTCAAATTAAGAAACAGTTTGTCCGTCACTTAGCGCTAATCGAGACTGGTGAAACGGAAATTTTAATTCCATCTGTCAAATAAGGTTATGATTAAGCTAATCCGAACTTTAAGAAAAGTGGTGAAACAACCCCTTACTGTTCTAAACTACCTACTTATTTGTCTAACAACATTAATTTTATTATTTGTTTACTTTTTAGTGGGTTAATTGCTAGGTTCTCGCAAACGTTATCAGGCCATTCATTAAGAATGTGTGGAACTAGGTATCTCCAGGTTCGTTTTCCATACATATTAGTACATGGAGGCAGGATATATTTTGACAGGTACAGGTACCTATCTGCCATAATTTAAGTTTGCCGTATAGTCGACCAAGAAATTCTTTTACCACCTTAAGGTTCAATGTCATTTGTACGCCTGAAACCATCAAAGACTATTTTTACTCACAAGTCATTGTGACAATCAGTCATATCGTTTTTATTGTGATGTAGAAACTGTCATTAAAAATGGTAAAGCACTTACTTGATCGAGTATACTACACGGACACCCTGTAGGTATATTAGAAGATGAGGTCATACCTGTGGCTGCGAGTATCCCTCGTCGTCGGAGTCGGGGATGAGCGCGCCGCGGCGCAGCGCCTCCTGCAGCTCGTCGGGCCCCACGGCCACGTTGTCCAGCTTCTCCAGCTGCGGCAGGTTCCGCAGCACCGTCATGCGGTACCTGGTGCACGCAGGCAACACATTGCACACACACTACTCTACTGGAATACGCTTTGGGCTCGTTACAACTAAATTGCATACTTTAGGGCCATTACAGACGGACTGCATTCCAACTGCAACGTAACTGCCAACTGCCCATACATTTCGATCAAAACTAGCATGCAGTTTTTCTGAACGCAACGGAACTGCAATCGACAATATATGGGCAGTTGGCAGTTACGTTGCGGTTGGAATGGAATGCATCTGAATTCTGAATCTGTAATGGTTCTTATAATCTAATTGAAACCGTTGAACCGATTTAGATGAAAGGTATAGGAATAGGTAGTCCCTGGAAATTACCTTGTATGTATGTATGTAAACTCTTTATTGTACAAAATAAGGAAAAAAAAAGAAAAACATTATTGACAACCGTTTAAATGCATGTACAAAGGCGAACTTATCCCTACATTACATCTTATCCTTACATTGGATAGTTTTCCCAAAAATCCATCCTTAATCGCCATCCTTTATCCGGTTTGAAGGACCAAAATGTATGGTCGAAGCTTAAGGAAAAGTTGTAGTAGTAGAGTTTGTAGGATGAGTTGAACTTAAAACACTGCTTCAATTTAAACCCACTTAAGTTTAATACCAGAAAATGAATACCTTATAGTTAAAAATGCTCCGCAGTGACCGATTGCGAGCGGTGGTATTTGTCAACTCAGTAAGAATGCGTCAAATGCGAATATTTAGGTTACATGTCAGCAAAATACTGTACGATGTACAGTCAAGTGCAAAAATAAGTATCGATTTAATCCTCCCATCGTCATATGCCTTTACCTTAATTCGACGACATAAGAGCTATGGGACATATTTATGAGCAAGTTGTGTGCACCCATATTTTTACACTTGACTGTCAACAAAACTTGTCTGTCTGACAAAGGGGTTAAAAAGGGGTCGAAGTATCAATAATCGTTGAGCCTATTTAGATGAACTTGCCACGGAGACAGTTTGAGACCCTGGAATACTTTTTATCCAGCAAAATTTTATAGCTCCCGCGGACAACAGCTAGTCTCTTATAGTTCCTGATTTCTCCCTGCTGACCCATTTTGACAGATCGCTCTGTTAGCCTGGGATGATCAGATGATGTTGATGATGATGCGTGGGGCTCACTCGGGGTGGTGCGTGCACGGGTTCTCGTCCAGCCAGAGCGAGGCGAGCGCGGGCAGGCGGCGCAGGTGCCGGATCTCGCGCAGGTCGCGGATCTCGTTCTTGCGCACGTACAGCTCGCGCAGCTGCCGGCAGCCCGCGAAGTCCACCAGCGACCGGATCTTGTTTATGCTGGAAACACAGACACACTATGCTGAATGCTTAAGGCCTATTCTACACGGCACGGCTTGACCATGGCACCGACACCGTGCCGAGCTTGTACACGACGCGGAACAGCGGCAGCGGCAGCCGCAACATCGGTACGATACGGCGCACACGGCGGCGTAGTCGAAAAACGTGGCCGTGTACAAACCTCCATAGCAACCTGTACAAAATTGGAGACCGTGCCTAGACGCAGTTTATTAACCGCGAATTATTACGACAAAAAACGTAAGTGTACAAAGAGGCCCAAGGCACCCAAGGCAGTGACAGACGGACTGCATTCCATCCGTAAGATAAGTCTGCTTTTCCACCAGAACTTGCATATCTATCACATATCTGTTGGAAAGGCACCCTTACCCATACATTTTAAAGGCAGCTAGCGTGCAGATTTACGTCTGCAATCGAACTGCCATAGAAAATGTATGGACAGTTGGCAGTTACGTTGCAGTGAGAATACAGTTCGTCTGTAATAGCTAGTAGGAACCTCTACACACTCAAGCCGCCGAGTTCCTGACATATCGGCGACTTGGCGGTCTAAGTTAGTACTTCAAGTTTCTCCACATTGTTTGCAAAAAGCTGCAGAGCTTGGTCGGTCAACCAACTTTTTCATTTACTTTTTCAAGTGAAAAGTTTAAAGTTACGTAACGATGGACAAGTTTAGAGTCGTGATTTATTTAATTTATTGAATCAGGCGTTACTTTGCGCCGTGAGAGTTTGCGCTTTAGAGTCGTGTTTTATCTAAGGCAAGTGCTTTGCGAGATTAGCAAAATATTATTCAAAACACTCATTAATAAGTAGTTAACTATTTGTAAAAAAATACTTCTAACACAAGTATTTTTGCTAACTACACTTGCATGTGATACAAACTATATGGATGTCCGTACGAAATTTGAAGTCAATCCGATCACTAGAAATGGGAGAAATTCAACTTGCAAGATTTGCCTCTAAGAAACATCGACAGGTCTTACGTAGGTACTTCAACCGCACTCCAGTCAATCATGGTAAATTAGATGCTGCTCCTAATAATGCGTCTAAAAATCAACATAACCATTTACGATCTGAAACCGGTCTCATTTACAAGCAGCCATCAAGGTTCCCACATTATTTTATTTTATTTTTATTTTTTATTTATTTGGGAAACAAACAGCAAATATAACACAGTTGAATATAAAGACACATTAACATATACATAAGCCAACGCAGTTTCCACTTATATACAGAAATCATTTTTTTGTTGCTCGAGCTTTACGAGTAATAAATATTTAAAAAAGAAAAACAATTCACATGCAAATTAACATATCTAGTACCTTGTTAACAAAGTAAGATTTTTACTTATAATTATTTAAATAATCAAATTTTTTTTTCAAATTTTCTCAAAATATAGGTAACCTACCATGTATACGCAAAAATTAAAATTAAAAATTATCAAATCATCTTTATATTACAAAGCAGCAAATATATTCAAAATCACAAAATCACACACAATCTGTAGCTATTTATTCACTTCTTAGTAAAGAAGTAAGTGCAGAACCAATGATATCTAATATTAGATGTTAGATACCCGCCGCGCGCATTACGCCGGGTTATCGGGCTTCCGCCATTGCGGCGGTGGCAAGGTTGCGGCCAATCAGAGCGTGGCGCGGGAAGCGTTGCCCAATCGCCGGCCGCCCGCGCATTGCCGCAGCTCACTGCACCACATTCATTTGAAAGTATGTATATTTATTTATTTATTTATTCAAGTCAATCCATGACACCCTGACAGGGCACACAATATTTTTAACGTTAGAAACTCATGCATAAATAATGAATTTACAAAACATATTTATATTACATTTATATTTAAGTCCTAAAATATCACATAAAGTTTGATTAAAATAAAAAATATTAATTAAATTTCCGTAGTACATTACATCAAGTATAAATAAAGTTGCTTAAGTTATTATTATTATAGATATTTGACATTATTATTTCATAATAGTCTCGTCAGTTAAAAAATCATTCACCGAGTAGATAACATTTCTCTATTAGCAGGGCCTTAAATTTATTTTTAAATATTTTATCAACTGCATTCTATTTAATTGAGTCTGGAATTTTATTAGAGATCAGTATACACTTATAGTACCTAGTTCATTAAAGGCTTTAAATAAACCAAAACTTGATTGATTCCATTTACTGTTCTGGCAATAAACGTATTTCTATTTGTATTTGTAATTCGTTACAAATATTTGTATTTTTTTGTATTTGTATTTCTTTATTTGCATTAAATGTATTAGGAGTAACTTTCGTTACACAAAGTAACACGATCGTGATTTTGTTTTCACTAAGCTTTATGTGTACATTTTTTTTAAAACGGCGCATAAACTGAGTCACTGTACCATTTACTGTGTTTACGAAGGTTTACCTAAAGATAGCAGTGGCACTCTTCCTAACATGCAGCCAATTTCCATCCACGCTAGACAGCCAATATCCCTATCCCCGGGGCTTAGATAGCAGTACAGCTAGCAGACGGGTCGCGACCCCGCTCATTGGATTACCGCGAGCCATAACATTGTCTCTGTAGTCAGGTACCATTGCGCATTGTTCAACGACAACGCACGTTTTAACGAGAATCCAAAGTTACAAGTGTTGTGACACAAATGTAACATGACACCGAATTGACTTGGATGTTCTAGTCTTGTTAGGCTCGTCCGCAAGCTTTTGCTTACACGGCAAACAACAGAAAAAAATGTCATTACATATTTGCACACTGAGTATGTGTGGCAATATACATATTTTCTCATATGATTGTGTTCCAATTTTCCGTATTGTGGACAACTGGGAAAAATTACACTAATTATACTCCTTTCACTGTAGCATGGTGCAGGTGACACACCGTTTCGTTACACTTAGACAAAATTGCTGCGGTGTATTTAATAGCGATTTATTTAAATTCCAGTCTGAATTTTTCTGGAGTTAAACATTTAAACTTCGAAAACACTATCGTGCGCGAAAGAAATTTAACCTAATTATTTTTTATTATCAATAAAAAAAATACGATTAAGTCTAGAAACGTAATATGCGTGACAGAACATTTAATGATGGGACACAATCTACCACGAGAAGAAGATTTATCATTTGTCAGCGTTTTTACTCGATCTTTATAATGGTATTAACTAGATTCTTGAAATCTTCACCAATTATGTTAATTATGGCCGCTACAACAACAAATGATAAAAATACAGGGTTATTTGTAATTCACTGACATCCTCTTAACCCTGAATTCCTATCACTCAGACAAATGTTTTTGTTTTACGACTTTTTAAAATGAGCACTTTTTTCCCATACAAATACACAGAGTATCGTAAAAATAAGAGGAAATCTCAAATTTTCAAAACGTTACTACACCAAAAATATTAAGTTATGACAAAAGCCGTAAAACAAAAAAACATTTGTTTAAGTGGTAGGAGTTTAGGGTTAAAAGGATGCTAGTGAATTACAAATAACCCTGTATAATCAAATTAAACATTAAGGGGGTCCCGACTGACCAATATAAAATGATACCCGAATGCGTTGGTAAATTTTACTTAGAAGCAGGGCTCTGCTAACACTGGATTATTATAGTTACTGCTTTAGTTTTGTTTATTATAGTTTTGCTTTATGTTACGGCCTATTTTCGATATACCTAAAAATTTGTACGACCTCGACTTTTTTTTGCATTATAAAAAACTCCGGTACTTAGTTTGCTTTACTTAATTTCATGAAGTAATCGTAAATTTATATTATTAATTACACAATATACCTAATTAAAGTTATAAATTTATAGTTTTATCGATTCGAGTTTTATAGCTTTCACTTCTCTAGTCTGTGGGTTTTGACACCTGCCACCCGCACCATGCTACAGTGAAAGGAGTATAGCTCTCACTGGAGAGCAATGAGGTATAGGCAAGCGGGAATACCCTTGAGTTGGGTATCAACAACGGAAACAGCCACCACGTACATCAATGCATCATCGGGCAAGAATCTCGTAGACGTAGACGATGCTGTCCGTACACCAGTTGATGTGTCCCAATAGATTGTCGGGTCATCAGAAGAAAACAAACTGTCGGCCTACCAGAAAACTGTAGATTTTTGGTTCACCAGAAGGTCGTATACATACTGTCGGTTAATCGGAAGCCTTTGAAGCTGATAAATCACAAGGAGACTGTGGACTGCTAAGAAGACTGTAAATTAGCGGATCACGTGGTGTCTGCAGACTATTCTTTCACCTTTCACCTTTGAAGACTACTTAAAGACTTTCTGTTAACCGGAAGATGTAGAACGTCGGTTCACCAGAAGACGGCCACGGCCTGTCGGGTCACCAGAGGACTGTAGACTATCCGGTCACCAGAAGACTGCAGACTGTCGGCTCACCAGAAGACAGTCTGTCGCTTCATCGGAAGACTGTTAATCTGATGAATCATCAGGACTGTAGACTGTTAGATTGCCAGAAGTCTGTAAACTAGCGGATCTCTTGGTGTCTGTAGACTTTCAGTTTACCGTAGACTGTATACTAACGGACCACCTGGTGTCTATAGATTGCCGGTTCACCAGAAGACAGTATATCGGTTCAACGGAAGACTGTAAAGCTGATGAATCACCAGAAGACTGTAGACAATCAGATTGCCATAGTCTTCTGGCAGAAGACTATAAGCTAGCGGATCTCTTGGTGCCTAGACTTTTGGTTCACCGAAGACTATATACTAACGGATTACCTGGTGTCTGTAGACGGTCGGTTCACCAAAAGACCAAGAGCTGGATGACCTGGAGGCGGCAGGAGCTGCTCACCTGAACGCCAGCACCTCCACGTTGGGCATCCGCCGCAGCAGGCTCACGTCGCCCAGCTCCGCGCCCCTGTAACAGAAAACACGGTGTTACGGGGATTGCTTCACGAGACACCTTGTGGAGACATTCTAAAGGGCTATATTTTGTTTATACACGATTATAGTTTTTTTTACATAAAACTGACCCGCGATGAACCCTGTTTCACCTAATGGAAAATGCAAATGTGGCCAAAGCTGTATCTCACCAGTTTCAGTAACAGCTTATTAACTCTAGCCTTGAAGAGCCCTAGGTAATCACATCACACTAATATTATAACGGCGAAAGTTTGTGAGTGTGTGAGTGTGTATGTTTGTTACTTCTTCACGTCTAAACCGCTGAACCGATTTAGATGGAATTTGGTATGGAGATATTTTGAGACTTTGGGAAGGACATAGGATAGTTTTCATCCCGGAAAATTGCACAGTTCCCGCGGGATAGCGATAAACAAATTCTTTGCAGACGGAGTCGCGGGCAACAGCTAGTTTGTAATATATCTGGAAACACAGACGATGGGAGCGAATTCCATTCTGTAATAGATCGGATTAGGAAAGACGATTAAGTCCCGCAAAAAAAATATCACAATAAGTATTCCATGTTTATATTATACATACATCTGCCGAACAAATACTTAATCGGTAATTGATTGTGAAAAGGTGCCATCCTAGTACGCCATTCAGTTTTCTCGACTTTACGTAATGACATAACAGTCAATAAGGAATCAACGGCTCGCGGAAGCTCACAATATAATATCCCATCAGCACGCAGGCTGCGTCCGTCAAGGTCACGCAACTGCTTGCGCTACATACAATGGCGCCGATGAACAATGTGATCTCATTGATATTCGGCGCGTGCGCAAATACGGACAGCAGCAACAACACTCTCAATCAACTATTTTCTTCGGGTAGTCGTGTAAAAACTAAAGAATTCAAACTATCCGTAATAACTTGCACGAATTGAGGGTATCCTATTATCTCGCCTCATTCGTTTTTCGTCTAATTCTTATCTCGTCTCATTCTGTATTCGTTTTCGTCTTGTTCACTATCCGTCACTATCTTTTTTGGTCAAATTCTGCAACTTGTCTGTCTCTTAATACGTCTTATTCGTTTTTCGTCACGGTCTTCCTTGGACTCATTCGTCGTTCTGCCCTTTCGTTTTTGTCCCATTTCATCACCCCGGCGCCACACATATTACAAATGTTTCAACACATATTTGATCTATGGTTGATTGTATGGATGTTCTATTGAACAAATAAGCAAATACCGGTGCTACACATGTGATCAAATAAACGTGTTCAAACATTTGTAATATGTGTGGCGCCGGGGTCACGCAAAAAAAACAACTTTGTTTTTCACAGAATACTCGTACTACGAAATGTTTAGCTGCCGACTCTACGGCACGGTGGACGTGTCGTTCCCACGGCAGGGAAATAAAGCTTGCGCATCGCAACGCAATACAAAGAATGGACCATGCAATAATACAGATGTATTCGTTTACTCAGATAAAGTCTCAGAATAAGATGGCTTTTTGGGCCCCTGTGAGGCCGGCGGCGCTGGACACAGGTCCCATGTGCCCTTACGGGAAAGATTAACAGATTACCGCAGTATTTACGAGTACTGCTGCGAAACGCTTGCCTAGTATAACCGAGTTGGTTAAGATTGGTCCAGATCACGTCTCGACACAGGTATCACCAACAAAAGCAGTGGCAGTAACGAACGGGAGCCGGATGATTCTCCGTGCTTCTAAACCGCCTCTATAATCTGTAATTAATTATGGTTTGACGCGAATGCGACCGTGAGTAGCGAGTCTGTTTGTTGTTGGCTCAGTGAGGGCGTTTCGCTCATTAACGAGACACTGAAAACATCTGCTTTCGGTCTCAGGACTCGTTGTAGGTAGAAGGAAAATACAAGGTGAATTTGTAAATGTGATAGGTACAGTCGAGTTCTCCAATATCTGTACAGCCAACCGTTCATAAATACCTGTACATAGACCTTATTACCGTAACATAAGGTTCATGTTTATATATTTATGAACGATTGGCTGTACAGATATTGGAGAACTCGACTGTACAAAATTAGCGTTTCTAACTCAGTCTCAGTTAAGGCTGGACCATATTTTATGTAATCAAATTTTATGTGATATTTTAGAATTTAATTGAAATGTAAATGTAATATAATGACGATTAATGTAATAATTTAATGTTTTGTTAATTAATTATTTATGCATGAGTTCATAACGTTAAAATTATTGTGTGCCCTGTCAGGGTGTCATGGATTGACTTGAATTTTAAATGTAACATCTTATAATATGTAAACATGACATAACAATGAATAAATAAATAAATAAATAAATAAATATAAATAATGCATTGAGTTAGTAATTTTATTTAATAATAGCTTTTGCCCGCGACTCCGTCCGCGTAGAATTAGTAATTTGGGCAGCTTATTTTTTTATCCAAGTTGCTTTTTCATCAATTACGGCTCTCCTTAGTTCCTCGATATAAAAAAAATTACCTCCCCCCGCACCCCCCTCCCAACCCGACCCCCCACCAAACCCCCCCCGCACACCCGCGTTCATATTCGCCACCGTACTCCCAAGTCAAGCGTGCCTATAGAAGTTTTACTTCAAAAACCCCCGATTTTGAAACATTCTTCCGCTCCGCTCCGCTGCTATTGGTGTTAGCGTGATGATTATAAAGCCTATAGCCTTTCTCGATAAATGTGCTATCTAACACTGAAAGAACTTTTCAGATCGGAGCCAGTAGTTCCTGAGATTAGCGTGTTCAAACAAAAAAACCTGTTCGATAAATTCTTAAAATAGACGTATCTTTCTTATTTGTGAACCGATTCAAATGAAACAAACACTAAATGTTAATCCAAGAAAATACCAACATATCAGTGAAAACCGCATCCTTCTAGGTTAAGCCGTTTCTGAGATTAGCGCGCACAAACGCACAGACAAACAGACAATAATTCTAAACATTGTTTTGGGTTCTATTGCGCTAATAAATAGCCCTAGTGACAGTTTTTCTCAAATATCTTCAATGTACAGACACCGACTTGTTACAGATTTATTATATGTATAGATAGATTTATTATATGTATAGATTAAGTTAATACATTATATTGTCCAGCATTAACTTTGTATCACGCTAAAAATTTCACCTTGAATAATAAACTTTAGTCAGAGGCCCTACCACGAAGTGCATAATTCGAACTTCGTTTCGTGCCGTCCCGCTCACGCTAATATGATTTGACACGAGAGTGAGAGGGATAATGCGATGCGAACTTCGATTTTCGGATTTCGTGGTAGCGCCTCAGGGCAGTTAGAAATAGACGTGTAGCTGGTAGGTATGTCTGCTTTGCTTGCTACTCGCATTATACCCGCCCGATGTTATTTAAGGTTCAGTAGTCTTAAATATTTTTTTATACATTATACGCTTGCGTTTGACCACAATCACGCCTGATGGAAAGCGAAGATTAGGCTTAAGATGGAGCATGCTTACCTAGTATAGTAATGCTCATTCACACTAGACTTGAAAGCGGCCAAATAGTAGAGAGTCCAAGAGGGGATTTGGGGGAGTCACTCGAGCGCGGCAGATTAATATACATAAAGGGAATCTATTTTTTTACGAAGTATTCTGACGGGGTGCCCCAGGCAAACCAAGTGCTCATATTCGCTAGAGGTACTTTAGAGGGTATATTAAGATATCCCCCCGTGTATTAATCTGCCGCGCTCGAGTGACTCTCCAAATCCGCTCTTGGGCTCCCCTAACAAAACTGCAAAATTGAATAAAGATATTATTTCGATTGACTTTGAATTCTATGGTTTATGGTTCTGATAGACATGTGATTGGGTAGTGTAGCGTACGCGCGACGCGTGAGGGAAAGGGGGGGGGGGGCGATACGTTGTTGTGAAGCGGTACGCGGCGCCGGCGCCAGTTTCACTTTCGCCAGTCAACAACCGCGCGTTGGTGATGACTGGCGCTTACCGCCCGGCCACGACACGACTTCGCGCGATCGGCGGCAGCGGGGAGCGTTTTATCAGTTCATTGCGTGTGCCGCCAGACAGGGTTGGAAAAATCATGATTTTTTTGAAGAAATCGTATAAATCGTGATTTATTGAAAAAATCCTAATAAAATCCAATTTTTTTGATTTTTTCAGTTGTCATAGTTTTAACAAAAGTTTTGCGTAAAACGGAACGCCCAGTTTTCATTGAACTTTCATTGCTGTTGCGTGTATTAAACGACATAATACTAAGATTGTAATATAATATTGATTAAGTATACAGGGTTATTTGTAATTCACTAGCACCCTTTTAACCCTAAACTCCTACCACTTAAACAAATGTTTTTTGTTTTACGGCTTTTGTCATAACTTAATATTTATGGTGTAATAACGTTTTAAAAATTTGAGATTACCTCTTATTTTTACGATACTTACTCTGTGTATTTGTATGGGGAAAAAAGTGCTTCATTTTAAAAAGTCGTAAAACAAAAAACATTTGTTTGAGTGATAGCAATTCAGGGTTAAGAGGATGTTTTAAGACTTATAACTTTAAAGTATAGTTGAAGGTTCGAACTTAGAGTTTACCTTTTAGAGTTTAAGGTTCATCGAAGGGTTGTCGACCGGCGTACGCCCCTAATTCTATATAGTCTATAGATAAGACTTACCTGTTTAAGTTGTGGTAGGGATTAGCTGATCCCGAATATACGATTGTATTACTTTCGCTGGTTTTATTTAGTCGTATAGCGAAACGACATTACAATTTTGGCACTAGGTCTAGTTTGGGACTAGGTCAATTGGTGTCAATATTAGTAGAATTGGTGTGCCCTTACAGATTATATTGGGACATATACATATTTTTATTTGTAAGACCTTGGAAACAAATAAAGCAATGAATGGTTATGATTGCGATTAAGTTGGACTTTTACGGGGAGTTTACAGGTCACTTCGATACTAAACAAGTATTAAACACATACTATTAAAGTTGGGACTACCTACAGGAAAATGAAGATTATAGAATATGTGGCGAGGAAGACGAAACAATGGAACACATCATGTGTGAATGTGACGCCCTCGCCAGATTAATAATGAGACTCTTTGGCGACGGATACCCCGCACCAGGAGACTTCAAGGCACTACGCTACGTCAGATCATCCAATTTATGGACGAGGTGACAGAAGCAGTGAAGTGCGAAGGCGGGTTAATTACACAAAAGATCCCTACGGGTCGAAGTGTCTCCGAAAGGACCCCTAATATTAAACAGATTTCCTGCCCCGAAGCAATGTGCGGCGTTCTTTCGTCACGTCCCCATAGTAGCGATTAAATTAAACACTCATAGTCATGATGAGGCACATGTGCCTCATGGAAGTACGTACAGTCAGCGTCATAAATAAGTGATCACTTTTGTACCATGTCGCTTTCAGTCGTGACATAAATTCGTATGGCGGGCGTTTCAAACACGACGTTAAAGTGACAAGGTACGGTCAAGTGCAAAAATAAGTATCGATTTAATCCTCCCATCGTTATATACCTACATACTTTAATTCGACGACATAAGAGCTATGGGACATATTTATGATCAAGTTGTGTGCACCCATATTTTTACACTTGACTGTACATAAGTGAACACTTATTTATGACGTTGACCCTACCAGTAAAGTCACACATGAGACGCACGTGCCTCATTGGACAGGGAACCTGTTAATATAAGTTGGACCTTTGAACGTTCGCATACGGCCGGCCTACGCGCGCGCCTCGCGCCGCGGAGACAATGGCTGTGGCGAAACCTTTGCTGCACAACGCTCCAAATACGCGGCACACGCATAAAATTACAAAATACTTTATTGTCATCTTTATTGTTGGGTACGTATCAAAATATATAAAGTTTAAAACAAATAATGGACGAAATACATAATGGTCGTTTGATATAATGTAATTTTCTTGGAAATTCTCAACTTTACAGGATTTTCATAAAATAAACCTAACCTACCCTAAACCAATCTGTAGATTACACGATTAAAAAAATTCGTTTAATCAATAGTTTCATAGAAAATTTTAGTATGTATTATGACCATTATGTATTTCGTCCATTATTTGTTTTAAACTTTATACAGGGTTATTTGTAATTCACTAGCATCCTTTTAACCCTAAACACCTACCACTTAAACAAATGTTTTTTGTTTTACGGCTTTTGTCATAACTTAATATTTTTGGTGTAATAACGTTTTGAAAATTTGAGATTACCTCTTATTTTTACGATACTCTGTGTATTTGTATGGGAAAAAAAGTGCTTCATTTTAAAAAGTTGTAGAACAAAAAACATTTGTTTGAGTGATAGGAATTCAGGGTTAAGAGGATGTCGGTGAATTAAAAATAACCCTGTATATTTTGATACGTACCCCATCCAGTGGGGTACAGTACAGTTCACAGTCATTAAAAGTCTGTCGCGCTTCTACGTTCAACTTTGACAAGGTAATTTTTTTTTAAGTGTGTAGTACTTTTTTGTACATAAAACTGACCCGCGTTTGACCTCTATATCATCTGATGAAGACAGCAGATGAGCCCAAGGGTGTATCTCACTGGTTCAGTAACAGCCTATTCACTCTAGCCTTGAAGAGCCGTAGAGCCCTAGTACTACGCCAGGGGTTCAAATGGCGGACCGCCGACCCATTTTGTGCGGACCGCGAGAACACAGCAACTTGCACTACCAAAAAAATGTATCCCCTTATTATCTTTGTTGACATCAATTCGAAAACGGCCAAGCGAAGTAACGAGCTAACAAGCGAGAAAGACTTGAAACTTACTTCAAATACCTTTGTTATTTCCGTAATTACATGTTTAATAATTTTTTTGAAAGTTGTGTGCGGACCGCGGTGGTCATTTCATTTCTTAAAACGGACGAAATTAATTGGTGACCCCTGTACTACGCGTTGTCTATGTATACCGGGTGATTCAGGAGTCATGAGCAGGATTGAAAGGGGTGATAGGGAGATTCACACTGAGCAACTTTTCATATGGGACCAGCCACGAAAACGCGAAAAAAAAACATTTAATCAAAAGTTAATTAATCGCTAATTGATCGCTACTATCCGAAAGGTATGGAACAGCAGATTTTTTTGCGATTTCGTGTCTGGTCCCATACTGAAAGTTGACACCTGAATCACCCTGTATATGTAATTAATAAAGAAACGCCAAATGTGTTACTAGCACCAAATTGAATGAAAAAACTTTAGCGGGGGCGAGGCCGCGGGCATCATTTAGTCTCCCAATAAAAGAAAGTTCCAACAACATTTGACTTAGATCCGTGTTGGTAACTTCTGCCCTCGTCTACCTGAATCAGCAGAATTAGCATAACCGATGCCGATGGCCATTCACCTTTAAGCTGCTGTCAACTACTGTCGCGGGGAAAGTGTGTATGACCATCTAACCAATAGCTATTGGCAATAGTTTACCTATCGACGCCATAACATTCATATAAGTTCACAAAAAGTTTTTTTTTGCTAACTGTATCCATTGTTGACTGTACTTGCAATGTCACCCAACCTACTTAAGTATAGGCACTTACTAAAGAAGTGAGTTCGACCACTGTAAGTTAAATAAACTGTTAAATTCGCTTTCCAAGAGTTAAACTAAACGTACACCGATAGTTGAGTTTATCGATAAAGGATCCCCTATTACCTGTCATTAAATATTGCCCCCTAAATTCCTATGTCTGACTGATTCTGGTTATAAGACCGGCCTAGTAGCTTCGTGCATCGTGCATTCGTGTTTGTCGTGGCGGCTAGGACGCGCCCGCCGCAGTTTCCTCTTCACGTGAACTATCACGACGTCGTCGTGTAAATCATTATTTCCGCGGTTCCGGTCGATGGAAATGAAAATATATAGCTGGCGACCGCAGACCGCGCCGCGCAGGAGTTTCTATGAGTTCCGTAACGCACAACAACATACCAACAGTATTACGAGTGTTCACGATAAACTATTAGAAATGCAGTAAATATAATAGAATTAGAAAAGGAAGTTATTATAAAACATCGCACGACTATACAATCTGTAATAAACAACGGAGGTTATCATACAATAATTTGCAAAATATCCGATCAAAAGAGAACAAGATAAGGGTTATGTGAAAGAAAATGTTTAAAAAAAATTAGTAACCAGGCTTCTATCACTGGCCCACCCGGTATAAAAATTATATTTAACAAAATACAGCCACCATTTTAATTTTCAATGCCGTGGTTTGCTGAGCCATTAACTCTGACGCATTTGTGGTTTTGTGGGCAGGTTGAGTTTGGCTGCTTTAGCCATTTCTATCGTACAGTCCCCTAGTCGGGGTAAAAAGGGGTTCGTCACCTTAAAGTTGACATGCTTGCACCAAGGCAATTGTCAGTCCTGTCAACATTTTATTTCTAACGAAACATAATATCGCATGGACATTTCCCATTTTTCAAATGGTACCTACTAAGTCTATCCCCGGCGCCACACATATTACAAATGTTTCAACACATATTTGAACACATATTTGATCTATGGTTGATTGTATGGATGTTCTATTTAACAAATAAGCAAATACCGTTGCTACACATGTGATCAAATAACTGTGTTCAAACATTTGTAATATGTGTGGCGCCGAGGTAAGACTTGATAAAGGAATCGATTTAACCCTTAAACCATTTGACAAGCCTGTCAAGACATTCGATTTTAGACCGTAAATGTTGCTGATTTTAATCAGGTTTGATTTCTGTTTGACGGCAAATATATTGCCGGTATCGTTTTAGGGGTTAACTGATGAAGGTTTTTGTAGTACTCCGACTGTACACAGCGACTTGTAGACAACCGGCGTCTTGCGATGTTTAGTCAATACTTGGCGAGGCGCGCCCCACGACTCTTCGCCACCACAAATGACGACCATAGTGATGTGACACCCCGACTAAGGCCCGTTACAAACGTTACAAACGTTATGTTAAGGCGCATTACAACTGCACGTCAGCTGCGACAAATGTATTAGCAGTCGGTAGTTGTAGTTATATGCAGTCTGTAATGGCCCAAACTTGAGTTGCGCTTAGCTGGAGTTGAATCGAATTCGATTGAACCAAATTAAGGTCGTATCTGTGTCAGACTGGTAATTTTTCTTTCATTTTCTTGTTTCACTTTGCATATTTGACTCAAATGAAACAAAAATGTCGAATTAATTCAACAGTGAACCGATCCAATGATGTTGGATATTTTCATTCGGCATCCTTCATTCCACTTCGAATGAACGAAAAATGAACAGTCTGTAGACAGAGAGAACGTTAAACTTAAATATTCCAAGAATCCAAGACGCACGACTTCATTCGACGCCATATTGAAAGAAACTACGGATAAATTTATTTACTATTTATTTATTAAGTAAAACAAAATTTACACAGTGTTACAGCTGTAAGCCAATTCACTGGAAAATTTAATTTAAACATTTGAAATAAGGAATGTTTATTTCTACATCATTCCTGATAACGTGATAAGCCGTGTGAACATGGAATGAAAGAAAAATGAAGCATTCACTCGAGTGAATATTCATTCAAGTGAACCTTCTGATGTCACCCTTAGAATTTATTAAGCTGGGGTATAGTCGACCAAGTAAGTACTTTTAGACAGACAGTCACCTCGTCTTTAACTCGAGTCAACTCGAATCGTGTTTCAGAGTTGGCACGTCTCTAGTCGTTCATAGAATGGCGCATTAGGTGAGCCAAGGGAGAATGAACTGAAAAGGTACATATCAAGGGGCATTTCACCCTGGGGTGGGGTAAAGTGATTGATGAGTGGCAACAGGCGATGTCGTGTCAGGAGCAACCCATTACGGCAGGTGGCGGTGGCACTCCATGATACAAAATGGCCGTTAAGGAGACGAAGTTTGTAAAGCAACAAGTATTCGCAAGTTTAATCTGAACGAAGTGTTTTGCTGACAAGCATTCTATAAGTCGAACACGCAAAACTGTACCAAAAGAATTATCAAGTCGGAAAATTCCTGCTCAAGAAATATTTTAGATTGGAAACATTGACAAGCGATCCGCATGGTGCTGCTTGAAGAACGAATAGAACAGCTTTGTTTGAAAGTAGGTGCAGATGCAGATAATAAAATAAAATATTATTTAAAAACCGTACGAACGCCTCGCGATTTTGGCTCGTGCGACATTTCTATATTAGTTGTGATTAGTTGGTTGGTACACAGAGGCGCGCCCGCAACCCATTAGTCAACATACCTAGCCTGTACTTGTCGACCTCGCCTGTCAGCCCTTCCCTGCATATTCTAATCGAGCCGTCTACACGCCAACTGTCCTTTTCTATCCGTAGAGGATCGTAAAGGACACTAGCCGAGGATCGAGGGCATCGCCTGACCGGTTGATAAGGTGCAAATGCTGTAGATAGCATGTGCTATGATAGTTCACTTTGCTTAATTGCATGAGCGTAACAAAAATAACATTTAAAAAATATACTTCGTGTTAAAAGAAAAACAGGTTTATTTTTGAAATGAGAATAATTTCGTATAGTGTCAGTATCGTTATAATTATAAGTTATAAATGTGCGATATATCGATGCGACAAAAACTATCGTTCCGGAATGAGGGTGGTTTTCCACCAGAGACGTGCTATGCTACGTTGCTACGGATGCATAGATATCCACCAATTGGTCCATGTAGCATAGCACTGGAGACTCCAGTAAGCTATTTTTTTAAAGGAAAGATGGAGGACATATTTAGACTTTTATCTTATTTTCTTTCTTTCTTTCTTTGCTTTCTTTCTTTTTTCTTTGTTTAGTTTGTGTCTTCATTTGGATGTACCCCTAACTAGTATGTAGTCATCTTTGAAATTGCAAAGGGACCAAGGGAAAACTCATAGGAGCGAACCCGGACTCGAGCTCATGACCATCTGCTCGGGTTGCACCAGCAGGCTGCGTAATCACTAATCAATGTTATCGTGGCGAGCGACGTTGACTGGCGCACGCGAGTTGCGCTGCGCACGCGACGAGCCCGCGCTCGTGCGTGACACCTGTCACCCGGTGACGGACCGCTCTACTCTTGGCGCCGGAGTGGAGTCATTAGCCTATTACTATTACGAAGTAACAATCAGAGTCAAATTGTAAGAGGGCGGCCGAGTGCTATTGCTATCAGATGACCCGCATGCTATTTTGCTCACTATACTATAGAAAAGGTGCTCAAAATGTACAGTTCAATGTCAGTTGTATGGCTTAAAACATCAAAGGCTATACTTGTATCGTCTTGGGTCGTCCCATTCGTTTTTTGTCAAGTTCTTAATTCAACTCATTTTGCTTTCGTCATCTATTCTTCATTAGTCACTTTCGTTGAAAAAGTGCCGAACATCGAATGAACCTGAATAAGAATAAAACAAACAAATATGACCGAAGACCACCAAGACTACCATCGAAAGTGACGAATGAAGAAAGGGTGACGAAAGGCGAATGAGACGAATCACGAACTTGACAAAAAACAAATGGGACGATTCAAGACGATAACTTTTAACTTGCAAGTCAATGTGACAGTAACCCTTATTGTTGAAAGCACTTAGGTACTTGGTCGACTATACAATGGCAATGCCTATTAACACGAGTAAATACAATAAAGATCCTTTACTATCGGCGATATCAGTCGGCACGCCTTATCGTCAATGAAAAATTAGTATCAGCCTGCAAAGTTCATCGCCCCTCCATTAACTAAACGTGTATTGTCACGCAATACAGACGCCTCGTCGTAATGCTACGCTGTATTGTTCCAGAACCCGCAAAAACAAGCAAAAGCCATGGCGGCCTAGTGGTTTGACCGATGGCCTCTCAAGCAGAGTGTCGTGGGTTTAAGCCCGGGCTTGCCCCTCTGACTTTTTCGGAATTTATGTGCGAAATTAGTTTACATTTGAAATTTATCATGAGCTTTACGATGAAGGAAAACATCGTGAGGAATCCAGCATACTTGGCCTTGGCCTAGTGGTTAGAGAATCTAACTACGAAGCTTGAGGTCTTCGGTTCATTCGATATCCAAGGTTCGATTCCTGGTCTGGGTAGATATTTGTGTGAGAAATAAGAAGTATGTTTATCCGTTGCATTGTATGCCTTGTATCAATAACACAAGCTTTACTTACTTTGGGGCTAGGTCAATTGGTGTGAATTGTCCCGTGACACTTATTTATATTTATATGGTGTGTGTGTAGTTCCCAATCCAGATTGGGCCCGCGTGGGAACTAAAGCCCGAACCTGGCTGGGATGATGATGACTGTTCCAGAACTACCAAGGGATTACTGCGCTAGCTCATAAAGTATGGTTTTATGGTCCAGCCAAGTTTCGTCTGCATTGCGCCGCCGCTGCACACAGGGGAATCGTAGTCGGTAAGTCGGCGGAGTATTTAGTTAAATTAACAAAGCCCATGCTGTGGCGCCCTGTAGTTCTAAACGAATTTCGTGTGCAGATTCTTCTTTGTACTCAGCAGGCAATTATAATCTATAACTTGGCCAGACATAGTCAGGTGTCACGACGTAGGTCGTGTGCTGGATTTTAGGCACCCAAAATGGGTTTTTTCTTCTCTAGAAGGTTCACTTCAAAGAAGGTGCACTATCTCAAAGACTGCACATCCCAATGGGTAGGTACACTTTCTCAGGCAGAGCATTATAATCTCTGATGGTACTTACATTTTCCCAGGATGCACACTTTTTCGATCTCATAAACGTGTAGATTTTGGGAAAGTGTCCGTTTTCGAAAGTGTATTTCGACAAAAATGCCCTAATTGAGAAAGTGTACGTTTCAGTAGTGTACCTACATATTGCGGAAAGTTCACTATCAGTGAAATAAGAGGGCTTAGGGTGTGATTCCCACGCGGGCCCAGTGCGGATTGGGAACTCACACACACCGCTGAACTGCTTCACAGATGTATATCTTGGGTTTTTGTTCTAAATTGCCTATTTATTTAGATTTCCGTGTCCAGGAGTCACCTCTATGGCGTGGCGCGCGCGCCGCCGCGTCTCGCAGGCACGAGGCCGGGAGATCGCTCACCCGCGCTGGACGGCGGCCAACTCCTGTGATCGATGATCGCGAGCGCCCTACTTCTGACGAGTCCCATAGCTCTGTTGGAAACACCTAGTTACTGGATCAGGCATGCGGTTTATTCATGGCAACGTTTTTTGTTTTGGTCTTTTTAAATCAGCACATTTCCTCTCATCCTGATTTTTTTTCAAAATTTTTATACCAACATCAAAACAAAGATTATTATTAATTATTTTGCTAGGAAGGAGGCGTGATTGTATGTACGTATGTGCCTATGCATTTTATACGAATAGTTTATCTTTTAGAGGGGGGGACGCTCGATTTTAACCAAAAATGCACTTAAAGTTCAATATTTCGCATACGAATCACTACTTACATCGAAAAATTGTCTTCACAACTAAATTTTATTTTTTCTCTTTATCCGGAAAATTGCTACATAATTATGTCCATGAAAAAATTACAGCTTTCTAGCCCTAATACTCTCTGAACTCTGAGCTGAGCCGTGGACGGACGGACGGACGGATAGACAGATATGGCGAAACTATATGTATAAGGGTTCCGTTTCTATTATATTATTTAGTTTTTGGTAAATATTGCTATAGTCGGCGCTCTGACGCATAGCAAAGTAGTACCCGAGTAACTACGGTAACTTTAGTTCGGTATTGAACCGTACTAAAAGCATTGACTCATTGTGTAGTGTCGTCAACATTTAAATATGTTTAGGGGCTGTTTCACCACTTTTTTAAAGTTCGGATTAGCTTAATCATAACCTTATTTGACAGATGAACTTAAAATTTCTGTTTCATCAGTCTTGATTAGCGCTAAGTGTCGGACAAACTGTTTTTTAATTTGACCATCAGATCAGGTGGCATTTAGCATTTTTATCCGTCACATAACTTTTTAATTAGTCAGTTATTTTTTTTGTGGTCATGGTTGGAGAGCCCTTCAGCCGGTTTCAGAAAAATAATACAAAGTATTTTTTATTTTTTAAAGAAAGAAGTCATGCTAAATTGCAAACGAGGATTCAAATATCAAGATTTGAATAAAAAAATATCGGTACGCTTTTAGTATGTAAAAATAAATCCAAAATTTCGTAATATTTTTTAATTACAGACTTTTTTTCAGTAGCACAATCGTTTGTTCTACGCAAGTTCTACGTGAACTTGTACATCGCCATTACAAAAAAAAGTTAATCTGTCAAATGGTTTGGCGCCACTTTTCGATTCGTTTTACGTGATTTTATTTTTCTTTGTTATTGTTAACAAAGTATCGTAAATAAATACCGTTTTTGGATTAATTATAATGTTACACATTTGTTTCTGCAAAACAATAGATGTATTTTAAAATTACATAATTTACGATTTCTTTTGCTTTAATTATGAGCAACTCTTTGAACGAAAGTGTGCGAACAGGAACGCGTGGTCGTGAAATGCGACGTTGCCATTCCGACTTTTTGTTAAACCCACGATTAGTTAAGTGGTACTTAGTTTGCACAGGACCGGAGTGGTGAAACTGAAAAAACACTAGCTGACAGATTTTCCAGTACTTAGTTTATTCATTGGTTACGTAACCAGCAGTTTGACAATAAGGTGGTGAAACACCCCCTTAAAGTTACGTTTGTTGTTCACCCGTGCCGATGTTGTCATAGGTCGCGTACGAATTACACAATGAGATAGGTACATCTGAATCTACGCTGTATGTACGTTTGAGAATATATATAAAAGAATGCGATTCGATTACTAACTTTACTTATTATTAATTTCGCTCTGCATCTCCTGAATCTCGTCTGCAACGACGATCCCATGTATCGACGCGGAATCGGCTATAGCCGATCGGAAAACCTTTATGTCAAATGGCATCACAATAAGAGCGAAAAAGACGTTGATTGGCTCGGCTACGCGGGCCTATGATCATAGGAATAAATAAATACTAATTGACCTAGTCCCAAAATAAGCAAAGCTTGTGTTATGGCTACTAACGGCACTTTCACACGGGCAACGTCCCGTTTTTTGCGGGTTCGGTTTTTTGCAGGATCCCGTTTAGTAGCATACGTATGCTACTAAACGGGATCCTGCAAAAAACCTAACCCGCACAAAACGGGACGTTGCCCGTGTGAAAGTGCCGTAACGCATAAACATCCTTAAACATTTCTTATTTATTCCAGAACTGGTACTGGTACAACTTGGCCGCTACTCCGGTACCAGGTTATCGTATACCAACACTGCCATAGACGTTTCCCTTCACAAGAAACCGAAACACAATCGAAATTATTAATACCCTAATCAACTGGCTAGTTGAAAATCGATCACGCTCTAGGTCAAAGTTAGCCGTAAATAATACAGCAAAACCACCGCCGACTGACGCAACAGACTAGAAATAAACAAGCGTTCAAGTTAGCAATTTAACGCGATGAAATATAACCACTAACTTCTATTATAAACTCTACAATAAAAGGAAAGCTTCAGAAAACCTGCGTTTGATTAGCTTTGCCGGCTTAGATTCGTAAATATGACGATCCCAAAATGTACACTTCACCATTTTACCATACGTCCACTTGCCCAATAGATAAGCGTCTACCTCAAAAAGTACACTTTTCGAAAACGCACATTTCCTAAGATCAGATAAGGTTCAAAACAAGATGGAGAAACCTGAGGCCATATTGTTTAACGCGCGGGCGCTGCCATCGTTTTGACCATCTCTTTCTGTCGCTCATGGCTAAAATACCACTTTCCCAAAATACCAGATTTTTCCAAATCCTACGTTCCATTATCGTATTACCACATTACAAAATCGAAGATCGCTCAAGGAAGTGTTTTTAGTGGAACGTCTTATTTTTGACATGTAGTTTAATGAGAATGTACTAAATAAGTAATGTAGCGTAGTATTCTGAAAAATGTGGTATTTTGGGAACGGGTTATTTTAGGGACGACAGCTTTCTGTCACCATCTGATACCGTTTGGCAGAAAGAAATTGTGAATGCGAAAGCAAGCAGCGCGTTAGACAATACGGCCTTTGGTTAAGGTTATGGCAACGCGTTGGAAGCGGATGGCACAGGACCGGTCGGTTTGGCGACCCTTGAGGGAGGCCTATCAGCGGTGGACGTCTTTCGGCTGAAATGATGATGTGGTATAACCAATCTTCTTCCCAGGCTCTAAATAACAGAGACCAAGCAATCTGCCCATCTACGGCAGCGTCGTAACCTGTGGTCGTAACTGTGAGCGAGTCATCAGACGGAGCCTTGGTGAGCAGAGGACGCGTCATCGCTCACGCCAGCGACCGCCCACGCACCTAATCAAACAAACAAGCATTTAACTGGTACTAGCGGATGTGATATTGAAGGTGAATTGTTTTAAGTTCCAAGGAAATTAGAACTAATAGGTATAAGAGGAATAGTATTATCATAATGGGTTGTTGCAAGGATCGCGCTTCAAGAAGTATAAAGGTCAACATAAACCGGGAGTGCGGACCGCCAACGGAGCGTGCCCAGCGCGGTCAATAACACTGAATCAAATACGATGTGCCGCGTTGCCGGTGTGTGTCACCGTATATTTGATTCAGTGTTATAGAGCGCGCTGGGCGCTGGGGACGTTCCGTCGGCGACCCGCGCTCCCGGTTTGTGGTGGCCTTAACTGGCGAGGGCTAAGTTCGTATTAGGAAAGATGAACCGAATCGCTTCGTGCGGGCCATTAGAATACTAGCCACATAAGGATAAAGTCGCTCTCCTCGCCTGGATGTCCTACAACAAATAATATCTTATCTTATCATCATAATTAGTGACATGACTTAACGATATACTGCAGGATATTACAACGTATCAGGGACGCATAAATCACAGAGCTTTCCCCAACCCTAATTGCTTAAGTAGCCTTGTGTATCAGCCACTCCCCGTCAATAACCCCTGCTTGGCCACCTGCCAACGGAACAACGGAGCGGCTCAACCGTTTGCTGTTGACTGTTCCTGACGTCAATTGGGGTCGCGTGGGAGATCAGGAGCTTGCACAAATACTAAACGAGGTCGTTGTCGCGTTACGTCGAGCAGTTCATGAATAGCCTGACCTAATGCTTCCGATTGCTTCAGAGCCGGCTTTCTTCAAGCGATTTGGACAATAGGGCTGATGCCAAACTTCGCGCTGATTGCGTGTCGTTAAAATGACGAGTTTTAAACTTTTCCTGACAGCTTGAATTTCGTTGTTTACAGGAACTGTGTCACAGCAAATTGCTCTTTGCTTAGTGCTGGGCCAATTAGACCTTTTAAAGTTAAAAGTAACACGTTAGCTTTATTACTTTAAGTTATTTTAATTACAACGTTTTTACCTAGGTCCTCCGCATTGTGGTGTATTTCATTCATTGATAATAATATGGACTTCCGCAAAATATTCAATACATAAATTATTTGAACAGTTATCTTATTACCTACCCAATGTTATATTAACTCGATTGAATGTCTAATCTTCCGTTTTTTCGCATTTGAATAGCGAGATGTGTAAAGGTTTCGACATACAGCGGGCGTCGACGGGACGCCGACGGGACGGTACAATCTGTAACGTACTACTTTAAATAGACGCCGTCAAACGGCGTTGTTTGACGGCGTCTATTTAAAGTAGTACGTTACAGATTGTACCGTCCCGTCGGCGTCCCATCGACGCCTGCTGTGTATCGAAACCTTAATAGCGCAACTCCATCTGCAAAGAATTCGTTTATCGCTATCCCGTGGGAACTACGCAATTTTTCAGGATTAAAACTATCTTATGTCCTTCCCAGGGTCTTACACCATCTCCATGCCGAATTTCAGCTAAATCGGTTCAGCGGTTTAAGCGTAAAGAGGAGAGAAACTATGGATTAAGTTATAAAGTCGAAAGCGAATGACGAATGGTTTGCAGCACTAATTCAGCATTCGTCATAATGCGGACTGTAGGAGTGACACGGCGAAACAAATAGGTCATCCGATACAAGTCAACGAAGCCTGCCACAGCGCTCATCGATCAAGATAGGGCACTGCCCAATTACATCACCGCGGCCTTCGGTTAGCAGCGGCTCGGCCTTGGCGGCGGCTCCAGTCTGGGTAATGGAGCATCGTAATCTGCGTCATCTGTGTACAGGAGCGGCGGGACATTTGTTTCCGTGTTGGGTAGGGCACAGACTGCATTACACGTGAGGACCAGTAACCAGTGAACGTCGTGGTAGTTACTACACACAGCTGAAACATCCACACTAGATAGCTCATATTCCCGAAACCTGTACTTTCTTTAAAATGTATACTTATTTAGAAGGATCACTTTTACCGAAGGTGCTCTATCTCAAAAAGTGGACTTCCCTATAGGCACACTTTCCAAAAAAGTGCAGTTTCTCAGAAAAGCATTTTCTTTGATAGTAAGGTTCCCAGAAGATCAATTGTCCCAAACAGCTGTAAGTATTTCTAACATTTCTGTATTATAGAAACGGCCGTGTCCGATCAGAAACGTTAATATTTCGGGAAAGTATGCATTTTGTAAAAGCGAACTTTAAGCGAAAATTGTAAGGTTGTTATTTTGACAGGTGACAGCACGGCCGTTTGAGTCGATGTTTCTTCCGTTTTTCCCATACTTCGGCGTTTTTTCCAATTATCTAGAGACTTTCAAATCAAACTTTGTTTGCGTAAATCGTTGCAGGGATGCGGATTAAATAATTATTTTGGACGTGGGTGCTGGTTTTGGAAATTAAAATTTGGATTTTGACTATAGTGAAGTGCTTCATTAAAAAAAAGAACCGTATATGGCAATGGTGACAGCTCTACGTGAAGGAGGCCGGCTTTGGGGTGTACGGCCATTTTGTTGATGCTCGCAGTGTTTGTCGTGTTCCAAGTGGGAATTAATCCTTGTTTTGGCACGGTGGTGTAGTAGAAGTGGGTGACGTGGAGCGTCGCACGCGGAATCATCCTGAACACTTGGTATGTGGCTAAGCCACTGGAGCCCTGCCTTTCCTTTGGGTCGACAACGCTAATCCTTGATCTTTGGTTGTAGATTGCTGTGGTGTCCGAGGTCTTGCACCTTCGTTGGAGTTGACAGCGCGACCCAGGCGACTAAGTAAGTCCGCATTTCCTCCACGGTGCGTGCTTATGTAGTTTTCAAGTTTCTATGGTGTCCGTTCACCGAACTGAGCAAGCCGGTTCCTTCTGTCCTTAAGGAACCACTCTAGAGTTATTTCTAATCCATGATCCGTCCACAGGAGGTGTTAAGACACGGCCTTGTGTGTGTGGCTGTTGTGGCTTCGTGTAGAAGCGTTTCAAGGAGGCTTGGTGGTTGTGAAGCAGGTTGGTCTGCGCAGTGTGGCGGCTGTCGGCGACGCTGGGACGTCGGGCACGAGACGCCGTCCGAGTGTGGCCTACAGCGGCCCGCAGCCAGGTTTGGCCGTTTCACAGCCCAGGTACAGGAGTTGCCCCTATATTAGTTTAAATACATTTGGTATATCGGATCACTGGCCAATTGCATTCACGACCCTGTGAATTGTAGTAGTGAGTTAGGATTTAAGCTTAAGCCTATATGGTCTATGTATGTAAGTGTGTGGAGAGGGCGGGATAGCCGGGGAAGAAATTGTTAAGTATACATAATAATATACATCTTGTTGCACCTACTATTTGGTTTAATTGGCCACCCGCAGCACCACCCCGCTACCCCGTGTAGAATTTACATAACAAAATGCACTTGTGGGCAAGTGCACGCATACGCATGGTAGTGTGCATTCCATGAAAATACCCCAATTGAAAAAGTGTAGGTGAGATATGGAAATGTTAAAAATAAGCTTTTACAGAAAGTGGATATTTTGCGAAAGTGGGTTTTGAGATTTACAAAATCCGACCGTAATTCTGAGGTGTGGTAATCCTACATAAGGCGCATTTTCCCACAGAAAAGGGTATAAAGACTAGGGTGGCCATGATTATGGTAATGTCTGTGAGCCACTGTAAACATGTTCAAGGTCGAGGCTTGAAGGCCGCGAACCCGTTAGGAACACTGCGCCCACACACGCGCCACGTCGATAATATACGTTCATTGAACACTGCGACACCGCGGACTGTGGGCCTGACATACGATGTTATATTTTAGCTACCTACAGGAAAAAAATCAAGATTCAAGAGTCGTTTATTTGGCCAAGTAATAATCAAATCTAATCTATTTAATTGAAAATTCAGAAAATCCTGAGATTTCTTAGATTTACATATATATTTTTTATACAGGGTTATTTGTAATTCACTGACATCCTCTTAACCCTGAATTCCTATCACTCAAACAAATGTTTTTTGTTTTACGACTTTTTAAAATTAAGCACTTTCTTCCCATACAAATACACAGAGTATCGTAAAAATAAGAGGTAATCTCAAATTTTCAAAACGTTATTACACCAAAAATATTAAGTTATGACAAAAACCGTAAAACAAAAAACAATTATTTAAGTGGTAGGAGCACAGAAATAATAATAAAGAGGATAGAAGTGCCTTAGACGCGTGACCTTGGCGCCGCGCTTGTGACTCGTAGGTCACAAGCGCGCGACTTGTGGCTCAGTGCTAATTGAAACGTGGGTATGACAACAAGTGCTTTAAAATGGTGTTTTGCAGCATTAACAATTGCGGAAACTCGTCCACACTGTGTAATTACACTAATAAGGGGATTACATTTCATTGGTATGTATTAATTTAATGTAATAATGCGGTTTATATCAAAATACAACTTGAGAAAATATTTCATTATGAAATATTGGTTTACACGTTATTAACACGAAACTTCATATACCATTGCTACTCATGCCCATAAAAACGCAGATCGTTTTGAATTATACGCAGCAATGTAAAGTAATTTTTGATAACCCTTCCGTCTTGCTGAAAAGTTCGTGGTACGGACAAAAAAACAGGTTACGACTAGTACAGACATAATGCCGACGCGGCCAATAAATGGCGCCGTTGTGTAAATGTGGGTATGACTTACGTTGAGTGTTATTCAACGCTATCTCTAAGGTGTAAGGTTCATAATTGTTTGTAAGCAAAAATATTAGTAATTGTGTGCGTGATTGCGTAGTACGGTTCCGGTCTTTTGCATGTGTGCATTAACACAGTAAGTAGAGGGGATGAAGCAGCGACACGAGTTCCGGAAGAAAATAGGAACTAAGGCATTTCTATCCTCTTTATTATTATTTCTGTGGGTAGGAGTTTAGGGTTAAAAGGATGCTGGTGAACTACACATAACCCTGTATACAATAAAGGCATGCGTTTGGCCATAATCACGCCTGATGGAAAACGAAAATGAGCTCTACGATGGAGCACGCTTGCCTAGTAAATGCTCATTCACCCTAGACTTGAAAACGGATTCAGTTCAGGGAACTCAGACGAGTAGGGCTTATTCCACCTAATTTGCATAATGCCCAATTCACTAATTGACTAAATTTCAAATTGCCATGGGCTCATAATACCCAAATATCAAAAATGTTTCATTCCTAAAATTAAAAAATGTCATAATAACTTTGACCTAAAAAAACCTATCATTACATTACATACATTTCCTTAAAATACCGAATCACAGATACAACAACATTTCAAAATAACTTAGGTAAACTGAAAACTGCACAAAGCCAAAGAAAAAAAGTTAGGCATTCTGGAATTTAGGAATTTTGACACCAAGACCTTTTGAAATCTAGAAGTATTGGTAAAAGGATAAAATTAAATTGAGACGTAATATCGAGCCCTACTCACTCAGACGTAGGTAGGGATTTCCACTCCTTAGCTGTATAATCCAACCGTAACCCCGGCGCCACACATAGCACAAATGTTTCAACACATATTTGAAGACATATTTGATCACATGTGAAGCACCGGTATTTGCTTATTTGTTCAATAGAACAACTATACAATCAACCATAGATCAAATATGTGTTCAAATATGTGTTGAAACATTTGTAATATGTGTGGCGCCGGGGCTATGTGTGGCGCCGGGGTACAATCAACCATAGATCAAATATGTGTTCAAATATGTGTTGAAATATTTGTGCTATGTGTGGCGCCGGGGTAACGCTAAAGAAAGTCTAAAGATCGTGAGATATGACAACCCTACCGGCGGGGGCAATGACAGTCGTCACGACTACTCACTCACGACCTCGAGCAGCGGTATGCGGAAGGTCGCAAGATTTCTTATTTATCTATCCAAATGCCGTAGTCCATTGAGTCAATGTTATAACCTAATAATATCTAGTTATGAGGAATGTTGGCGATCGATACGCCTAGTAAGTCGTTCCACTAAGCGCAAGATTACTTATAAACAATGATATTATGTGTGAATTAAAAGAGGTCGCTAGATAATGTTATTAAGCGCTCCAAACATTGCATCTTGACTGGCTTTTTTACAATGAACTGAACTGTCCTGTCTAACGCGCACTGCGCGCCACCGCTCCAAGAGGGGCTACGGATTAGCCCGAAACATGTCGGGCTAAACTTGATCATAGAGCTTGAGTTATCCGTATTTTTCACTATGAGTGAGTCTCACGGTAGTTTCATGTTCAAACTGAACAGCGATTGATTATCTCAAAAATTGGCATCTTGTTTGGTACGGTCAGCATCAAAACTAGCTGGTAACTTTTGTACTTTGTCGTAATAACACAATTGTGAATCATTTATGACATTTGCACCCGACTGTAAAGCGACAAGGTACAAAAGTGACCAACTACTTTTGATGCTGACTGTACACATTGCCTAACTGACACTAACATCTAGAATCGGTATACAATACCAGAAATACCTAATACAACAATATCATAAGAACAATAGGGCGCTACTGCTAGCTTGTCTGGTCGGATTATAAATATTATTTGCGCGCGCGCCGGCGCCTGAGTCACTCTGGAATGCCGTGGTCTGGGAGGCTACTACGAAATTCGAAGTTAGTATCGTGCTGTCCCTTTCACTCCTATTCGATACTATTAGCGTGAATGGAACGGCACGATAAGTAGTTCGAAAATGCGAATTTCGTAGATAAAGGCCCATTTACATTTTACAACTTTCTTGCACTTTCCATACAATAAAATTGAGGCAATAAAACATTGCTCAGTCTAAACCTAAGGTTTCTAAGGTTTAGACTGAGCAATGTTTTATTGCCTCAATTTTATTGTATGGAAAGTGCAAGAAAGTTGTATAATGTAAATGGGCCTTAAAGCTAGAGCTGTCCCTTCCGATACTTACCCACTTTACGGGAATCGTATCGATTTCATTGGTTCTAAAATTCTATATTTAATTGCTCTGGAAGTGAAGTGTCACCGAAACTAGCAAAATCATCGAATCATCACCATCTCCGGGTTATCCCACTGCTGGGTCGCCAGTCGCCCCGCTCATGACGAGAGGCTTGGGTAGTTCCCACATGGGCCCAATGTGAACTGTAATACCCTAATCCGACGGTTAAAAAGCAAATTGATTCAAGCGCCATCCTGGGCGATATGTAGTTAGTAATTGGAATCAGCATAATGCATGTATATAATTCTAATTCAATATCAACCAGCAGGCTAATTGTCTTACCTGATTTACACTCTCGCCTCGTCACCTCGCCTCGCGCCTCGCCTCGTCGTCTCGCTCCGGACGCGAGCCTCATACTTGTACCTCTACCATGAGTTTACAACTAGTTTACGTGACCGTACTCGCTAGCGACGGCGTAAATTATTTGTATGGAGAATTGTACAGCGCCTCTAGCGGTCACTTACGGAAGTACAATTCTCCATACAAATCATTTACGCCGTCGCTAGCGAGTACGGTCACTGGGAACTAGTGTAAACTCATGGTAGAGGTACTGGTTTACACTCGCGTACAAGTGGCGAGACGAACTGCGGGACGAGCCACGAGACGAGAGTGTGAACAGGCGCGCCTCGCGCCTCGTCTCGTGATTTGCCTTGGTTTTGAGGCTCGCGTCCGTGGCGAGACGACGAGGCGAGGCGCGAGGCGAGGTGACGAGGCGAGAGTGCAAATCAGGTATCAAAATCAAGGCAAATCACGAGACGAGGCGCGAGGCGCGCCTGTTCACACTCTCGTCTCGTGGCTCGTCCCGCAGTTCGTCTCGCCACTCGTAAGCGAGTGTAAACCAGGTATCTAACTCCCTCGCAATCACCATCGCGTTCATTTTGACAGTACTTGTATGGGCTGACAATTGGTATCGGAAACAGCCAGCTGTCACAGCCATACAAAAACTGTCATTTCAATCCGATGCCAAGTGTCATAAAAGTTACACAATTACCCTGCAAGATGGCGCTTGAATCAAGTCGCCTTAACAGTCGCATGTTTTTTATTAGACCCTTCTACACGTGGATTTCATAGTGCCCAAAATTAACCTTCATCGAGTCAAAATACTTCTTCCTTGCGGTACACCTACTGCTGTTTACTTAACTTACCTATATCAGTGTTCATTTTGCTCGCATTTTTCTTGATTTAGATTTCCTCATATTGCACTGTCACATAGCTCATGACACAAAGCCGTGGGAACCGTCTCATGAGAACACCACAACCGACAACGGCTTAAGATTAAGAGGGTTCATACCTGCTGAGCTGGCAACGTTGCATTTTTGTTAGTTTTTCTCGATTATTCCATAAAAATTGAATGAAAATTAAAAATGTTTTGTATACAAATTGTTCTAATATATAAGTTAATGTGTCTACTGCAATAATAATTCATGATAACACTTTTATTTTCTTTAAAAACCGTTAGGTAATAATTTCTTCGTTTTTAAAGAAAGTAAAAGTCTATCACGAATTATTATTGCAGTAGGTCTGCGGTCTCAGTCTGGTTTACTCTGCGGGAGAATACTGCGCCCCCGTCTGGCTCAACAGTGCGCATACAGAGAAGGTCGACGTCCAATTGCGCAGGACTATGCGCTGCATATCTGGCACCATTCAATCCACCCCTACTCAGTGGCTGCCCTCGTTGAGTCACATACCTCCGCCGCACCTTAGAAGACAACAGGCCCTACTAAATGAGGCAAAGAAAATAGCAAAGAACTCGGATCTGCCAGCTCATCGGGAGTTCATGTATCCCCCTTGTCATCGTCTGAACTCACGGAGTCCGCCCTACCAGTCGGCTCGGAGCCTGTTCGATGAACCGTTCGACATTAAATTGAGATGGAAGGACGAATGGCGGTCTAACCCTCCTAAAGCCGCCCTATCAGATCACGACCCCACCCAAAAACCTTGGGGATTCTTTGGTCCAAGGCGAGAATGGTGCCAGATAAATAGGCTCCGCACTGGGCATGGGCTCTGCGGGGAGTACATGTTCAAGTGTGGGTGGCGAGGCTCTCCGTCGTGCGATTGTGGTGCACCTGTTCAGTCCATCCACCACATCATTCGTGACTGTCCAAAGAGGAGATATGCTGGAAACACCCTGAACCTGTTCTCTCCTGATGCGAACGCAGCCCTATGGGCAAAGAACTTAGATATTCGTTTGTAGTATAGCTTTTTTAGTAGTATTAAGTGATTGTTGTTAAGCGACTCTGTATATCATAAATTGCATGCCATACGATTAAATAAATAAAATTGCAGTAGACACATTAACTTATATATTAGAACAATTTGTATACAAAACATTTTTAATTTTCATTAAATTTTTATGGAATAATCGAGAAAAACTAACAAAAATGCAACGGTGCCAGCTCAGCAGGTATGAACCCTCTTAAGACCTAGTTCAAGAGCACTAGTAGAGCATACGACGAACATCAAAGTCACGGCTTTTAGATAACGTATCTTTGGAGATTGCGATAACCTAGACAAGAAACGTGCCTCCAAGATAGAAGATGTATCCCCGAAGCTGTGTTGTGACCTATCGCAAAGGAGCTAGCCGACTTAGACTGCAAAAAAATCGTGGCGATACATTGCGCGGCTGTAATGCGAACTAGTTTGAAGTGATCGATCGAGCGCCGCAATGCAACTTGCACGATCTTTCTAGCTGGTTTAAACTGAAGATAGGGTGCCTTTACACCACAGATGAGCTATGTAGCCGCTCAAGATAGATCCAAAGCACGCAACTTTCCAATAAAAAACCTAGTTAAAGTGTGTTAAAGTGAACGAGTTTGAATTGATCAATCTAGCGCCTCAATGTATGTGCAAAGTTAAAATACATAAGTTCACAGCTCGACAAGCTTTATCTAACTTGCGATGTTTGTATGCAAGTTTTTCCGTTTTTTTGAAATTTTCAATCTAAATATCAAACTAGTCATTTTTACTATCTAACTTCGCATATACATAGATACTGCCGTACAATTATATGGTCGAACAGGGGTTCATCTTGGGTTGCATAAAATTTCAAGTGGTAAAAAATGATGGCATTTCGCATAACTCTTTTTTCTCAGAAACCATTAATTATTCAAGAATTGTTATAAAACTTATAAAATAAATCTAACTTAACCTATAACCTATAGAGTCCTACTACAAGATAATCATTTAAAAATTCCTAAATAATTAATGGTTTCTGCATGACAAAAAAATAGCACTTAATGCGAAATCTAATATACAAAAATCTCGTGTCACGGTGTTTGTTATCGAACTCCTCCTAGACGGCTTGACCGCTTTTTATTAAACTTTTTTCTCTGTATTCGGTTGGTCTGAGAATAGGTCGTAGGCTATTTTACATGTACCCCTACTCTTGACTTCACAGACGGAGTCGTGGGCAACAGCTAGTAATAAAACATGCGTAAAAAAATGTATATCATCAGATTGGATCCCGTCGAACAGTGATATGTCGCACATTATCACTACACATATACCCACACGCTTACACACACACACACACACACACACACACACACACACACACACACACACACACACACACACACACACACACACACACACAACTTACTAATTACTTATTTATAATTATTAGACTTAGTGTGGTTGCCTTTTCTCGCTCATGCTGACCGCAGTGAGCTGCACAACTGTGTTGAGGTTTACACTAGTCCTGTGCTGATTCGGTTGTGCTGTTCATTGTGTTTAGTATGGGTGTGGACCAAGGTTCCGTAATTTAAAGTATAGTTTTTAAGAAATTTTGTTTTGTATCCACTAATTTAATTTAATGTAATAGTCTGGTTGGAAGGAGCGGTCCCTCCCAACTCAAGTATTGTTATACTTACCGGGAGGGGCTGGACGTAATTGTTAATTTAATTAGTGTGGAAATTAATAAATATTTTTGTATTTTTTTGTATTTTTGTATTTTGTATCACTTCGCAGAATTTCATTCTCATTCAATAGGAATGTCGCAGAATCGTACATCGCATATTCGGGGTCGTATTCATTATTAATGGCCATTAAGGTCAATAGTCGCGTTGTTTACCAATCAACCACCGCTTACCGCCAAATGTATTTATACGTTATTAAGTGTAGATCGGATCGCGATTAGCATTCCGTACATTAACATTCGTCACGCAGCACGCAGGTCGTGTTCTGCCACACAGCACGTTGTATAGATAAGGCAAGACATACGCACGAGCGTGCGCGCCACAGAACTATTGAGAGAAATATAAATTTCATGCAGCTTAAACACCACTGCGCATAAATATATTTAGCTAAAAATACATTAATTTTAAAATACATGTATTTTCCCAGTTCAGTTTGTTAATTATTCGCAGTACCTAATACTTTCGCCTACCCTGATACCCTCAAGGGAACTACCAAGTGAGAAAGGAAGGTACTAGTAGAGGAGCATAAGCGTAATAGGAATCACAATAGTTCTATTAATCAAATCAAATCAAATAATCTTTATTTCCACCGACATGCCAATTGCATGTGCGTGTCACGCAACAGTTGTAATGAATGAAACTGCAAGAAAGATGGCACACCATTTACACGCATCTAGTGCGTCAACTATCTTACAGTTTCATTTATTACAACTGGTCTGCGCCAGCCTTAAGGATTCATGAGGATGATATGACACAGCATGCCGCAAGGCCTCCTTCAGGCAGACCTCTTAATAAGCAGTCATTGCGCACCTCGTCCATTCATTACATGCGCGCGCCCACGCCTGCGCGTGAGAGGCGGGCACTGACTCAGCTCCGAAAGCTCGCGGTCGCGGACAAAGGGTTCGTTGTCTTTGTTTGCTGTCTAGGCAGAGAAGTAACTACTGCGGACTACGTATGAGCAAAACGGAGTGAAGGAGGGAAAGAATAGAGCGAAGCGGATGGCTCACTTGCATACCAAATACGATCTCCGGACCACAGAAACAGACTCAAGCAATTCATTCCTTTTTGTTTTTAAATCAAGATTGACTATAATATTCGTTCCTGGATATCAAACTTTGTTACAGTCTGAGATAAAGAAACTTAATAAGATACCGAGCGGATGCTGTGGCGCGTAAAGCCGTGGTGGTCCAGTGGTTTGACCTATGGCTTCCCAAGCAAACGGTCGTGGGTTCGAGCCCGAGCTCGCACATTCGGTTTTTCGTAATTTTAAAACAAGGTGAGGAAACCAGGACACGCCTGAGAAGAAATTCAATGGTGTGTGAGAAGTTCCCATCCGCAATGGGCCCGCGTGAGAACTACGATCCGAGCCCTCTTAATCAGAGGATGTCCTCTGCAGTGGTACTGTGGGACGTGTATAGGTTGGGATGATGATGGTGATGGTGATGACCGAGCGGGCGCAACTCTATTGTGTCCCGGACCCCGAAGCCCAGTCCTTTGTAGCATTGTTTCGCACAAGCGGATACCCCGGCCAGTTCCGTCGCAGCGGTCACCCGAGCCATTGTAAACCGATCACAAATTAGCAAGCCAGTCGAGTTCATCCGATAACCCTCCTTGGACAGTCGGGTGAAAAGTAGACCAGTAAAAGGTGTACTCTCAAAGCATTGTCGTTCCGTCATTAAATCCAACAGTAAACCAACAAAAAAAACCGTGGTAGCGTAGTGGTTTGACCTATGGGCTCCTAAGCAGAGGATCGTGGGTTCGTGCCCGAGCTCGCAGCTCTGAGTTTTCGGAATTGAGACCCCGAGTGCATAATGTAGATACAATTGTGCGACATTCCTATTGAACGACAATGCAATTGTGCGAAGTGGTTAAGTGCGACATACCACTGTTCGACAGTACAAATGGACGACAGTACAATGCAAAGTTAAGTTGCTAGAATCAGGAAGCTATTTGAAAATTAGAGTATCCAATTTACAACCGCAATGACACACTATCTTTAGCCCTCGTGTTGTCCCTTTTGTAATAATAATTAATGTGTGTGTTGTAAATAAATGTATTTTCTTTCATGCTTTCTTTTAAATAATCATATTTATTTGTATGTAACCAATCTACGAAAGTGGCTGCTATTTTTAGGGTTCCGTACCTCAAAAGGAAAAAACGGAACCCTTATAGGATCACTTTGTTGTCCGTCCGTCCGTCCGTCTGTCTGTCAAGACCCTTTTTCTCAGGAACGCGTGGAGGTATCTAGCTGAAATCTATATCAAATACTCAAGTCTACTGTCCCTTGGAGCTGTGAAAAAATCAAACTTCTAAGCCAACGCAATCAAAAAATACAGCCGTTTATGCTGCAAATTAGCGCAAATTTTCGAAACTCGCAAGGGAATCAAAACCTACAGGGTACTTCCCGTGAACTCATAATCTTGAAATTTGGTACGAAGCAAGGTCTTATAGCACAGATAAAGGAAAAATTGCGAAAAGCATAATTTTTTTTGTTTGTCTGTCTAGATATCTACAATGATCACACACTGCGCACATTTTGCTTAGGAGCAGGGGTCTGATAAGACTGGATGTTCATATATACATATAAATTTGTACGGAACCCTCGGCGCGCGAGTCCGACTCGCACTTGGCCGGTTTTTTTTTTTAGTGGTATAGGTACTGGAATCCGCCGGCAACCTCGCCTCGACTCTGCCGTAGATGGGCACATTTGCCGCCTGCCGCCTACATCCACGGAGCCTACGGCTTTACGCAAAATCCTTGGGCAATGCCCATACGAGTCGAGAGCTGCTCAGTCGCCTAATGAGGACATAGTAGGAGCTAACAGTGTGTATGTTTTTATGTTTAGTTTTTAAATGGGTCCCACTGAACTGACGGACTGCATTCCAACTGCCGACTGCCCATACATTTCAGTCGCAGCCGGCGTGCAGTTTGCGTGCAGTTTTGCCGACTGCAATGCAACTGCAATTGAAAATGTATTGACAGTCGGCAGTTGCAGTTATAATACAGTCCGTCTGTATCGGCCTATATCTATATGTAGTGAGTGGGGCCTAATTTAGACTATTCGATGTTTTTATTGTATCTTTACCTGCCAAATGTATTTTATCCTGTGTATCGAATATGTAGCGCTCCTAGATCAAGAGTACAGTCAAGGAAACTGAATCGCTTACCAGGTAACCAGGGTGGAACCTTTTCACAACCAATTTCACGATGTTTTCTTTGGCAGATGTGTGGAATGTCAACATGAAATTTGCAATGAAAAGGGTCAATAAACAACATCAACATCGAGATCAACTCAAAACAATCAGCTATTTTAATTTAGACCTTCCTGAAAGTGAATGAAGTCTAAATTAAAACGGGGTATTATTTGGAGTTGATGTAACTCTTGATCCAAATACCTAAGTGCCATACCGTTTTTTCCTTCTTCACAAAAAGGCTGATTGTCACATTAATATCTAAGGCAGTAAATGATAAATTGATAATAGTCTTTAATGTTTTCAATCTTTGAACTTTAGGGTAGTGGCAATCCTACTGAATAAACGTGGCCGTGTGATGAGAGATATGTTATAATCTTGCGTCTTATTACAATGCGATATTACATTTGTAATACTGTACGCCACGGTCTGGCAACATCACCAGGTACACTTAGTTCGGTTCCTTTCTAATACATATTTCGTACAACAAGTGAATAGTCCGGCTGAATCTTTATAAAAATACATGTAGAGGTATACCTGGCTTATACTTAGAAGTTAGAACCTACGCACACGGCGCATTTTTTGCGTAATTGCTCCTCTACACGATGCGCCATTAAATGGTCGGTGCGATGGCCCAGCGATGGCTGCAACGCATCTACACGATGGCGACGTTCAGTTGTGATCTTTTGATTATTTTGATGTACGGCCAAAAACCAACCCCGACGCCATCCCACGACCATCGCACGCGCCATAAGCCATCCGACACCACTACGCCCCCCACACGCTGCCCATCATAGTGGACCATACCGATGGCCCATCGTGTAGTGCCAGCATAAATGACGCTCGTTAACGCGCTTCAAACGACACTCAATCACCTTTGTAGGTACTGACTTCTTGGAGACCCAGAAAGCTACATACAGATACGATCGATGAATTTGCCATAAACAGGAGTTATGTGCAAAATGGCAAGTGCACACTCTGTCTCGGATACCGAGTTGGGTTCGGTGCTCGCTTCAAACGAGTTTAATGTCAGCTAATTACAAGGTTTGTGAATTTAACGACGTGTCTATAAAACTAAAACAACGAAATCGCGAAAGCGATGCACGTTCGAGAAACTGCATGAAGTTATTATGCTTTTAGTTTTAAGTGTTATAAGATTACAATTTAGATTTTGGTTATTAATTTTAATTAAGATTCAAAACTGTGTAAAGGTACGGCGATTGGTGGCTTGGTTGGTCGGAATATCCATGTCTGTCTGTTCTGTTAACTCTTCACGCTTAAACCGCTGAAAAGATTTCGATAAATTTGGTATGGAGATAGTTTGAGTCCTTAGAAAGGACATACTATAGTTTTCATCCCGGAAAATTGCATAGGTCTCGCGGAATAGCGATAATCTAATCCATCGCAGACGGAGTCACGGGCAACGGCTAGTTTCAAATATGTATACCAAATGTAGTAAATTGTAGCGACTTTATTACAACTGTAGGAGTACAGTCGGCCAAGAAAGTGGTCTACCAGTTTTGACAAAGGTTTCTGTGAGATTTAAATATCGCTAAGGTTGACTTTTCTAACTGAGTGAAGTCTTTAGTCACTGTCATCTCATCATATTATTGCAAAGGAATATCGACCTCGTTGTATCATGACGTGCAAATGAACTTCAACAACAGGGTGGTAGACCATATTTTTGGCCGACTGTACGTATTAGGTGAACTGGAGGCACTGAATGGGCTTGTGAGTTGTGGCCTTTACAAGAGGCACGTAAGGCATTTAGCGACGGCGCGGCAGCCGTGTCCCTAATGCGAGCTGTTGCAACACGCACCGCCGCGGCCGCAAGGGCAGCGGTATTTGAATTAGCAGGCATATCGAGGCTACGCTAGAGACAACATTTTTTTTATATTTACAATATAGGCTTGCGTTTGACCACAATCATGCCTGATGGAAAGCGAAGATGAGGCCTACGATGGAGCACGCTTGCCTAGTAAATGCTCATTCAGCGTAGACTTGAAAGCGGCCATAAATAATAGTGTTGGAACACAGTCGCAGGCAGGGAATTCCACTCTTTGGCTGTGCGGTGTGGTTGATGAAGAAAGAGCGAAAACGCTTTGTGCGGATTTTGGGAATACTGACAACGTGGATGGAGACCCCGCTTACTTCTGGTCCACCTGACATCATGTGTGAATGTGATGCCCTCGCCAGAGAATGAGATTGTTTGGCGACGGATGTCCCGCACCAGGAGACTTCAAATCGTCCAATTTATGGACGAGGTGGCAAAGCAAATACGCAAACGATTTTCACGGGTCGAAGTGGATCCGAAGTATATCTACCCCTAATAACAAGATAAGATGAGATATTCTGGGAACCGATTTTAAAACCAAGTCACTCAAAATACTTCGAAAATGGTGATAAATTTTGCTCAATTTAAAATACAACTAGCTAATCTTGTCGATTGTCAACCAGTCCCAAAATTTGAAGCTATTTGAGTTGTAAATCTAGGCGACGTGGGCCACCGGCTACGGCCTCGCGGTCTGAGGGGTCTCGTTCCGGATGTTTCTTGTTTTTATTTGCTCATTTAAACACCCGTCTAATGTGTGGTGGCCCATCAATAGAGCCTCGTAGAATATACCTTGCCCACACCAAAAGGTCGTGCCCCGCAACTGGCCACTGGCCAATGTAGCCAATGTACTTTCGAAGTGCATTTTCAAAAATCGATGTCTCGATTCTACAATTTGGACATTGTTTAACAATCTAGTGCTCATCGAAACATCATCATGTAACTGTATCCAACTAACATGTATAAGTAACACCTGTGTATGTTCCAGCAAAATGAATTCATTATAAAGGATTATCTTTAATATCAACCACAGTAAAATGTACCGATCTTAGTAACGCGTCCGATCCACAACATAATTCAAAACTTAACGACCTCGCCAGTTTCCTGCTTCGTATCATAAAATCACAATAACTGTATTGATTGCTGATTGTTTGCAACAGCCTCCCAGCGATGCAGGCATTCTGACAGCAATAAAATTATCATAAATGATGGCTTCACTTCCCTAGAGACTTATTTACATAAAACCTACGAGCATATAACCCCTGGAGACGTAATGCCTGCGAATTTAAAAGGAAACGATTCTGTCAACTAGCTGAGGTGCGGGGGGAGTTGCGATCGGTTCGAAGTGTTCCGAAGTATTCCGAACCCGATCGCTAGGGCGTGCATCGTAATGACTATGCTTTCTATCGATATCGATAAAAGGTTGTGCAAAAAGGTTTTTCAAGCAGTACACTCTGGTAAAATTTAAATGCCAACTTTGAATTTATTTTAAGCTTAAACTAAACAAGTTGAAAGTACTTTTAATGGTTTATTGAACTTAAGTAAGTACTAAAATATTATCATAATAGGTATAGTTCAAATAAAATTACGTTATACCTATCCAATACAGGTACAGTCGAACAAATTGAATCATGACCCAGGGTGGACCTTTGTGCTACTAATGTTATGTTGACATCTCATACTTTTGTCATGGAAATCATAGTGAAATTGATTATTAAAAGGTTCTATCCTGTGTCATGATTCAATTTGTTCGACCGTACACGAAAATAAGAATTATAATTAATATCAGGAAGTCTAATAGTAATAAATAGCATCCACGAAATAAACTCCGATATCAATAGATACAATAATCATTTAGTGGATAATTATCGACAATACAAAATAAATGCATCGCACCACACTAGTCATTGGCGACACGAGACTAATTACGATAATAAGAGATAGATATACACGATTGCAGTGAGAAAGAAAAAGATGGGGGACGGACCAGTCCAATCCAACTTGACCCGCGTTGCAACTAATCAAATTTTCGTAAATATTTTGATAAATAAACAAATGGACTTACCGATGAAAAGTAACATTGTTTTTTGTTTCATTACATTTTTTACTGTTGTTTCCGCACCATTTAACTGCACAACAAGACATGATGCCGTATATTGAAGCTGTTTTACGTCGTAAATGTCAGCTGTCTCATCGGTCATACTTTATGGTTGAAACTGACGGTAAACCAAGGAGTCGGGAAATACATCATTGATAAATCACTGACTAGTCGACAGATTAGTGTCGCCTTTCACTACGTCTCTAGGGGTTATATGCTCGTAGCATAAAACTGACTCGCGATTGACCTCTATCTCCTATGAAAGTGCAGATGAGGCCAAAGGCATGTATCTCACTGGTTCAGTAATAGCCAAATCACTCTAGCCTTGAAGAGCCCTAGGTAACTATCTGGGAATACAGACGACGGGAGTGAATTCCATTCTTTACCATATTAGGAAAGGTGAAGCAATGCAATGGAATACTAACAACATTGTTTACTTCAATGCACCGTAGTTATCGTAGTAGCTATTTTTTTCATAAAAATGTGTCTGTAAATATTATTTATTTTTATTAGCAATACGGCTGCTCACCGAATCTAAGATTATTTAAGAGCGAAAAAGTTTTTCGGGTGCGCCGGCGGGATTCGAACCCACGTCTCCCGGGTATGCGCCCCAACCTGGGTGTTCTACCAATTGAACCACGTCGCTCCCAACCGACTTCCCCGAAATTCTTAATCGCTTACATACGCCAACAGTGGCGTGTGGTAACATCCATCACAACTATTAGAAGCTATGACTCCTACGTTCCAAATTTCATTGAAAATGCGTAAGAAATGATGTACTACATCTATTTTATTCAAATATTATTTATTTTTATTAGCAATACGGCTGCTCACCGAATCTAAGATTATTTAAAAGCGAAAAAGTTTTTCGGGTGCGCCGGCGGGTCGGCGGGAGCGACGTGGTTCAATTGGTAGAACACCCAGGTTGGGGCGCATACCCGGGAGACGTGGGTTCGAATCCCGCCGGCGCACCCGAAAAACTTTTTCGCTTTTAAATAATGTGTCTGTAGCTAGACATATCAGTGTACATGTCGGTACAAAAAATTGATGTAGATGACAGTTTTTATCACTTCAAAAACGTCGCAGCGAATACGTAAAGGCGACGGACTCGACCGCTTTATTGGTGAGGAGAAAAACGTCCAGGGGCTTGTTGCATAACAAAGTACAACTTATATTACAAGCGGAACTCCCTTTCTAGTTAATATAGCTGAAGCGAGAGATCCGCTTGTAATATTAGTTGCACTTTGTTATGCAACAGGCCCCTGACCGGCAAGCGAGCGGGAGCGCGTGTCATCCATTCGGAACGACGAACACAAGTTATCGCGAGTTGCTTTTTTGTTCTCTTTGCGTGTGTCTGGTCTGGAGCCACGGTAGTGCCCCCGCCAAGATGAGCCAAGCGAAGAGGGCATTACTACGTTTTCTTAAAGCGCTTCGTCGTTTTTTTTAACCCTCATAACTTGGGTTTGGACATCAGATAAACGAAATTCTCGGGATATGATGTCAATAGTGGACTCATTAAACCTAAGTTGAAATCCTTATTTGTAATATGGAGCATGTTGATGGATTAAGGTGCGACCAGAGGAAGCCGCTATCACTCCTGTGGTCTTCGCCAGGGGCCCTACCCACACTGTGTCTTCCAGTATCTAGCTGCCATTCAAGAAAACATGGGTCCAATGGCCGTCAGTTCTCGGAGCATTGTCCCCCACCCGCTGTCAATTAAATTCGGCAATTCTTTGGGATTATACAATAACCTATTTAATAAGTATTTTCATTGGTGAAGTTATTCCAAGCAGTCATTAAGAAAAAGTGAATGACCTGCACAGTAAAGATGCCTATATTTGCAAGTAGATGTTAAACCATCCCAATAAATCTCTTATTTTACACAAAGACAATGACCACAGTGGCCACATGTCAATGACACCAGCCTAAAAGGATAGTGTGGGTGGATCTGAATCTACAGTCCATATAGTATATGGATATCTGTGGACAACATACTGTAAACATACCTCGCCTCGCGCCTCGCCTCGTCGTCTCGCTCCGGACGCGAGCCTCAAAATCAAGGCAAATCACGAGACGAGGCGCGAGGCGCGCCTGTTCACACTCTCGTCTCGTGGCTCGTCCCGCAGTTCGTCTCGCCACTCGTACGCGAGTGTAAACCAGGTATGACTTATCAATGGTTTTATCTACATTATCTGTATTTACTTAGGGGCCTTTGGTTTTGGATATTGTGCTGATTTCCCGTAGTCTCAAAACTCTTTGGGAAATATTGCTTTAAAACCTAATGTTCAAGTCAGTAAGCTGTGGTGGCCTAGTGGTCTGACCTATGATCTCTCACGCAGAGGCTCGTAGGTTCATGCCTGGGCTTACACCTCTGAGTTTTTCAGAATTTATGTGCTAACTTACATTTGAAACCTGCACACACCTGAGAAGAAATTCAATGGTATGTGTGAAGTTCCCAATCCACACTGGGCCTGCGTGGGAACTACGGTTCGATCCCTCTCATAGGGCCAGGCCCCACTTGCAAATATAGGATATGACGCTGTTATAAATACTCAAGTTGTGGAGAACTGTCCACTGTCATCCGGGCAAGTGGGCAGAAAACATTGTTTCTGTTAAAGGCCACATTGTCAAAACATACTTGGAACTAGTTTAATGATAACTTTCTAATCAAGTTTGTCAACTTCACACATGTTCATCCGTCCAATATATCCCAGCCTCCAACAGCAGAGCATTTGAAAGTGAAAGTGTTATGTACTATTTGAGATCATCCTATTTATAACCATTAGACTTTATTGTTGAACAACAAGAGCTACTTTGCAACAACATTTAATTTGGTTGTTAGTGCATTTATAAATTTAATTCCAAGCGGCAAGTTATTTTCAACTGATTCAATCTGCATATAATTTGTGGGTTGTTGCGTTTTTCTGAATATTTTAAAGTCGTAAAAGTTTAAATAGGATTTAGTTGTGTTGGGTGCTCAGAGCTCATTAGTGTTAAATGAGTTGTGTGGTGCTTTGAATGTGTGGGATTTCTAGAACAGTGGGTAATTTCCAGTGATCGGAACTCTGGGAGCTAAACTTTAACAAAACTTGTAAAGCTGACATTAAGGAGAATTTAGAACCAAGAAAAATAAGAATATTATTGGCAGATTAGTGTTCAATTTAACTCTATATCGAAATCTCCGATTTTCAGTAGTTTATTAATATTTTCATGTCTGTAAGCACTGTTTCATGCCCGCTTGGCAAGTTTTGTTAAAGTTTAGCTCCCAGAGTTCCGATCACTGGTAATTTCACACTTGAGTGGAACAAAAAATTGTTATGATACATTATTTTTCCAATAATTTAATAAGACAATTTATAGGATATTCTGAAACTCAATAATAACCTGGTACTAGGCGAAAGGCCAAGTTATGATGGTTCTAGAAAAAACTTAGTGAAAATTTTTTTTTTCTTATTTTTTGCAGAATTGGTTTAAGAGTAATTTAAAAAAAAATTGTATACAGTTAACACATTCACTGTGGTATTGGGTCAATGTGACTGTGTGTGTGCAGCAAATGTGTTAAGGGTTTAATAAAAACAAAGTCAGGATTGCTGCCTTTGTGTAACAAAAGTTAGTCATACAAATTATATGAATAACTCTTGTTACACAAAGGGCTCAATTAAATTTTGCTTAAATTAAATCCCTTAATTGTGTACAAATTTTTTAAAAACAACTCATAACTTGACTTCTCACCCAATCTCAGGTTATTGTTATGTTTTGGGATACCCTGTCTGTATGCAGCTTGTATTTTTCTTCAATTTCAAGTATAGTATTTTTTAACTGTGAAAGTATTTGTAACAAATCCCGTAAAATTTATAAAGTCTTGACAGAATGTAAGAATATTTGAGTGATTAATTACCTTTGTCGTTAAAGTTAGCAAAAACGACACCAGTTGCAGTTTTGTCCCAGTCAAATCACAATGATTCCACAATAAACGCATCATGTTATCAGAAGTAAACATTCCATGACTCACTGCGTCAGCGCGACCTCTAAGTCTAATAAGAGGCTTATTAGAGTTGCGCTAGTGACTCGTGACCGCAGTGTCGCAAAAACAAGTTCAAGACCGTTGTGCGTGGTCCCAATGGGTCTGTCCGGGTGAACGCACCACCGAACGAACTCCGCCGGACGCAGCACCGGAACGACTGCAATTATCCACGCACAGTGCCCTTAACAACACCCTAATCGCATCTGGAGCTATCGAACACTCACCAGCAGTTGAGCTTCTTGATAGAGGACAGATCCGACTGCTTCGAGCGAGCTATCACCATTTCTTCGGTCAAGCGAGCCATGGTCACAACACTTCACTTCACAACGTTTGAGTATAAGTTTAATATAAAAGAACACGACGGTTTGTTTGTTCAGATCGGCGCGAGGTCGCCGCCTCGCATCTTGCTGCGGTCACGACGGCCACGAAGCGAGCGCGAACAAAAACTGAAAACAATGCACGATCGTGCTCGTCGCCCGTCCGCCTTCTGTCACTTTGAAGAGGCATTAATTGGAATTTAACCCCAATCGACTATTTTGTGTGCACACACACAATATACATGTGGAATATAATTAAAAGATTGGCTAAATCCCCGTTTTTCCATTATGTATTTTATATTAATGTAATTGGTGTAATGAACTTTTCTTTTTTTCATCTGAGCTATTGAGAATATTTTAAAAAACGCTCCACGAATGTCATTTTTGCGTTTCGTAACTTGCCAATAAAATTATTATCAACAACAGCAGCAGTTAGATTTTTTTTTAAATATGGCTCTGTCCATCATGAGGGGACGATTTAACCAATTTTTATTTGAAAAAAATTCCAGAAAATTTATGAAATACGAAACATCTATTTAGGTTTTATTTTAACGCGAGTTAATAAAATAAATTAGAGCAGTTAAGCGAAACGAATGAATGACGTTTTATTGGAGTGACAGTGACAGACTGACCTGACCTGACTTGTTTGACAGATAATTTGTGGGGTTGGGAAACCGAAATGATTTCAGCAAATTTTTCCTAATTTCCTTTGTAAAATATGGAGTCTAACAGATTACTAGATGATAAGGAGGGGCCAGAGGTACAGGTCACCTTCCCGGAGTCCGTGGCGAGCCGCATCGAAGAGCTCATGGGGGGCACTGAGCAGTTCGACAGCGAAGAGGCACGTAAACAAATCCCAATTTCCCACTCCACCAGCTTCTTTGAGGCGAATATTACAGTTGCAATAACACAGGCAACTCCCATACTTAATTACTGTATGATTTTAATTTGAATGTGGTCATTGCGAGTAGAGAAAATAGTCAAACTTTACAAAGACACTTTTGGACCTAAGAATACAAAGGTTTTCCAGAGAAATCTCACTATCTGGACGAAAGACGATTCTGTTTTAATTTTGAATTTTATATTTATTATCCGTAAATCCTAGTCATACATACATGCATACTTCTTTATAATTCTAGGTTTTATTCTACACTATATTCATCTTCTGTACTTTTTTATGCCAGGAGGTTGCCAGGGCATCTCCTTTTTTATATGCAAGTGTATCTTCTTGCACCTCTCTTGATGCCCATAGTAATAATTTTGCATTTCAGTATGAACTGAATCTGCACAGTTAAGATCCTAATCTGTAATGGGCCAGTGTTGGAATTAAGGTCTAACTCTTCTCATTTTGAGAGGAGGTTGGTGCCCTGTAGATGTAGCCCTGACTATAATAATATTATGTGGTTTTATGTTACAGTTTGACGCGGTATCATACATCAACCGCGTGTTTCCTACAGAGCAGTCCCTGGCCGGAGTGGAGAGTGCGGCTGCGCGATGCGCGCTGCGGCTGGCCGGGGTGGAGGGGGATGCGCGCCGGCTGGTGCGCGAGCAGGCGGGGCTGCGGCTGGACGGGCACCGGGCTCTGCACCAGGCCCGCCAGTGTATAGCCGAGCTGGCGCTGCAGGTAATCAGCAGGGCCAAACCGATACACTGTTCTAAAAGAACAAACAAATTTTGGATTTCGATTCGATGGATAGTAATCCTCTCCCCGCAGGTGGCCGACATAAACAAGAAGGCGGGGCGCAGCGAGAGCATGGTGCGCGAGATCACGGCCGAGATCAAGCAGCTGGACCGCGCCAAGACAAACCTCACGGCCGCCATCACCGCGCTGAACCACTACCACATGCTGTGCGGCGCCGCCGCCGCGCTGCGCGGGCTGGCCGCCGCCCGCCAGTACGCCGCGCTGCTGCCGCCGCTGCAGGCCGTCATGCAGGTACGGGCACACCGAGCCAGGCCGGCAGGCAGGTACGGGCAGACCAGCCGCCAGGGTCATGCAGGTACGGGTCTCCTGTTCCGCTCTGAAAAGAGCTATGCTAGGAGTGTCTATGCGAGATCGATTTGGAAGTAAGAAAATCCATAGAAGATATAAACTTCTACGTTCCCTATTAAATTATCTGAAACTTTATTAAGCTACGTATCTTTCCTTGGTTTCTTACCCCGGAGGCACACTTACGGCTAACGTCAATGCCCATTAGCGCGATAATTATTGCGATAATTTTCAACGTGCTAAAGTGGACTTTAAGTCGTGGCAACACCTACGGTTATCGCGTTAAGTCGTGGCTACACCTACGGTTAACGTCCATTATCGCAATAATTAATGGCATTTCTCGTTAGTGTGGCCCTAGCATTATACCGAGCTGGCTCCAATTGAATTTTGACTCAACTTTGCGACAGCGCTTGCAGCGCATCAGTTTGGCAGCGCTTTGCGATTTACTTGTTCCAACAAGCTTTTATTTAACTAGCTCTGTTAGTACGAGTCAAATCTTGAAAGTCGAATTGAATCCACTTTTAGGCGGTCTAATTGACTTGAGAGAGTTATGTAGGTTTGATGACAATGCAAGTAAATGAGCAAAAAAGCTATTATTAAAACCGAAGGATAGATAGAATTCGTAACACCACGCTGCGCTCAAAAACACGCACAGCCGACGTTGGGAAAAGACTGCTAAATTAGAATGGGACAGGGCTAGAAAGGTTGGTTCACACAGTTACTTGGTGGATGCTGGAGAGCGGCCAGCGAAGACGAAGCAGACCAAGAAGGAGTTTTTTTTATGTTAGAGAGGCCAGACAAACGAACTAGTGGGTCACCTGATGTTAAATGAACACCACTGTTCATGGACACTCGCAGCGCCTTACGCGATACCGTTGGCGGGACTATTTGGACGTGCAAGTAAAAGAATGGCCTGACATTGCGCCAAACCGTGAGTTCTGGTGGTCACGAGGGGAGGCCTTTGCCCGGCAATGGGACACTGTGGTAGACTAAATAAAAACAAACTGAAACCTAGTTGTAAAGTAGAAGGCTTACCAGTTGTAATGCTCTGCTGGTTTTCCACAGGTGCTCCAGCACTTCGAGCGGTACCGCGAGATCCGCTCCCTGAACGCGCTCCGCGATGACGTCACGGCGCTCCGGCAGTCGCTGGGCACGCAGATACTGAACGACTTCAAGGAGGCTTTCACTGGTCGGTGCAACTAACCATACATGGGCTCATGAGTCAATCGCTTAATGTATTCGCTGCTGGGAAATACAGAGTGTCCGTCACTTTCGCCTAGTCCCGCTGTTATAGTTTGGGAGTCATTTGAACGTACACGTTTGTGTCACCTGAAGAAGTCTCGAGTCTGACAGCCGGCAGCGAAGGCGTTAACAATCTTTATGATAATCTCCACCATGCCATTTGAAGGTACTGTTAAGATGATCGAATAGTTTTGGAGTTGAAAAAGTGTTTATTTCCTTCATTCGTACAAAGCGCTTTGCTTTCCTTTTCCTTTCATTTCCGCTGTCATTTTTCCGGATACACACAATTTCGGGTTATTGAAAGGTTGAGCGAAGGCTGTAACTAAGCCAGTGAACTATACCTTTGAGCTCATCTGCACTTTCCATCAGGTGAGATAGAAGCCAATCGCTAAAAAAATAATTGAAAAACTCACCTCCATAGTATCCTTATACAAGCGGCATGTTGGAGAGTGTCGTAAAGACAGTTAAAAGGGCCTCACAGGTTTTCATTTATGTGCGAAATTATATTTACCCCCTGTTTCACCATCCATTGATCAAATTTATTTGACGGATAAATGTGATGCCGTCTCTGTTTGTTTTGTTCGAATAGACTGAGACGGCATCACATTTGTCTGTCAGTTAAAATTAATCAATGGGTGGTGAAACAGTAACCCTGACCAATGGCAAGTCGAATCGTGCTCAGTGGCGTGCCATGGGAGAGGCCTATGTCCAGCAGTGGACGAACATAGGCTGATGATGATGATGATGATGATGATGGTGAAACAGTCCCTTAAAGTTTACCATCAAGTGAAATAGACCCGAATCGCAAAAAAATGTAAAAAAAAATCTGCAAAGTATCCGCATACGAGCGGCATGTTGGAGTGTTCTGTAAAGATGGTTAAGTGGGTTCGAGTGTGACAGCGAAGTGTTTCCCCAGCGGGCAAGGCCAGCACGGTGTCGGCGCGCACGCTGGCGGAGGCGTGCGGCGTGGTGGACGCGCTGGAGCCGAAAGTCAAGCAGGAGCTGCTGCACTGGATCACCAGCACGCAGCTGCAGGTACCGATGCCTTTCAAATTATCCATCACAATGGACGGTAACCGCCTGGCGAGCTTTTTATCAGTTCATTGCGTGTGCCGCCAGGTAACTATTGCACGGCGAGCGTCTCGGCCGCGCAATGGACCGAGGGAATGCTCGCCGCGCCGCCGTGGCCGGGCCGTGACAAAGTTTAATGCTTTCAGCTATCGCGATTCTCACTCATAATTAATATCACCAGGGGGGAGGGGGGACGGGACTTAGTCATGACTATTTTTATTGCTCAATATATCGACCACATTGCGGCGCCGGGGTCACGAGTAGCGAGTAGGTAATAATGTGATCAAAATGTCGAGACAATATTAGCCATACTTGGAGATAATCGTGATATTATTATGTGTAATAGAGTTGTCATCTTTATCATCGTCAGTTGAAAGATGTCTCCTTCTACTCCATAAAATAACGCGATAGTGTGGAGTTCTCTGCCGCCCGCATCCATTAGTCTTGCTATCTTTACTAGGTCATCAGTACATTGGCTTCAACCGCCAAAGTTGCAGCCTCATAAAAATGACAGAGTGGACTGCACATTGCACAATTTTCGACGACGACCCAGATATCATTAAAGTTGGGAGATATTGTGGGATATTAACTTCAATAAACTACTATTTTTAGATTAGTGGTCTATTACAATGTACTATTTTTGGAAGAGCGAGGCCTCCCAACACAGGTACTTATATACCTACTGTTCATTGTTTATTGTAGTAAACGAAAACTACAGCATGTCAGTGTCGAGGAGTCTTTCTGCCTTGACGTTAGTGTAATTGCAAATGGGGGGTGTGTTCAGAAGCGTATTGCAGAAAGGGGGTCGGATAGGCCATGTTCACCTCATTAATGGTCTAGTGCCGATCCTAGGATTGTGGTATCGAATCTGTATACAGCTATGGCATCTCAGGGGCAAAATCCCCCCTGGAAAATAACCCTGCATACGCCGTTGTGTTCCAGGAGTACGAGCACCTGTTCTCTGCGGAGCAGGAGATGGCGTGGCTGCCGCACGTGGAGCGGCGCTACGCCTGGCTCAAGCGGCACCTGCTGGCCTTCGAGGACGGCGCCGGCAGCGTGCTGCCGCGCGTCTGGCGCCTCAGCCGCCGCATCGCCACGCACTTCTGCCAGGTAGGGGGGGGGACAACGCCGGGTGACCGTCTGGGGGCTAGGCGGTCCTTTTACCTTCGCCTTAAGAACTGGTCTTTCGGGGATCGCCGGGCAGCGTGAATGGCAATGGCAGTGGCATGAGAAGTATCGTGTTAACACACTCGGCCTGCCCACTTCTCTGCTCAATTTGGCTGCAATGCGACTCAATGCAGCATAAAAAAATCTGCAATAAGAGCCTAATCAATTCATATTTACAAGTGAGCTCACAGTGCTGCATCAAGGTGACCGCGCAAAGATTTCACCGCGAGCGCGCAACGATTCTCCGTGAATATCTAATGATTCCGTCGTGAAAGCGTAGCGAGTTTGTTGCACCTAGGGGTGGGACGTCATGCTGTGCATACACGTTAGTCAGCTGATATCTCTTCTACTCGCTTTGGTTTTTGTACAGCAGGGTGTCCCAGCCATAGGGCTAGGGATAGGCATCGGCGTGATGAGTTCGCCAGTATGATAATTGATAAGGGTGTGAAGGAAGCTGGTCCTTCCACAGATAACGCGCACGCAGCTGGCGGCGCTGCTGGCGGCGCGGAGGAGCGAGCTGGACGTGAAGCTGCTGCTGTACGCCATCCAGAAGACCGGCGCCTTCGAGCAGCTGCTGCATCAGCGCTTCCAGCTGGACGCAGGCACGCGACCCTCTCTACTGATACTTGTACAGCCAGCAGCAAGAAGTAGAAGAACAGTTCTTGTGCTCAAAATGTTGTGCACTCTCTGATGACCTTGGAAATTAAGTCGTGTGTAGATAATTTTGAGCACCATAACTGCTCGTCTACTTATGCTGCTGACAGTATTAGAGGTCTCGCCGTTCTCTACCCATTTGTATCTTTTCGTGCTGTGATAAAAGCGTTGGGGGTGAGAGGGGGGAGAGAATCTTGTCGCGATCTTTATCATCAAGTGAGATAATTGTTCGTTCGCTTTCCACGTCTCTTCAAATCCTGCTAAGAACTTTTACTACCTTTTATTTTACCCCAAGTTAGTTCCAAATTAATTTTAATGTATATATTTTTAAATTTCAGATACTGATCAAACCTCGGAATCTCCGGAGGGAACCACAGAGTCTCAGAGCGTGTTAGGCGCGGACGAAAAAAATGTGAGTGCACCTGTTTCAGCTACAACTTTTTGAAAAATAGCTCCTAAATTGTAACTAAAAGCTGTCGCGAATCGTGTTGAGGCACTCGGTATCTATTCGATCGCTGTCGTTTTTATCCGACTGCCGATGGAGAGTTACGTTTTTCGAGATGGAGAGTTATGTTTTTCGAGATGTATTTATGTATGTATATTTATGTATTTATGTATGTATTTATGTATGTATGTTTGGCACGCCCTGTAGCCTGAATGGTTCGATGGATTTTAAAGTGTAAGGTGTAATTTAATCGGTCTCAGTTGCGAGAGTGACATCGGGCATATACTTTACCGGTCTTCCCGCGGAAACAGGAATTTCACAGGAGAAAACTTAGCAAAAACTTTTTCACCTCAGCACCTCAAACAGGCAGGTTTTACTACTAAAAAACAGTGAGCAAAATCCGATTTTGCTCACTGCGTGAGACAAAGTAGCTTTTTAATTATTTTTTTTAAGAGTCAAAGACAATGATGGGTCTGCTTACTGAATTCGAAAGATTTGAACTTCAGTTTGATCTGTCACTTTCATTTCGATACGAAAAGAGCGAGAGATAAGATCAAATCGATTCGAATTTGGATTTCAAATTCTATCCTAGTAGACCTAAAAATAAACGAACGATTGAACGTTCGGATACTCATAATAAGTTCTTAACCTTAAAATTGTAATTCGTCTGTTAAGGTTTTAAATTAAATTATTGTAGGTACTTTTTTAATAATTGGATTATATTTTTATATAATCAAATTAATAGTAAAAATGTTGTTGAAAACAAAGTTTAAACATGTATCTATATCATCATCATCATCATCATCATCATCATCATCAGCCTATAACAGTCCACTGCTGGACATAGGCCTCCCCCAATGAGCGCCACTGCGCCATTGCGCCCTGTATCTATATAATTATTAATAATTTTAACAATCTTGAACATCGTGGTAAATACAGCGGATGCAGCATCGGAACGCAGCGGGTGTAGTATCGGAACGCATCTTTAAAAAAATAGCGGGATTCAAATTTTAATTGGCTAAGTAAAGTTTTTTTAAGAGGTGCTAATTATATTTTTTTTCGACAGTCGGCGTTCCAAAGATCGAGAAACTGCAGCTGTTTTATTTTTATCTCCTATTGTTTACTGGAAATATTTTTTTAAGTGTTCGAGTTGACATTTGTGAGATTTAATGGCTGACAAGCGGTTCGTGCTCAGTACTTAGTAGAAACAGAAAAAAAACTAAGTCATCTGTCACTTTTGTCCATGTCAAACCGTTTGCGTTTCGTTTGATTTGCGTTTTGGTGTGATTTTTGGACTATTTTTAACAACCTCCGCACCAAATCCGGATTCACAATTTTACCGCATTTCTCCACGACTTATGCACGATAATTGAATCACGATTGAATATTTTTGATCATTATTATCGAACTGCTTTTTGGACAATGCAAAGTAAACGAAACGCAAACGGTTAGATTTCATTTGACATTGACAATTGACTTCGTTTTTTTTCTATTTCTACTAAGTACTGAGCACAAACCGCTTGTCAGCCATTAAATCTCACAAATGTCATCTCGAACACTTAAAAAAATATTTCCAGTAAACAATAGGAGATAAAAATAAAACAGCTGCAGTTTCTCGGTCTAGAAGATGACTACTGTCGAAAAAATATATATTTAGCACCTCTTCAAAAAACTTTACTTAGCCAATTCTTTTCTTCTGTTTCTCTAGCTACAGAGTTCGATATCTATGAGTTTGGTACACGATCAGAGGCAATTTGGAAATTATTAGAATAGTAATAAGTACTTATTTAATACATTTTTGAATATAATATGAGTGAATTGAGTGAGTCCAGTGACGAAGTCAACAATTGAACACCAGACGAATTAATGGAGTAATACATAATGCAGAGTAAGTTTCTTACTTGAAAAGTCTCGCGAAAAATATTTAAAAGCTTATGATATTTTTAAACAATGCAAACACTTTTTCGGAGACAGTACCTATTGTTATATATATAATATGAAGTATTTACTCAATGTTGAAAACCACAACAAAGACAAAAAGACGACGTTCATATACCTTTAATAATTTATTATGTTCTCGCTGCTGAGGTGAAAAGTTGTATGTGTCACACGAGACCAAAGTTTTTTTGCATCTCGTGTATTTGAATCACTCGCGCACTCAGGATTCTAACTTAGAATCACTCGCGAAACGCTCGTGAGTCAATTATAGAATCCTTCGCTAACTAGTGATTCAAAATCAGCACTCGCAGTAAAAAACAACTTTGCTCTCTTGTTGCACAAATAACTATTTTCACCATGAGAGAGTGTTATAATAGTTTCATGTTCAGATCTTCAATGTGTAGGGTCCACCGTTATCACGCTCTGTGTCCCCCCAGAGTGGCGCGTCGGAAGCGGGCGAGGGGCGGGGCGCGGCGGCGGGGGGGCCGTGGCTGGGGCTGATCGGCGGCTGCTTCGAGCCGTACCTCAGCCTCTACATCAGCAGCCTCGACGCCAACCTGGCTGCGCTCATGCAGCGGTTCGTGCAGGTGAGTCCATCGACATTGTTACCGCTGGGGGCAATAACACTCGACGTTGAGGTTGAGAGATGACGACGGCGTCGTACGGCGGGAGATGCAGATGAGCTGAGGGTGGTGATTCCTTTCACCAAGGATTGAGCTGATGTATTGTCACTGTACTTTCACTATATCACAAACACTTTTACCGGCCGGCGGTACGGGAGCGAGCGAGAGATGCAAATCGAGAGAAAAGAAGATATGTCTTCACATGACAATGCTAATTTGGCGAGTGATTGATTGAGCGAGGGACGCCCGCGCGCAACTTTCCGAAGTCACGTGACCGGAAATGAGTGAGCGGATTGAATATATGGATGTCAATGTCACACGTCGCGCTTAGCGGGAACAAACATACCAGAGTGGCGCAGCGGAAGTGACCGAGGGGCCGGCCGTGGCGGTGGCGGTAGTCCGTGGCCGTGAAAATGATATTCATACCTACACACATAATCACGCCTCGTGCCCAGCAAAGGGGTAGTCAGAGACTATTTGTTTTTACACCACTCATGATATTTACTATCGCCTTCAACACTTCAGGCAATGAGTAGTTTTATGTAAAAAAGGCATCTAGAAGCTTTCTTCGTCTTCTACAGGTCTAACGCTTAACTGAGTCTGTTCCTGAGGTATGGGAGCGGTACGGGAAGGGTGACAAGTGACGCCCGACTGAAGTTACGCTTCGTTTGACGTTCCGTAAACACACCCCCGCGGGCGACACTTTTTACCCCTCCCGTACCGCTCCCACACCTCAGGAACAGACTCAAGCGTTACATCTGTAACAAACCTGTCGATGCGTGTTAATCTCCCTTGATAAAGCCGGCCGTACCTATACGTGTCAATTTTCAGTAAAACCCGCTAATCATAAGGTGTTTACGATGGCTGTATGTATAAGTAGATTATGTGTGCCCACGACCGGACACTTTTTATCGAAAATGCAGGACGCGAAGAGTTCGAGCGAGGCGGGAGCGGGGGCGGGGGCGGGAGCGGCGGCGGAGGCGGGCGCGGTGCTGTCAAGCTGCGCGGATCTGTTCCTGTTCTATAAGAAGTGCCTCGTGCAGTGCGCCTCGCTTAGCACCGGGGAGCCTATGATTGGTAACTACCGGCCATTAGGGGCTGTTGCAGACGGACTGCTTTCCAACTGCAACGTAACTGCAACTTGACTGCCTATACATTTACACCAAACTGCCTTTCCACCAAAGATGTCGTATGAATTTACTGTATTAAGTACAGTCAAGGAATTTAATTTCCAACCCACCTAACTTTGAACAAACAAAGAAACAAAGTTTGTATCGTACAATAAACTGTCAGCATAAGAGCTAGCAATACTATTATTAAAACAAAAATTTTGGCCTTATCTATTTTTTTAGTCATTCATGTAAGGTACATAAAATTTCAAGATGTTAATTATTTGACACTAACGGAAGTGACAGTTGACTTAATTTTTTTTTCTGTTTCTTTTTACTAAAAACTAACCACGAACGGCTTGTCAGCTATAAAATTTCACAATGAAGTTATCGAGCTGCGGGGTGGGCAGCGGCGCGGCGAGCAATTTTTCTGTTCTTTACGTGTGCAGCCTGGCAACCACTGTGTGGGGAGTGTCACGACCTGCCTGGCAACCACTGTGTGGGGAGTGTCACGACCGCGCAATCGACAGAGAATGCGCTCGCCGCGCCGCCGCCCAATCCGCAGTCCGCTGCCTTCGCGTCCGCGGCCTAAAAGTGTTTTGTAATGGTGTAATGTAATGGTGTAGACGGACTGCATTCCAACTACGACGTAACTGCCAACTGCCGAATGCCCATACATTTCCATTGCAGTTGCATTACAATAAAACTGCACACAAGCTGCTCGCTAGCTGCGACTGAAATGTATGGGCAGTCGGCAGTTGCAGTTACGTCGCAGTCGGAGTGCAGTCCGTCTGTATCGGTCCTTATCGTCAGTGGTGTGGTACCGCAGAACTGGCGGGAGTGTTCCAGAAGTACCTGCGCGAGTATGCGAGCTGTGTACTGGTGGGGAGCGCCCCCCGCGCCGCCGCCCCGCTCGGCCTGGTGCACAACCTGCAGCTGCACGCCGCCCCCCCCAGCAGGTGAGCTCCCCCCCACAGTACGCGCGCTGCGTCCTGCAGGTGAGTCTACCCTCCCCCAAGTACTCACCAGCAAATTAACCGTTCCCCCATCCTCACCACAACGTTAACCCTCCAACATGTGAGCCCCCCGTCCTCACCAGCAAATTAGCCGTCCAGCAGGTGGACCCCCCCCCCTACAGGGAGTAAAAACGAGTGAGACAACTTGATTTTTTTTTTTTTTGAATGAGTCGCCAGAGGGGCCAAAGACGCGAAGTCTTTGCTGTTTTTTACTTTAAGGATTGGAAGGGTGACTTGTGCTCGGGAAAAATCCCTTCGGACGAACTGGGAATGGAGGGCCCAGACAGTGTCCGACTTGCACGGACTAAAAAACCCGGTCACAAGTCCCCTTCTCTATTGGTTATCAAAACAAAAACGTGTGCTTTAAATTTTGAGGAGGGGAGGGTAGGGAGGGGACTTAAGCTACCCACAGTGTCCTGCCTCAGCCATTTGCTGGAAGGCCGGGAGAGGAGCATGCATTCTCCCGCTGGGCACTGGGGGTGCTTGGGTCGGTCTTTTATGTTTTTACCCGTTGGTTACTTCCTTGACCGACCCTCGCCCGTTTCTGTACAATTACTTAGTCTTATTGGTTGGGTTGGTGGGATTTCCTGTCATATGCATTTATCTATAACTACAGGCTTCCTTTCTTTTGCCCTGCGATGGAAGGGTGGGTCGGAGATCTTTTGGACCCATTGTGTGGCTTTGGATGCCATCTTTTGGGTGGGGCTACCCTTTATGCCTGGTGGTTTTTTGGCATGCTGTGTGCTTTTTTGCGCTTGTCTCCTAGCGCTACCCTCTTTTCGTTTCCGCTTCCATCGATAGTTTTTCTGCTATAATAATACGGAGGGACGAGGAGTGCCCCCCGGACGGCTGGACGCCCCAGTGTCTTAAAGGGATCATGCGGAGCTCGACAGACCCTTACCCCAGCCAATGCTGAAGGGCCAGAGAAGAAACTTTTAGTCTCGATTCTCTGTTTAGGCTTCCGCCGTTGCTCCCACGAGGTCCCCGCTGGGACTACCAGGTGCGTCCCCCGTCCGGAGCTCACCTGTCGTATGGGCGGGAGATGCATATGTCAGGAATTCTTAGATCTAATTATATACTAATAATATTATACAGAAACCAATATACAATTTAATAATTAAAAAGGTTTGACAATTTTTATATATACTGAAAACAGTGTCCAAGTCCAAGGAAAGCAAAAGAGAATGGTTTTATTTCCTGCATAGGTGACAAAATGTTCTATATTTAATGAGAAGGATTGAAAAATTTGGATTGAATGTGTGTGTATGTGTGTGTATACTATTTATTTCTAAGACATGCCACGCGAACCACTCTTTCCAGGAACTCTTTAGTGTGGTCTCTATTCTTGGCCGATCCAAGCAAATCACTCCAGGTCGAGCTATCTTGAGTTACCTTGACTCCGGTTTTTTGCTCTAGCTCGAACCTTTGTGCGTCAAAGCGGGGGCATTCACAGACAATGTGCCAGACGTCCTCGTCTTTAGCCGGGTCACATATACACGAGGGTGTATCTTTGATTTTGAAACGACGTAGATAGGCTGCGAATCCTCCGTGCCCGGTAAAGGCTTGAACCAAGAGGTTTGTGAGTTTAAGTTTCTTTATGATGCTGTTTGCATCTCACACTTGTGGGAAGAACTTCTTGGTTGTTGCACCGGTCTCGGAGGCTCCGTAACGGATCTGCCATTTTTCGATCGTTTCTAATCTTATCGACCTTTTGACGTAAGATATCGGCACCCTGTCGTAATTCGGAGCGGTCTTTTTTCTAATTGCTGCTTGCTTTGCCAGTTCATCTGCCCTCTCGTTTCCTGGCGTTCCAATATGAGCTCGCAGCCAAAAGAATTTTATGTCCACTCCTGTTTCCCTCGCTTGTGTAGTTTGGGTCTTTATCGCTTGGACCAGTGGGTGCGTCGTGTGTGGCGTTTTGAGTGCCTCCAGCGAGGACTTGGAGTCACTGAGAATATTGACGCTTTGCACTCCGTGTTTCATTGCAATCTGCACTGCTCTGAACAGCGCGTACAGTTCGGTTTGATACACAGTGTTGTATGGTGCTAATTTGAAGGTCGAGTGGCGGATTTCTTTCCCACCCTCCCACCATGCGAGTGCCGCGCCCGTCTTTCCCTCAATTTTACTACCATCGGTGTAAATTTGTGGGCCTCCTAGACTGTACCTATCCACTATGTCCTGGTTGTATTCCTCCAGGCTAACATAGTCGATAGACACGGTCTTTGACGGATGTGGTCTCGCCAGAGCGTCTGTCCTATTCTCAATTTCCCTCCCTGGTGGTAGGTGATCCTCGCTGAAGCCTCTCTTCACCTCGTAGAGTCTTGCCGCCTCGTGAATGCGCAGGTCCAGTGGGAGAGTTCCCGATAGGACCAGCGCCGATGTCAGAGAGACCGTCCTGTACGCCTTGCATATCTTCTGGACGAAACCACGCTGTATTGAGTCGAGCTGATTCCGCACCATCAACTTACTTGCTGCTTTGTGCCAGGCACTAGCAGCGTAAAGGACGATCGGCTCTATCACCGCCACGTAGATGGTCTTTAGGATCTCGCTGTTGAGCCCCCATGACACCTTTGCCGCACATGCAAGCTGCCTGTAAATATTGGTAGCTTTTTGGCACGTTTTCGCCACGTGTGCATTGAAAGTTAATTTATGGTCAATGGTAAGTCCCAGCAGTTTGATCTCATTGGCAAGCTCTACTTCGGTTCCGGCCATTACGACGCGAATCGGGTCCCATTTTAATTTTCTGGTGATGATCATAGCCGCTGTTTTTTGTGGTGCAAATTTAAGTTTGTTGTTAGAGCCCCATTCGACAACTTGTTGGAGTGTCCGGTCCGCTCTTGCTTTTATTTCCCCTGAAGTTTTGCCGGAAAACACTAAGGTGACGTCGTCAGCAAAAGCCTGGCAATGAGCATCCGTGTCGTTGAGTTGCTGTAGGAGGTCATCTAGAATAATATTCCAGAATATTGGACCTCCTATAGAACCTTGGACACATCCCTTTGTCGTCGGCCTTTCGCTGACCTCGCCCGCGTAGTGTACCTTGATCACACGATCCTCAAGGTATGAGCATACCGTGCGATAAAGGTTTTTTGGGCAACCTTTTTTCGCCAGTTGAGTTTTAAGTTTTGGCCACCAGGCGTTGTCGAAGGCTCCCTCTATGTCTAGTGAGACAAGTAGTACGATGCGTTTCCTCGTTTCTACCTCAGTTCTTATGTATCTCAAGAGATCATAGAGGGCGTCCTCCGTCGACTTTTGGGGCATAAACCCATACTGACGTTTGTTCAGGGTTGGGAGGATGTGCCACTTGATCCTGTTTACGAGCATTTTTTCCAGGATCTTCCCCATCACCGACAAAAGGTCAATCGGTCGGTGTGATTTGGGTTGCGTATAGTCCTCCTTTCCCGGTTTCCGCAGTATGCATACGTGTGCTGACTTCCAGGCTTTGGGGAAATGGGCTAGCTTAAGGCAGGTGTTAGCTAGGCACAGGAACACTTCCCTGCTGCACTGAATGGCCGCCGCACATATGTCTGCGGTGAGCCCGTCCGCCCCAGGCACCTTTTTCGGGTTCATACTCTTGACGACCGCTTCCAGTTCCACTTGTGTGAATGGAGGATCTTCGTCTGTGAGGTTCAGCTCCACTATTGAAGCGTCTCCCTCCGTATCTTCCCTGGTGCGCCTGTGATGGTCGGACTCACCTTCCTGGCGGTCGTCCGGATAAAAGCATTGAGCTAGTCTTTGAGCCGACTGTTTTGGTGTTAAGGTTTGCCCCTGTTCGTCCCTGAGCAGCGTGTCTTCCTGACGCCTAGCTGTTTTCCAGATTACACGGTAGATTCCGTCCCACATTGTCTCCCTGTCCTGCGTGGAACAGAATTCTTTCCAGCTAGTCGTCTGAGCCTCCGCCGCTTTGGTCGCATAGTCTTCCTTTGCCTGTTGGTATTGGTCGACCACGAACTGCCTTCTGTTTGGGGCTGCGTTTTTTATTCTCCTTTTGCGTCTTAACACCTCTTTTTGGAGTCGGCCCAACTCTTCGGACCACCACGGCGGTTTCTGTTTTGCTTTCTGAGCTCCGGACCTTGGGATGCTTTCCTCGCATGCTTTTGAGACTGCACTGATGTAGGTGTTTACCACCTTTTCCATCTCTGCTGCGTCTCTCACGTTACTTATGGAGTCTTCCGTGAGGTCTTTCTCTAGGAGCTCTTCCGACAAAACACGGCTGAATTTGGTCCAATCAGCCTTTTTGGTGTTGTAAACCCTGGTTGTTTGTTTGGGTACTGGCTTTGGGCGAGTCTGGCTGTACACTGCAAAACTTATGGTGTTGTGGTCCGATGTAGTTACATCTCTGTCTACCTTCCAATCTTGGATTCTTGACAAAATGTTTTCGCTACATGCCGTTACATCCACTATGCTTGAGTAAAGCTTTCCTCCCCGATACGTCTCAAAAGTGGGTGTGTTCCCGACATTCAAGACGTGCAGATCCACCTCATTGAGGAAGCTGTTGTACGCTACCCCTCTGTGGTCCTCCGATCTGCTACCCCACCAGTAACTCCAGGCATTTACGTCTCCTCCAACTATGTAGCTGTCTGCACCCAATCCAAGCATTATCTCCTTTGTTTTGGCAATGTATTCTTCTATGTCTTGGTCTGGCTCGAAATAAACCGAGATTACTCCAATTGACAAATTGCCAAACTTCAGGAGAGCCGCCGCGATGTTCTCCGTCACCAGTTGTGGGTCGTGTTGGACTTGGACCCGGTCGCCTGAGACTACTATTGCCGATTTAACGGGCTTCATGCGGTTGAGTGTGCACTGTACCACTTTGAAGCCCGGCTGTGCCGCCATCTCCCCTCTCCCGCCCACGTACGGCTCCTGTAGCAGTGCTACTTCGCAGTTACCCTTCTGCATGGCTTGGTGAATTTCTACTGTCACCAGTCTCGCCCTTTGCAGATTGGCTTGCAGGAACCGTATCTCATGACGTGAGGCCGGAGCGGGAGGGGTCGGCTTTGATGTTTGTGCCGGCACCACCGTATCAGCAAAAATAGGCTACTTTGGACCTTGCTATAGTGTCCCACTTTTTACGTTCCCTACACTCGGGGCTGAACGCCTCGTGCTGTGCCTCAGTGTGGTTTCTGCCTGCCCTGGTGCAGTTTATGCACGTAGATTTTTCCTCCGGACAATTCCCTGGTCCGTGGCAGTTCAGGCAGAACCGACAATTGGTGCCCGCTTCCTTGCACAATGCTCTCGTGTGGCCGTAGGCCAGGCACTTGGTGCACTGTACTAGGGGCGACTGATCCTCCACCCTCTGCCTCTGGAAGCCTATGTAGACCTTCTCGGCCTCCACAAACCACTTCCAGACAACGGGCGGAAGCTCAAACACCGGGTGACAGCACAAGGGGTTTCTCGCTTTTTTGCGGTATTTCAGCTTCAGTTCAGAGGGCTCGATTTTTAGGCCCCCAAGAAGATGGCGATTCTGCGAAAGCAACATCTGCGCTAAGTCCTCGTCCTTGTGATAGCTGAGGGCATCTCTTATGCAGATCAGAGGTTTTTTCATCTGTGGATATTCCGCGTTAAGTTTTCCCTCTGCTGCTTTTTTCAAGAGCTCGAGATCCTGCTTGCTAGCACAGTTTACCACCACCTTCTGGTTTTTGGCTTTTCTTACCCTCTCGAACCTTACTCCTGTGCTCTGAATGTCCAGAACTCTACCCAGTTCCTGTAGGACACCTTCGCTGGTCTTGTTGGGGTCCTTTGACGACATGATGACAGTATGCGTGTTGTCATGATGAGGGGCTCTTTTTGGTGTTTTAAGTTTTTGGGCGTACGTTTCCGGCCCGTGCTGTTTTTGTTGCACGACTTCCCTGTTGACCTCATCGATCGAGTTTTTCAACTCAGCCAATGCCAACTCTGTGTGCAGGGTCGATGTCGGGGCTGAGGCTTTCCTCCTTTCCATACGGACCTCTTCTGTTAGGGTCCTTACGTCCGAACTCATAGCCTCTAGCCTTTCCCCGAACTCGGCCACACTCTAATCTGGATTCGGTCTCGTGGGCTCCGTGTCGTACCGGCTTTTTAACTCCTCTGTGGTGCTGGTTAGGAGGTAAATTTTTTGGGTCAAAGTTTTTATGGTAGTCAGCCAGCCCTACCTAGTCAGCCCTGTGTCTTGGGGTGTTATTTCAGACGTCTCTTTGACCGCCGGCAAGAGGCCCTCAATAGTTAGAGGGATCTTCGCCGTCACGTTGGCCAGCTTATCCAAGGTCTTCCTTATCTCGTCCAATTGGTTCGAGACCCGGGTGACCTGGACATGCAACCGTAGGACGTCCTCTTCCACCCTCCTGACCTGGGCGCTGTCCTGGGAATCCGTTCTTTGGCCCAACTTGTTAACCACAGTTTTGACCTCCTCGATTGAGGTTCTAATTTCCCCTATGGTGTGGAATGGGGTTGCCGTTTCGTAGCCGAGCCAGTTACGTACATTGTCTGTTTGTCTGGAGGTCCTTTCAGAGACCTCCATGAGTTGTTCCAGGCCTGATACCACCTTTACCCTTACCTCCGCCATTTCCCTCGCATGCAGCCTCTCCAGTCGGACTATCTCTTGCGCGTTCCTAGCTCTTTCACGCTCGAGATTATATTTGTGTCTCGACCGTGAGTCCGACAGCGACAGAGCAGTCTCATACAGGGCCTGCAAGCAGTCCAAGCACTTAACCTTGCACTCCTTCTTCATGTTGCCAGCCAGTTCTAGGGCGGTTTTCCCCTCCTGGAGCATCGTGTTGGCCAGTTTTGTCGCGTGGTCCATCTCCACTCCTGGCCCTCTGCGGTTTGATCCCATGAGGAAGCTCGTTCTGGACGAGGATGCTCTGGGGGGCGTGGAGAGGTCCGAGACATCTGACATGTCTCCCTCGTCAGTCCCCGGGCTGGTTTGGCAACCGTGCGCTCCCACGAGGGACTCAAGCTTCTCCATGTCCGCGACTGTGTCCGGGTCCAAGGGGGGGGGGGGGGTGGTTATTGTTGGGTCCTTCTCCACTGCTGCTGCAGTTTCCTTGTGAAGAACCGTTTCCCTGAGGGATTTACCGACTTTTGGCTTGCGTGCTGGCCCTGCCTGAGACCTGCATGGAGCCGACTTGGGTTTGGTTGGGTTGGTTTTGGGTGGCGAGACAACTTGTTCATGCCACCTGTTGCTATGGTTACACAAAAGTCTAAGTATTTTTCTTGAAACAGTATGAAGATGTCACTTGGACAAACGGGGACAGAGTAAACAACGCAAAATAGGCGCATAGTGGCGTCGAGTTGCGGAAATTAGCCCGTTACTACCTAACCTAACCAGAGTAAACAACAAAAAGTGGATACACCCATCTAAACACAGTTTTGGTGGAGATCGCGTCCCCTATCAGATCACCATCACCACCATACCACATTGAGAAACAATCTGAAGTATTCTCCTCACTAACCCAGCACAATTTCACCACCAGGTACACCAAGCAGGAGACGTCGAAGATCACCAGCGTGATCACGACAGCGGAGTACTGCCTCGAGACCACCATCCACCTGGAGCAGAAGCTGAAGGAGAAGGTGGCGCCGGCCCTGGCCGGCCGCATCGACCTGACCCCCGAGCAGGACCTGTTCCACAAGATCATCACCGACTGCATCCAGCTGCTGGTGCAAGACCTGGAAGCCGCCTGCGAGCCCGCACTGGTCTCCATGACCAAGATATCCTGGCTGCACTTCGACACCGTCGGAGACCAGAGCTCCTACGTCACCCAGATCATAATGCACTTGAAAAACACCGTCCCTACCCTCAGAGACAACCTTTCGTCTTCCCGGAAATACTTCACGCAATTCTGCATCCGCTTCGCCAATTCCTTCATACCGAAGTTTATTCAGAATATTTACAAGTGCAAGCCTATTTCCACTGTTGGCTCCGAACAGCTTCTATTGGATACGCACATGTTGAAGACCGCGTTGCTGGAACTGCCGTCCATCGGCTCCGAGGTGAAGCGACCGGCGCCCGCGACGTACACCAAAGTTGTCATTAAGTTGATGACGAAAGCCGAGATGATTCTGAAGATGGTGATGGCTCCACTGGATGGTAATGCTGAAGCTTTCGTGGTGCAATTTGTGCAGTTACTTGGAGAGTGTTCCCTGGCGGAGTTCCATAAGGTGCTGGACATGAAGGGGGCAAAACTGTCGAAGGCTCAGCTGAGTTCTCTGGACGCGCTGTTCAAGCAGACGACGAAGAATAACAGCGAGGGCAACAAGTAGTCCGGTCTTCTAGGTACACTCGCACCGCTCCAATTTTTAACAACTGTGCAATAATTTCTAACATAATATTTTGCCCTTAGGCCATGCCTCACAAGGAAACTATTCTGGCATTTACTGTGAAATGATTTACCAGTTTTTTTTATTTACAATACAATGAGGAGTGAATAGAGAGATGATGTTGAAATAAGGGTTTCGAGACAGTAATGAAATGTCTTCAGACAGAGTACGATCAGAGTACTTAACCCTTTTCCAGGCATAGTGCATATAACAACATAAAACACAAGCAATCGACCTTGTTCCTTTTACAATATGGTTGAAAATGAATTGAATTTGTTTAAAATATCCTTTGCTTTTAAATTAATCGTAAGTAAACGGTGTAACACAATGATTCATTATGTAGTAACCTATCTAAAAAGACTATCAATTCGCGGATTTACGTTTCGCGTATGGGAACTTCACACACACCATTGATTTTGATTGAAAACTCGAGGTTCGAGCCCGGGTTCTAACCCACGACCCTCTGCTTGCGAGCAAACCACGGCCAACACGGCTTCACGGTATATGTAAATGGATTTAAATATTATTTAACATCAGCATACGCTAGTCTGAGCACTAATTTAATTGTTTTATTTTTATAATTTGAAATATTTACATATTTAATTAGTCTCATTTTTTTGTACACAGCACGTATTATGTAAATTGAAATTAAATCAGTATTTATTGGATATATATCTAATAGCTATGAGTGATGTTGTCTCGTAGGCTAAGTCTAAAGTGTGCAGCAACATTCCACAGACACGTTTTCAATGTATTTTCTATATTTTCCAATAGAGTTTTTATTTCAAGTCGTGTTTTATTTACCTTACCTCAAACTCTTAAGCCTTAAGACCTGTAAGAAAAATCGTCCAAGTTGCATTACATTGCGAAGCCGCAAAGATAACAAGTTTCAAACGGTCAGCCGGTCAATCGAGCGCAGCAATGTAATGCAACTTGCACGATTTTCCTTGCAGGTCTAAACAAGCCTTATCTTATAATACGAAAATCGGTTTTTGAACTAGGTATCATGCCGTTCTGACTGATGACGAGGCGATAATATGGTCGCCTCTATTACACTAAAACGTGACAATGTCGAGACTCGAGAGACTATTGTAACACTATCGGGTTGTTGGCACTGAATGTCGACACTGTTTTCTAGTCAACTTGTTTGATTAAGTATAGTAATAATTAAAGTGAATAACCACAAAAAAAACTTATCAAAAGGACGAAAATTTTACCAAAAACTTAAAATTTTCTAGTTAGTTGTTTGTTAAGTTCTTTGCTAGGAATTTGTATCAATAAAATAAATGTCTAATTCTACATCTCTCAATAATTCCTTTTTAATTTTTACTGTACCTATCGATTTTAATTGATCTCAGTCTTGATCGCATTCACATTTTTTTTGTAAACAAAACAAAAGAACCCGAATAAGATAAGGCTGAAAAGTGTTTACAGCCGCCTTTCCTGTTTAAAAAATCAAACTATAAACAAACATGGCCGGCGAAACGTCAACGTCAAAGTCAAACTCGGTCGTTCGGCCGCGCGCGGCGGTCCCGTTAAAGTATTTGAATTAAAATGTTAAAATTACCCGTAAAGAAATGCTATTTCCTAGCAAAAGTATGTGTGTTACTCATGTTAGTCGTGACAATTTTGAGCCTTTTCGAGCAATGGCGCGGCGGAAAGCGCGCGGCTCGCGCTCAGTTCACAGATGCAACGGAGGAGGAATACGAGCGTCAGATCCTGGAGGATGAGGCCCGGATCATCCCCGGCCTGGGGGAGGGCGGAGCGCCCGCCTACCTCAGCCCCGCAGAGAAAGCCCTGGGCGCCGCGTCCGAGAAGAAATACGCCATCAACACCTATTTAAGCGATCGCATCTCGTTCAACAGAACTCTCAAAGGTAACTTGTTTTTATCCGTATTCCGGCTAAAAAATAAACGTTATTTTCACAGTATCAGTACGTGGCCACAATTAGTGTAGAAAGATGTAAATTGCGCTGCCAATGCGTAGGAGGCAATTTTGCATCGCAATCAGAGCATGAGAAGTTTACGTTGCGTTTCTGTGCTTCTGATTTCTAGTTTTATGAGAGAAAATTGATTTTGTGAGGTGAATCATTGGATTGAGCATTAGTCAGACTTCATTAAAGACTGAATATAGTTTAAATTGCTACCCCCATTAAGTGTGAAGCTGTTTATTCCTACATTTATAATATTTTACCCTTGATTGTGATTTTTTGTGAGTTAATCCATTTCACACCGTAAAAGAAGACATGAAGTCAGTTTAATTATGAATGCAATCTCTCTGCACTATACAAAGCCCAGTCTTGGCAGGACTAAGATAATATAGTCCTGTGGGATCCTGGAATTATCAGGATCATGCAAGATACCAAAAAGCTTCCTGAAAACCAAAGTACCTACAAAGAATCTAAACTAAAATCAATAATTTCAATTAATCTAAATTTCTCAGCCAAATAAAACATTAAAAGATAAAAATTAAAAAAAACTTGCTCAATGTATTGGCATCATGATCAAGCGTGAAAATGCTGCCAGGCTTATGGGCATTCTTCCACAGGGACCAGTCCTTGCTTAGGCAAATTGTGTGCATAGTTACATTATTTTTAGGACACTTCTTTATAATTATTTCAATTATACTCTTGTTATTATTCAACATCAATCCATGTGTGGAAACAGTGAAATTGTAAGATGATCCATTGCATATCATTTAGATTGATGACAAGTAATGTTTTGATTAACTTTGGACAACAACAATTGGTATTAAACAATAACTCTACAGGGATTTTTATAAGCCAAGTATAATTGACTCACCCTTCTTTAAACACAAATAAACTAGTTGCTCTTTGAGCTCGCGAGTCTTTTACGTTTTTAACCACATAGCTCCGCTATTTTGGAAAATTACCAAAACCTGAATTTACAAACTATTCCACATAATTATTGAACCTGCTCAGAAAAAATCACGAAAAACGGTTGTGAAATACAACCCACATAAGGGAGAACAGCTGAACATCTGCTGGACTTCCAGACAAACATGCAAAAGGATTGTTGTCTAACCTGAAATGGACCTATTTTGCTTGCCCTTTGTCCGTTTTAAGAAATGAAATGACCATCGAGGTCCGCACAACATTTTATAAAAAAAAATATTTATTAAACAAATGTAATTACGGAAATAACAAAGTTAGTTTTTGGATATCAATGAGAAAAATGTAATTTTTTGTTGCAGACTATGTGTCTGAAGTTTGAAGTCTTTCTCGCTTTTAGCTTGTTTGTCTGGCCGTTTTCGAATTGATGTCAACAAAGATAATGCGGGGATACATTTTTATTAAATTACATACTCTGTAGTGCAAGTTGTTGTGTTCTCGCGGTTCGCACAAAATGGGTTGGCGGTCCGAATGCGGACCGCGGTCCGCCATTTGGCGACCTCTGGACTACATCAATAAAAATTTAGCAAAGTATCCTGTTTTGAGGCTACTTGTTAACAAAGTGTAGTATGCTTTTATTTCAGTACAGTCAGTTAAATTACAGTCTAAAAAAAAGGACAATGTTGGACAAAAATTACATATTTTCTTCAATTGTCCTCTGTGTTTTAATTTTAGTCTTAGATATGCAGAAAGATTATTCAGAGACTTCACAGTAGTCATAAAAATAAATAAGGAACGTTTAAAAGTGCATTAAGACATGCATCTTTAAGAATTTCGCACATTAGACATTGCGATTTTCGAACTTCTATCTTTAGGAATTTCGTATTTAGGATGTTTGATTTTAGACATTCTGCTACGGACCCTTTATAAATGAGAGTGTATTTGTCTTTGGTACTCTTTCACGTTGAAATGACGACTGATCTGGGTGTTTGATATGCAGGTAGCCGAATCTTAGGAATAACACGCCTCCATTGCGCGGCCGTAAAGCGAACGATTCTGAAGCGGTCAACCAAAGACCGCAATGTAAAGCATCTCGTACGATTTTCCTCCTGGCCCAACTGGACTTTGAAAAAATTCTTATTAATAAAGAAATGTTCCGTTATCAGCAATCGCCGGTAATGATACGGCGTGTCGGCATTGCGAATATCGCGGTGCATGAAATGGCGCTCTTATCAATGCACTTTACTACTGAGGCTAATGCATTGCGCGTAAGATTGATAACATCGGAGTAAATTGTGAACCCTCACGACCGCATTTGATGCGTTCAAACTTTTGGATACCGTCGACCAGTACCTCTACCATGAGTTTACACTAGTCAACGTGACCGTACTCGCTAGCGACGGCGTAAATGATTTGTATGGAGAATTGTACAGCGCCTCTAGCGGTCACTTATGGAAGTACAATTCTCCATACAAATCATTTACGCCGTCGCTAGCGAGTACGGTCACTGTGAACTAGTGCAAACTCATGGTAGAGGTACTGAGGTGTGCTGTGCAGAGCTGAGCTACGAGGCGGAGTAGGGCTCTTTACGTCTCAATTTCATTTTACCCTTTTACCAATACTCCTATATTTCAAAAGGACTTAGTGTCAAAATACCCAAATTCCCGAATGCCTAACTTTTTTTCTTTGCCCTTGTGCAGTTTTCAGTTTAAGTTATTTTGAAATGTGGTTGTACAGTCAAGGGCAAAAATATGTATACACTTTAGTACCTTGTCACTTTAACCACTGTGACAGTTCATATATGGCAGTTCAAATAGCTTAGACGACCAGATGGCCTAGTGGTTAGAGAACCTGACTACGAAGCTTGAGGTCCCGGGTTCGATTCCCGTGTCGGGGCAGATATTTGTATGAAAAAATACGAATGTTTGTTCTCGGGTCTTGGGTGTTTAATATGTATTTAAGTATGTATTTATCTATATAAGTATGTTTATCCGTTGCTTAGTACCCATAACACAAGCTTTGTTAGCTTACTTTGGGACTAGGTCAATTGGTGTGAATTGTCCCCTGATATTTATTTATTTTATTTATTTATTTTTATTTAATATGACGAAAATAGACAAGGTACTAAAGTGTTTAAATATTTTTGCCCTTGACTGTAGGTATCTGTGATTCGGTAGGTATAGGTATTTTAAGGAAGTGTGCAGTCAAGGAACTTAATTCCCTACCATTTTCGTAAAAATGTCGTGTAATATTCGCAATGCATTAAGGTCGAAATGTCAATTGGAACACGACAAAAGCTAGCTCTTATGGTGACAGTTTGCCGTACGATATTCAAACTTAGGTGGGTAGGAAATTAAATACCTTGACTGTACAATTCAATATTTAGGTATATCGGACAAGAGAGGTTTTAAGTTAAAGTTATTGACATTTTTTAATTTTCTGTCCCACTGCTGAGCAACTGCCTCCCCCCAACATTTCCACAGCAGTGGGGGACAGAATAGGCTAAGCTTCTAATATATAAAAATCTCGTGTCACGGTGTTTGTTATCGAACTCCTCCGAAACGGTTTGACCGATTTTTATGAAACTGAGAATAGGTCGTAGGCTATTTTCATACCTACCCCTATTCTTCGCGGACGGAGTCGCGGGCAACAGCTAGTAATAATAATAATTTTCAATTTTAGGAATGAGACAATTTTACCAACGTAAACCGTATATACCAACGTTTTATCTTGTTGAAATTCAGCAATAATAGTGAAGTGTAATAATGAAGTGTATCGAATTCTAAAGTAGTTGATATAATTGGGATGTCCCAATTTTTGACAACGTATAATAAATCGAAAACCGTTTGGAGAAATAGGCGTTGTGAAGCGTTTTCAGAAATCAGATTCCGAAAATATGATAAACTGAATTAAATAAAGAAATTTTAAGTAATGACCTTCATTTGACCCCTGCAGTGAATCGTCGCAAAGGCGGATATAAAGCAGGTCTACACTCTAAAGCAAATTGACAGTTTGGAATGTTGCTGTCCTGCTTATAATAGCAAAGAGTGACAAAGACAGAACTTTAATCACATGATGCGCACCTGGCTTTAAACAGTTGTCATTTATCGTAAAGTCCGAAATGTATACGAGTATTTCCAATGTATTTTTACAATTTTAATTATTAAATTACTACGTTACAAGTAAATATAAAAGAATGTAAATATCAGATTTTAATAAAAAATATCTATTTACTATCACACCATTAAACAAATAGAAATAATCGAAGCTAAAAGTAGAGAAATAATTAAAACTATTTGCCATGGTTCATTTAGGACCCTAAGCCGTGCTTGTATTATTGACAGTGACAAGACAAATCAGTAGTGCCACAGATTATGTTATGTACGACTTGAAATTTTCTAGGCAATGGACCGTGGCTCTCTCACTGTGACTTCGTCACCTACATTCGTCTGTTGATATTTATTAATTTCTGAGTAATTGGTTGTCTGGAAGAGATCACTTTTTAGCGATAAGACCGCCTATTGTCTACCTGAATTTTTATTTTTGTAATGTCACTGTACTGTTTTTGGTGATCAATAAAGAATATTTGTATTGTATTGTATTGTTATTTTTTTTGGTGCATCCCAATTGCTTCATGGTCCCATTAGGCATGCCGCGTGTGTTACAAAACAGGTACTGCATTTTGAGATTTATCTGTCGTACAGAGAACACCTAAGAGGTAGGCCTCCAACAAGATGGAGCGACGACCTGGTTAAGGTAGCGGGAACGCGTTGGATGCGGATGGCGCGGGACCGATCTGTTTGGCGAGCCTTGGGGGAGGCTTATGTTCAGCAGTGGGCGACTTTCGACTGGAATGATGATGATGATGATGACAGAGAATACAAGCCGTGGTGGCCTAGTGGTTTGACATATGGCCTCTCAAGCAGAGGGACGTTGGCTCAAACTCAGGCTCGCACCTCTGAGTTTTTCGGAATTAACGTGCGAAATTACATTTGAAATTTTCCATGAGCTTTTCGTACAGGAAACCTAAGGAATCCTGTATACACCTGTAGCGACTACTAGCGCCATCTAGTCATCACATAAGGAACTAATTACTGCAATCCTACATCACGCTATCGAAGTTTAAATACAACTTCCAACTTTCATCCATTGGACTTCGGTCCCCAGGCATAACATCTGCCTGGAGAGAGATTTCTCTATTGTAATTACCCCCAAATTGGTGACCCACGACATTGGACAAAATCGCAACCTTCAGACACACAAGACGATGACGTAGTCTCACAGCAAGCCATACTCACCGCACTGTGCACCATTAGCATGTATCTATTATCTGCCTGGTGTCTACAGTTCGCAAATCCTCCTCCCACTACTTCCACTTGCCAATCAATCAACCAACGCTCGCCAGCAAGGCTCCGAGCAATCACGCAACAGGCATGCATCTACAAGTAGCAGAGGAACAACGATGCTCGCCGACGAGGCTCTGAGCGACTGGCCCTTGCAAGCGCCCACATGACGCACAGACTGCACTCCACTGCAATTCGTATCGACCTCCGGTCTAAAAGGGGGGCTGATGTAGCGACTACTAGCGCCATCTAGTCATCACATAAGGAACTAATTACTACAATCCTACATCACGCTATCGAAGTTTAAATACAACTTCCAACTTTCATCCATTGGACTTCGGTCCCCAGGCATAGCATCTGCCTGGAGAGAGATCTCTCTATTGTAACCACCCCCAAACACCTGAATTACGCCCCAAGCCTTTTCCTTCTGAGAGGGGGCCTGTGCCGTGCAGTGGGACGTATAGTGGGATAGGCTAGGATGAAGACTGTAGATCTTAGTTGTAATGTAGGTGGTCATTTACGAGTAAGCCCAGCTTTACACCTGCAAGAAAAACCGTGCTAGTTGCATTACATAGCGGCGCTTGATTGACCACTTCAAACTTGTTCGCCTTCATCATCAACATCATCCCAGCCACAGCTTAGGCCTACTCCCAGAATGAGCTTGGACTATAGTTCCCACGCAGGCCCAGTGCGAGTTGAGAACTTCACACACCATTGAATTATCAGGTGTATGCAGGTTTCCTCACGATGTTTTCCTTCACCCTAAAGCTCATGGTAAATTAAAAATTTAATTTCGGACATAAATTCTGAAAAACTCAGAGGTGCGAGGCCGGACTCGAACCCACGACACTCTGCTTGAGAGACTATAGAAGTATAGATTAAACCACTAGACCACCACGGCTTTTCAATGTAATGCAACTTGCACTATTTTTGTTGCTGGTAAATTTGGCTTTAGGTATCTCTGCACTGCAGCGGAACCACTTCTAGCGACGAGTCGCGTGCCATGAAGTTCTCAACCGTCTGTATATTATTCACATAAATAAATAAATAAATATCACGGGACAATTCACACCAATTGACCTAGTCCCAAAGTAAGCTAGGCAAGCTTGTGTTATGGGTACTAGGCAACGGATAAACATACTAATATAGATAGATACATACTAAAATACATATTAAACACCCAAGACCCGAGAACAAACATTCGTATTTTTCATACAAATATCTGCCCCGACACGGGAATCGAACCCAGGACCTCAAGCTTCATAGTCAGGTTCTCTAACCACTAGGCCATCTGGTCGTCTAAAACATGATGCGAGGCAGTGAACGTGCGACAAGAACTTCAAATAATTCCAGTTACAAATGCACGCAATATGCAGCAACAGAAACCTGACATTCGCGTATTCAAATTTCATCAGAGCTCGTGAAATGCGTGACTAACAGTAAACACCGTGAATCGCGATTACCGACGTATATTACCCGTCAAAGCACTAGCACTACAATGCCTAACCATGTTCTCCTTTACCGTAAGGCCCGCGATACACATGCTTGTAGCTTGCACATTTTTGTGCAAGTAGTTCGCAAGCCTGTGCCATATTTGTATGAAGTTTGACGTACATGGGCCAGCTACTGGGACAAAAATGTGCAAGCTACAGGCATGTGTATTCCGAGCCTAAAGCTCATCTCAATTTCGCACATAAATTCCAGAATACTCAGAGGTGCGAGTCCGGACTCGAACCCACGTCCCTCTGCTTGAAGATGTGCAGTCAGGGTACTTATTTATTTATTTTGGTTCGCCAACAGGTACAATACTATAAAATAAACAAAAGAACAATGCGTTTATAATAATAAAAGAAAGATAATCCAATAAACAGGCAAACACAGCAAGCATTTTAACACAATCGATGACAGTGAGGAACGTGGCTTATTAGTTTAACGACTTTAACACTTAAAATAGCAAAATAAAACAATATAAAATACAGAGAATAATCCCTGGAGCGATCTATCATTTATTTTGCGTAATCAATATTTTCATGGACATGGACATGTTTCTGCGTAAATAAAATATGTAAATTTCTACCTTGCCATGATCGATAGGACTAATAGCTGCAATGAACAGAATGTTTTGATTACGAAAGAAAGATGAACTAGGAGAAAATTTATTCTTACTCTTAAACTTACTTTTTTTCCTAACCTCGCTTACTGCTTTTTATCCACGCATTTGGGTCTCCTGCGCTATATCTCATTGTCCGCACCTTTTTTTCGCACTGAGAACTGCCAGGATGCAGTGTCCGATGCGTATGATGCGTATTGTTGGAGCGTGGAGTGAGACAGGGGGGGGGGGGGGGATCACTCTCTGTTACCTCGACTCTTCAACCTGTACGTGAATGCACTGATGAAGGACCTCAGCGGTACCAGAGTCGGATGTTGTGTGGCCGGAAAAATGGTAAACAACATTATTTACGTTGACGACATGATGTCGCCGGGGCCCTCTACCTGTGCCATTAGGACACTGCTGAGCAGGTGCGAGAGGTACGCCGGTGCTCATGGGCTCAGGTACTACAATGTGGTCAAGAGTGAGGTCCTCGTGTTTCAGCCACGTGGGCACGTGACAACAAGGGGGGCAGGGTCCCTGAAATACTATTGTAAGGTGTCTGGAGGATGCATAGCCTGACGACATCTGTCTGTCTGCAGACCACCGCAACCCGGCGTGCAAGCGCGTGACGTACGACGCGGAGCTGCCGTCGGCCTCCGTCATCATCATCTTCCACAACGAGCCGTACTCCGTCGTGCTGCGCACCGTGTGGAGCGTGCTCAACACCGCGCGCCGCGACCGCCCGTGGCACCGCCAGGCCAGCCCCGCTGACCCCGCCAAGCTGGGTGAGTGCTCACTGCCACGTGCAAAGGCAGCATCCTCCACAACGAGCCTCTGTGGTGCCGCGGACAGTCCCGTGGCACCGCCAGGCCAGCCCCGCTGACCCCGCCAAGCTGGGTGAGTGCTCACTGCCACGTGCAAAGGCAGCATCCTCCACAACGAGCCTCTGTGGTGCCGCGGACAGTCCCGTGGCACCGCCAGGCCAGCCCCGCTGACCCCGCCAAGCTGGGTGAGTGCTCACTGCCACGTGCAAAGGCAGCATCCTCCACAACGAGCCTCTGTGGTGCCGCGGACAGTCCCGTGGCACCGCCAGGCCAGCCCCGCTGACCCCGCCAAGCTGGGTGAGTGCTCACTGCCACGTGCAAAGGCAGCATCCTCCACAACGAGCCTCTGTGGTGCCGCGGACAGTCCCGTGGCACCGCCAGGCCAGCCCCGCTGACCCCGCCAAGCTGGGTGAGTGCTCACTGCCACGTGCAAAGGCAGCATCCTCCACAACGAGCCTCTGTGGTGCCGCGGACAGTCCCGTGGCACCGCCAGGCCAGCCCCGCTGACCCCGCCAAGCTGGGTGAGTGCTCACTGCCACGTGCAAAGGCAGCATCCTCCACAACGAGCCTCTGTGGTGCCGCGGACAGTCCCGTGGCACCGCCAGGCCAGCCCCGCTGACCCCGCCAAGCTGGGTGAGTGCTCACTGCCACGTGCAAAGGCAGCATCCTCCACAACGAGCCTCTGTGGTGCCGCGGACAGTCCCGTGGCACCGCCAGGCCAGCCCCGCTGACCCCGCCAAGCTGGGTGAGTGCTCACTGCCACGTGCAAAGGCAGCATCCTCCACAACGAGCCTCTGTGGTGCCGCGGACAGTCCCGTGGCACCGCCAGGCCAGCCCCGCTGACCCCGCCAAGCTGGGTGAGTGCTCACTGCCACGTGCAAAGGCAGCATCCTCTACAACGAGCCTCTGTGGTGCCGCGGACAGTCCCGTGGCACCGCCAGGCCAGCCCCGCTGACCCCGCCAAGCTGGGTGAGTGCTCACTGCCACGTGCAAAGGCAGCATCCTCCACAACGAGCCTCTGTGGTGCCGCGGACAGTCCCGTGGCACCGCCAGGCCAGCCCCGCTGACCCCGCCAAGCTGGGTGAGTGCTCACTGCCACGTGCAAAGGCAGCATCCTCCACAACGAGCCTCTGTGGTGCCGCGGACAGTCCCGTGGCACCGCCAGGCCAGCCCCGCTGACCCCGCCAAGCTGGGTGAGTGCTCACTGCCACGTGCAAAGGCAGCATCCTCCACAACGAGCCTCTGTGGTGCTGCGGACAGTCCTGCTGACCCTGCCAAGCTGGGTGAGTGCGTCGTAGGTATTGATGCTGCTGCTGCTACGTGTAATTACATTCAGCCCCTGCCGCTGCCCCTAGGGTTGCCGGCAATAATTCCCTAGTCCCAAAACACAATACTTGACGCGCGGAGAATCTCCCTTGACCCTTCCCACTGAAAATAACTATGTTAAAACATGTTTGGTTTATATTTTCTTACCCTTAACAGATCTCTCTTCTGCCTCCGCGTCCGCCATCGCCTCCGACTCCAATTCCGATAAAACCACTTCCTTAAGACATCTGTTACACGTTCATTCTGGCGCCCATTCAGTCCATCATTCTGCTTTTCTATCATTCACAACGGATTGACGAATATGTAGTGAATTTTCATCAGTCCAGCCATCAGTCCCTCAGTCCAAGACTTCCAAGAGGGTTACACGGTAATTCTCTCGTCATTCTGACCAGGATGATGGACTGCAGCGGCCAAGGGTACTAACAACCCGATTCCCCCCGGATTGCCTAAACTTTCGAAGTTACCAAACACTTCTCTTCTATTAACGACCGCTTTAGCCTAGTTGGTAGTGACCCTGCCTACGAAGCAAGAGGTCCTGGGTTCAAATCCCGGTAAGGGCATTTATTTGTGTGATCAAAAAAAATCAAAAAAAAAAATCAAAAATAGTTTTATTGGTGACAGCCTTTTATAAGCTAGAGAAGGTTGGGACCTCCCATTAAGTACAAAATACCTGTGTTAGGAGATCCCGCTCTTCCTTAAGTTTAGCAATTAAATATGTGAACAACCAATAACAAGAGTATAATTAGTTAAATATACTAAATAATAACTAAAACTAAGAACAAAGAACACTTTGATGATGATAAAATGTGAGTGTGTGTGTGTGTGATGACCACGAATATTTGTTCCTGAGTTATGGATGTTTTCTATGTATTTAAGTATTTATTTATCTATATAAGTATGTTTATCGTCGTCTAGTACCCATAGTACAAGCTTTGCTTAGTTTGGGACTTGGTCGATTTGTGTAAGATTGTCCCCTAATATTTTTTTTTTTTTTTTTATCACTGCACTTGCACGAAAAGGATAACTGGGGTTTTTAGGTTTTTGCTCCGGCTTTACTTGCAAAAATTTTCACGTCCCGCCAATGATGGACAGAACTGACACCAGAATGAACGTGCAACGTGTCTAACATCGCTAACCTCTGCATGGTGTGCAGGCTACCGCGGCCAGGACCCCGCGTCCGAGTTCGTGTACCTGAAGGAGATCATCCTGGTGGACGACAACTCCACGCTGCCGGCCCTGCGCGGCAAGCTCAGCCACTACGTGCGCACGCGCCTGCCGCCCGGCCTCGTGCGCGTCGTGCGCCTGCCCGACCGGTCAGTGCACACACACACACACACAAGCTAGCCCATCATAATCGTTTACTTTTATAGCTTAGCTTGCCCCTTTTCAGTTTACTCATACAAGACGTATTTCGTGGACGCGTAATGCGTCTATGCCTAACGTTGTCGACCGCTTTCACTGGATATCTAACCTATACTATACGTCGTAGGTACAAGAAACTTCCCGATAGCGGGAGGAAATTGCGGGCGTCCATGTCGGATTGCTGTCACGTCATGTGTCTAAACACGCTGTGCGGAATATTCGACCGAAATCCCGCGGCTGATTTTACATTCCGACGTATTCGGTTGATATGACTCGCCATAACGGCGGAAATACAAGACACCGTGATCAGCGATTAGCGCATAATAACGCCTGCGTACTATTTCAATCAGTAGCACGACATTTGTCGAAATTACGTCACGCTTTCGCGTGATCACCCGCGGAGCTTCAGTCAACGCCTGTACATCAAACCGTAACGTAATTCCGGCGAAGTATGTTTAATTAAATCCTAAGTGTAGATTGCATGATGCCGCTCCAACGAAGTACAGGCATGACGACACGGTCCAACAGGCACGCAGCGCAGTTCTTCGTTAAACCTCGATACATCAGCGCCATCTACCGGCGACGCCTCGAACTACTTACCGCAGCACCCAGCTAATTGATTCCAACGCCATCTGTCGTCCGGTAGCTCGGGTCTGATCCGCGCGCGGCAGACTGGCGCGCGCGTGGCGACGGGCGACGTATTGGTATTCTTGGACTCCCACTGCGAGGGCTCTCCCGACTGGCTGCGGCCGCTGCTACAGCGGCTCAAGCAAGCGCCTCATGCCGTAGTGAAGCCAATCATCGACATGCTAGATTCCAAAACGCTCGAGTACGAACACGGCTCTAGCGCGGTCAATTTCGAGGTGATTCGCCTAGAACATTGGGTTTGTAGAGTTCGGGGGATCAGCTAGTTCCATTTTGTCTCATTTCATTTGAATTAGATGGTATATCATCGGGGTGCAGTTTGTGAGGCTAGATTCGGGTCTCTGGGGTTGCCTTTTTGGGTGTCTAATCCGTATACGATCATGTTTAACAGCAGGATTAACAGATGCGCGTTCAATCACCTAAATTACTATGTCATGTTTACCTCCAATAAATGCCAACCGCACGCTGCTACTATGTTTAATACGCATTTTTTATGTGACGAATTTGGGGACGTTCATTAATCACCTGAAGATATTTTCCTACCATGGTGAATCTAATTCATAATGGTGACATTCGAACACCACGTGATAAATGGACGCCCCAATCGAGGTCGAGCTAAATCGCTATACCAATAAACAAAAAAACAATAGTAGATCACAAAATGACAAACAGCCCGCATTCATTTCGTTACTCAAACGCGCAGCGCCATCTGTGGTCTAACGCATTTACCGCGTGGTCAGAACGCCATCTTTTATCAGCTAGGTGCAATGCACCGATGTAGCAAAAAGAGCGACATTGTAGTCGAATCACTTGATTTCTGATCCATCGTAGAATGTTTTCACAGTAAGCGTCATAATGATTTTCCGTGTCAAGCAATGCGATATCACTGTGACATTTTCTGTGAAAACGGTCCTGGGTCATGATTCATTTGATTCGACTATAAATCACGAAACAAATTTCCAAATACAACTAGACGTTCTGTTAGTCAAACTTCAGCGTTAGCTCTGGCCTAAATATCCATGCGATAGAGGAACGCCATCTGCCGTCTAGTAGACGCAGTACAGGTTGTGATACAAGCGCCACCTGTCGCCCAACGGCCGAACTTGCTGCAGGGTAGGGCTGACGCGCGCGCGGCTGGCGGGCGCGCGGTTCGCGGGCGGCGACGTGCTGGTATTCCTGGACGCGCACTGCGAGGGCCAGCCTGATTGGCTGCGGCCGCTGCTGCAGCGCGTGAAGGACCAATCGACGGCCGTCGTCGTGCCCATTATAGACGTGCTCGACTCCGGCAACTTCTACTATAGCGTGCAGGACCCACGCGTATTCCAGGTGCGGGCGAACGCACTGACACAGCCGTTTGATAGACACTTCCAGCACTGAAAGCTAGAAGGCTCCCGAGGCACTTGCTTTTCACAAAATGCGGTTCTTGTTTCTACACGTATTGCACGGGGCGGAAAACGATACTAGAAAGCTCCCACACTACCGGCTGTTCCTTGTAAATAATACTTCTCTTGGCAAACCTAGGATATCTATAGTAAGACCTTAAGACGACATTTCTCAAAATAAAAAACACGATAAACAGATGGTTAAGTCAGTTCGTGCGCTCGAATAGTTTCGAATTTTTCGAACTTTGCGGAGGTCCATATTAATGAACTAAAACAATTACTTTGCTCACCCGCGACCTTACAATAGTTACGTTTATGCAAGAAATGTGCGTTCATGCAGTTCCTCCACCTCCACACTGTACGAACACACACAAATCACATAAACCCAACCATCACCACCACCATGCTACACTCTGAGTGTGGTTGGGTTTATGTGATTTGTGTGTGTTCGTACAGTGTGGAGGTGGAGGAACTGCATGAACGCACATTTCTTGCATAAACGTAACTATTGTAAGGTCGCGGGTGAGCAAAGTAATTGTTTTAGTTCATTACAAGTAAATAGTATTAGCGATTTTGTATTGAAATTGTCTACTGTTTACATGTATTTTGTTACGCAATTGGGCCCTGGCCGTTTACAACTAAATTCGATTTCTGAACTTTGAACTATGGAGTCGATATTAATAGTCGACTAATAAGTAAATAATATTGATTTCATTCACTTAAATTATAGTTTTATTACTTTGTTAGGTTAATAACAGTTTCCAATGGGTGTGTAATGATAGATATAACAACATTTGCTATAACTGTAACATTTGGTATAATGCTACATTTGACAAGCATTTGACATAATTCGATTTACTCGAGAAGTAAACATTCTACGATTCTTTTATAAAATAAACTAACCTAACCTAACCTAATGCATATCAAATAGAATTAATATCAATCCTCCGAAGTTTACTTTTCGAGTAAATCGCATTATATCAAATGTAGCATTATACCAAATGTTACAGTTATATCAAATGTTGTTATATCTGTCGAGGCGCACCCGTTTCCAATATGCAGTAAGCTTCTTATAAAATAACCATTTAGAAGATGGAAACTAATGTGTTCCTGTATATGGAAGGAAGTTAATGCAAATAAAATAACACGGTGTAATTAGTTAGAGTTGAACTAATGTCGATATCGACTCCACGGTTCTTTTTCTAGCCTGATATGAGAACTACCTTGTATATAAATTCACTGCCGCGCGGCGTGGAAATATAACGCACCAATTTTCTCACACCGTGTTTCAGGTTTTAAGCCAGGTTTTAAGCGGACGACTGTAACTAAAAACGTTTGGGAATTTAATTTATGTTAACAGACCATTTAATTTATCATCTTTACGACCGCTTTAGCCTAGTTGGTAGTGACCCTGCCTACGAAGCAAGAGGTCCTGGGTTCAAATCCCGGTAAGGGCATTTATTTGTGTGATGAGCACGAATATTTGTTCCTGTGTTATGGATGTTTTCTATGTATTTAAGTATTTATTTATCTATATAAGTATGTTTATCCGTTGCTTAGTACCCATAACACAAGCTTAGCTAAGCTTACTTTGGGACTAGGTCAATTGGTGTGAATTGTCCTGTGATATTTATTTATTTTTATTTTATTTATTTCCGGGGTTTTCTCATCAATGCACCGCACTCCGCAGTCACACGTGTTGTGTGAAAATCATCTTTGTTTTTTTCACTGTTGTTTGGGCTATTGGAGTGTCTTCGTTTGTTTGTGAGGTGTGCAAAATGTGCTTTAGTTTAGAAACTGTATTTCCACGGGGACCTTATGGTTTACAACATATCTTCTGTAACTTATCGTTTTTAAATCAATTATCTTTAAGATTACACTTTCAAAATTGATATTACTATGTGAACCTTCTAGTTTAGCCAGTAAAATCGGTAATCAAATGTAAGTCAAAGTTAAGAGATAAAAAACTTGTGTGTTAAGTTGTCAACTATAAAATTGAGCTTATAAAATTGGCTTTCGACGCGGAATCGGCTTTAGCCGATCGGATTTTTTTTTATGTCAACGCAATAAGAGCGAAAAAGACGTCGATCGGCTCGGCTATGCGGACCGAATGGCGCCGAGCTGATTATCCCATTGTTTCTACACTTTACAACACTGTGTACAGTTATGTACTGTGACCCATATCGCCAATTTTAAAGTTTTTACTTAAAAATATTTAGTAATATTAGTATGGAAATTCTATCAAAATATAGCAATGTGACACATGACATGACACTCCGGAGTTAGTTCACATTTCTGCCACATCGCGCGCTGCGATCGATTTGACGTTCCCCACCACCCACATTGCACATAGCCAATAAAGTTGCGTGGCAGGCAGGGTCTGATGCGGGCGCGTCTGGCGGGCGCGCGCGCGGCGCGGGGGGACGCGCTCGTGTTCCTGGACGCGCACTGCGAGGGCCAGCCCGACTGGCTGCGCCCGCTGCTGCAGCGGCTGCGCCACAAGCGGGACGCCGTGCTCACGCCCGTCATCGACGTCCTACACGAGACCACCTTCCAGCTGGACGCGGACCACCAACACTTCCAGGTCCGAGCATGGCCGGTACCCGCTGGTGGAAGAATGCTTCTTAAGCATGACCGGTATCCCTTGGTGGGGTAGACAAGCATCGCTTGTTCAGGTTGTCATCTCCTTTAGTTACAATACTAACTACCATCTCTTCTGGATCTAACATGAGGAGTACCCATTGGTGCTAGTCAAGCGTACTCTTTTCGGGTGTGGACTTAAAGCTGCAGAGGTTGTGCTATCCTGTTGTTAGAATACTAACTACCAGCACTTCCAGATTTAACCATAACGAGGACCCCTTGGCCGAAAGATGCTCCTCGTCAAGCATCACCATTTCGCATGCGGACTTTACAGAAGAAGCTGTTCTGTAGTTTGGATACTAACCACCAGCACTTCTAGATTAACCATAACGAGTATCCATTGTTGGTGGTCAGCATAGCCCTTTCCGATGTGGACTTAAAGCTACATATTAACTACCAGCGCATCCTGATCTAAACATAACGAGGGCTCTTTGGTCCAAAGATGCTCCTCGTCAAGCATCACCATTTCGCATGCGGACTTTACAGAAGAAGCTGTTCAGTAGTTTGGATACTAACCACCGTTACTACTAGATCTAACCATAGCGAGTATCCACTGGTGGTGGTCGAGCATAGCTTTTTCTGACGTGGACTTAAAGTTACAGAGGTTGTGCTGTAGAATATTAACTACCAGCGCTTCCAGATCTAAACATAACGAGAACCCTTTGGTCGAAAAACGCTCCTCGTCTAGCATCACCCTTTCGCATGCGGACTTTACAGAAGAAGCTGTTCTGTAGTTTGGATACTAACCACCAGCACTTCTAGATCTAGCAGTAACGAGTATCCACTGGTGATGGTCGAACATAGCTCTTTCTGATGTGGACTTAAAGTTGTGCTATCCTATAGCTAAGATACTAACCACCAACACTTCCAGATCTAACTATGATGGTGGAAAAATGTCGCTCGTCAAGCATCCCCTTTCCGCATATTAACTACAGAAGATGTGCTGTTCTGTAGTTTGGATACTAACCACCAGCACTTCTAGATCTAACCATAACGAATTAACTCTGGTGGTGGTCGAGCAATAGCCCTTTCTGATGTGGACTTAAAGCTACAAAGGTTGTGTTATCCTGTAGTTAGAATACTAACTACCAGCACTTCCAGATTTAACCATAACGAGTATCCATGGGTGTTGGTCAGCATAGCCCTTTCCAATGTGGACTTAAAGCTACAGACAGTGGTTGTGCTATCTGTAATTAGGATACTAATCACCAGCACTTCTAGATCTAATCATGATGAGTATCCACTGGTGGTGGTCGCGCATAGCCCTTATTGGACTTAAAGCTACAGAGATTGTGCTATCCTGTACTCCTGTAGTTATACTAACACAAATACTGATCGACAATAGCGATCGCTTGTCTAGAATAAGAATAGAATGGTGTTGGAAACTACACGTTTGCAGATAGCAAGCGTTTGTGCTAGCCTGCTGTATTCGGACCACTAACTCTGAGAAATGCCGTGACCAGGAGTGCCTGTTGCTTGTCTTGAATAAAGGTGGTGGAGAAACCTCAATTGCCTTTAATCGTCGTCTAACCAGCGAAAGACTAACTTAACACTAGATCCACACCATGCGAAGTTGTTGCTTGCTTGTGTAAAATACAAAGGTACTGGGGAGGACTGCCCGAATCAGAGTTAACTATGTCATCGTCATCTATCATTACCAGCCTAAAGGCGTCTACTACTGAACATAGGCCTCCACCAAACGCCAAACAGACCGTTCCTGCGCCATCTGCATCATACACGTTCCGCAACCTTAACCAGGTCCTTACTCCATCATGTTGGAGACCTACCTAAACTACGTCTTCCGGTCCGTGGACGGCATTTGAGAAGCTAAATTACTTCGAGTTGACGCTCTGATAATCTGGGGGTGCGAACTGTAAATTCCATTGATTATTATTAAGTGAAACTTGAAAGAATGGCCCTCGATAAAAAAATGCCTGGAATAGTCTGAACGCATAAATAACGACGAAACTAAAGTTTGCGAGAAATGGATTATGAATGGATTTACTGCTTTTGAGATTTGGATAATAAACATGCATGAGATGAAAACTGGAGAAATGGAGGGTGCAGAGCTCGCTAATAACATTAGTATCGGTACGGGTACTAACTTGAATGCGGTAGAATTTGGTTCCTTGTATGTCTACGGTGCAAGCTACACAGAAGAGACGTGGGACGAGGGCGCGTCGCAGTCGGGGCGCCCGCCCCTTGAATCAGTTTTCATACTAAATGTAGAAGCGTCGCGTCGCGTCCAAAGCAGAAAGAAGAGACGGGGCGGAGGCGCGGACTGCGACGTGCCTCCGTCCCACGTCTCTTCTGTGTGGCTTGCGCCTAAGGTTACCGGCCGTTATGTATGAAGTATATACCTATCCTGATACATTGCACATCTATGAAGTTTCTGAATATTGGCAATGTGAACCATAGGAATATAATGCTGCACTTCCTCGTTGCGTGTGGTAGAATACTTCACTTCTTTCTAATAAATAAAAGGCTCATGTCACGGTGTTTGTTATCCAACCCCTCCGGAACGGCTTGACCGACTTTTATAAAACCTTTTTCTCTATATTCGGTAGGTCTGAGAATAGGTCGTAGGCTATTTTTCATACACCTAGGTGATATATGGCAAAACAACGTTTGAGGGGTCAGCTAGTTCTCTTTATAAAAATGGATAGTGCTCGTGATTCTGAGTAAGAAGACACCAAAATTTCGTCATAAATTTTTTTTTCTGCGCCATTTAAGTGAAAATCGTCGATGAAACTGCAATACTGCGTAGAGTTTGCCAAGCGAGTCGTGTCCCTTGAAAACAGGCGGCATTTTCAAAAATCTTTTATATATCAACACTAATAAGACTTTGAAAACTATGATTTATACTTGTATTTATGTATCTGCCTTTTTAACTACTTACTGCTACATAAATTCGAGTATCAATCATAGTTTTCAGTATTATTAGTGTTGAAAATGTCGCCTTTTTCAAGGGACACGACTCGCTTGACAAACTCTAACTAGCTTTTTCCATAAGGTCTAATTTATCTAATTTTTACTATTATTTCATTACAAGTTGAACCTTATGGAAAAAGCTAGTTACGCGGATTGCAGGGTCATCGACGAAATGTCCTACAGTTGTTGCTATTTTTCTGGGGTTCCAATTTCCGGGTCAACTGCACGTAGCCTTCTAGCTTGATACTTCGCTAGACCAGCTCACTAAACCTAGTTACCGTTAGTGTTAACAAGTAGCTTTGTAGATAGCGAGTATTTCTAACTAATCAGCATCTTAACTTGCCTTTGGTACCGTTTGGTAACCAAAATAGCGTAAGCCAGCTGTGGCTGTTGGCAGTTACGAAATTTTGGTTACCAAACTGTACTAAAGGTTAATTTGAGTATTCGGTTGTAATGTTCGTTAGTCTCTGGAACTTTTTCACATTCCGCATGCCACAGACGGTGGCGACAGACGTGTATTCCAAAAAAAGTTCCATAGAAATTAGAAAAATGGAAGGTGAAATTTAAACGCGATACAAAAATAGTTTTTTGCTTTAGTTAGGGACGATACAGACGGACTGCATTCCGACTGCAAGGTAACTGCCAGCTGCCGACTGCTCTTACCTTTTACATTGCAGTATTTGCAGTTGCATTGCAGTCGGCGAAACTGCACGCTAGCTGCGACACTGAAATGTATGGGCAGTCGGCAGCTGCAGTTACGTTGCAGTCGGAATGCAGTCCGTCTGTACCGGCCCTTATTGTCCGTTAGTTTTAGTTTTATGATAAACTATAACTTTTTTTGTTTAAAAAATACTTTTTCTTTTCTTAAGAAGAAAAGGAAATTTTTTATGTAACTGTTATCAGATTCAAATTTGATATTGCTAATAAAACATCGCGGAATGCCGCGTTCATGCTTCGCTCAGAAACATTCCGGGCACGGGCGGCATGTTCCGGTCGCATTGGTATGCGCAGTGTCATTTCGGCGCTGGCGCACGCTATGGGGGCGAGGCTAAAGGGATTTCGTACGTTATTAACTGATTTCACAGGAACTTTAGACTTATGTGCAAAATATTATGAAGATAAAACCATCTTTATTATTAAGCAAAGAAGATCATCAAGATATTTATTATTAAAAAATACCTATCTAATGTGGTGTGCCGTGATACGTCAGAACGATATCGGTTTCATATGCAATAGGGGTTTCTGTGACAAAACTCGGTTACACGCTAGTCCTGGCGTCAGTTCAGTCCATCGTTCTGGTCAGAATGACAAGATAATGATCGTGCAACCCTCTCGGACTGCCTGACTGATGGTCAGAACTGATAAAAATGATATTTGATGTCGAATAAATTTGTCTATGCCTAATTGGGGATGTCTATTTTTTTGCAGTGTATAGTAAATCGAAAACCATTTCGAGATAAATGCTTTTTAACTCGTTTTCTGTAGTTATTTAATTTTAATATTATGTAATGAATTTATTATATAACAAATAAGCAATGACCTTCATTTGACATTGGTGTAAATTGCGTGACCGGTTCGAGTCGTACTTTATTCTGTGTGGTTAGAATTCTTCACAATTTACGCGTGGATTATACTACGGAGTTTGATTTGGACCCGCTGTCTGACATCTAGCACTTTGACAGTGCCAGTAAAGTGACACAGTGTATGGTATAGTGTACCACTACGCAAAAAATAATTAAAGGGGTTGCCTTATCGTACGCATCTAGATAGATTTAGAAATTTGGCATTGTGGGAGCCCTCAATTATAATCTGACGTCATCAACTAAAATAGTTTCAATAATTAATTTTGAAAAAAGTAGAGAACTAAATGACAAAATATTGAAATTAGTTTCTTATAATTGACTTTTCTATACAAAAAAAATAAAAAATATAAAAACCACTGGTAATTTTTTTAGACATTCCCAATTAAGCTATTTATCTATAGCACATAATAATTGGAGTAAAATTAGCGTGTCGTAATTTATTGATGGCTCCTAAGAACCTCACCATATTCAGTATATGCAACCGGCGTTCTGACGCGTCCCGCCACGCCGCGTCAGATGGAGCCAGCCCCGTGTGACGTGTGCGTGTGCGCAGGTGGGCGGGTTCACGTTCGTGGGGCACTTCACGTGGGTGGACGTGCCCGAGCGGGAGAAGCGCCGGCGCGGCTCCGACATCGCGCCCACATGGTCAGTACCCGGCACCCAACAAACTGGGTTACTCTCACCCTTTTTCGCCAAAGGACCATTTCAGCTAGATGACATAGGTAACAGTAAAATACACAGTCAGCAAAGAGTCAATTCAGCTGAATGACATGAAAGTGGAATGCTCAGTCAGCAAAATGTCAATTTAGCAGGACGTCTCAGAATTGAAATGAGCAAGTAGCCAAACGTTTGGAAATATAAATAGTCCGTGTGATTGTGATTAGAATACCTAATAACTATAAATTGAAAATTTTAAAAACCCCCAACGCAATTATGTCACTCGTATGTTTAAACGTTAGGTCAATGCCCATTATGCGTCCAAGATCCCTTCCGCAGCTAACAAAAGAGATGATAACTTTGAAACGGCTGAACCGATTTTGATGAAACATATCTAAGAACCATCGCCAAGAAACCTGCTTTCTATTAAATAAAACCGCATCCAAATCGGTTCACCCGTTTAAGAGCTATGATGCCACAGACACACACACACACACACACACACACACACACACACACACACACACACACACACACACACACAAAAATAGATACATTCTAAGATGAAAACGTTTCGCTACTTGAGTATTTTAAACTGTAACATTCTAATGGCTCGTCTACACAATGGTCCATGACGGGCGAGTACGGGCATGCACGATTGTGAAGAGAGCATAATCGTCTGTGAGTGGCCATCGTTGCCTGTAATCGGGAATAATCGGAGAATTGTCAGTACCAATGATCAACAGGCGACAGTGAGTAAATGAACAGTCACGATTGTGTAGAGAACAACCCATAATCGCGGCGATGGTGGCCACTTTTTTAAGCGCCCATCATGGGTTATTGTGTAGACGAGCCATTAGATCCAGACGTTTTGCTAAATATACATTTAACGTTCATGTCTATATAACAACAAAGACATTACACAATCCAGACGGTTGAGCTATAATTGTCCTTTGGCGAAAAGTGAATTTTGATAGTAACCCGCTATACTGAGAGCCGCCATAGACGGACTGCTGGGAGCAGTCGAGACCAGCGGCACGGGAGCAGTCGTGTTGCGGTTGGAGACGACTTCAGCTCGAATGCTCTGAATTTTGTATTGAAACTGCAGATCATCCAACAGCGACCGTTTGAAGCTGTTGGCTCTGACTGCTACATGCATTCCGTCTATGGAGACCCTAAGGGCCGATACAGACGGCCTGCAACGTAACTGCAACTGCCGACTGCCCATAAATTTCAGTAGCAGCTAGCGTGCAGTTTGCATGCAGTTTTGCCGGAAAATGTATGGGCAGTCGGCAGTTACATTGCAGTTGGAATGCAGTCCGTCTGTACCGGCGCTTAACGTTCATTCTGTAAGTATGTTTATCCGTTGCTCAGTATCTATAGTACCTGTACCTTCCTACAAGCTTTGTGAATCGTCCCATGATTTATTTAATCACTATCATCATCCCAAGCTCGTCCCATTGCAGGGCACAGTCCTTTTCTTAGAAAGAATGTCCCAGTATAGATTGGGAACTTCACACCATTGAATTTCTTCTCAGGTGGTGTAAGTCAAAGTCAAAGTCAAAGTCAAAATGATTTATTGCATATCACATTACAGGCATAAGTTGGAATAATAGACTAGGTATACATGTGAGTAGGTTAACGAATTATTTATTTATTAAAGGCTAGTGCAGGAAGTAAAGCGCAGCGCCTCTCCGGTCTAGCATTCAACAGGCGAAACGGCACGTTTTATGCCCCCGTTGTGTAATGTAGTATTATTGACGTGTGGCGTCAGGTCGCCGACGATAGTGGGATGCCCTTGTTGTATAATGTAGTATTGTCGCGTGGCTTTAGGTCGCCGACGATGGCGGGCGGGCTGTTCGCGGTGTCCCGCGCGTACTACTGGGAGCTGGGCGCCTACGATGAGCAGATGACGGGCTGGGGCGGCGAGAACCTCGAGATGAGCTTCCGCGTCTGGCAGTGTGAGTACGGGGGGGGGGGACGTGTGCAAGGTTAGGTTAGGTTAGCTAACTATTGTTATGTACGGCCAAGTGCAAAAATAAGTATCGATTTAATCCTCCCATCGTTATACAGGGTTATTTGTAATTCACTGACATCCTCTTAACCCTGAATTCCTATCACTCAAACAGATGTTTTTTGTTGTACGAATTTTTAAAATGAAGCACTTTTTTTCCTATACAAGTACACAGACTATCGTAAAAATAAGAGGTAATCTCAAATTTTCATAACGTTATTACACCAATAATATTAAGTTATGACAAATGCCGTAAAACAAAAAACATTTGTTTAAGTGGTAGGAGTTTAGGGTTGAAAGGATGCTAGTGAATTACAAATAACCCTGTATACCTATACCTTTATTCGACGACTTAAGAGCTATGGGACATATTTATGAGCAAGTTGTGTGCACCCATATTTTTACACTTAGTTTTCTATGAAACACTATGAAGATGCCACTTGGACAATCGGGGACAGAGTAAACTAAACACCACAAAAAAAGTTGATTCGCTCGTATATTTATTAAATTTTGTATTGAACACAACTGCTGAATATTATTCAGGAAGCTAAAGTCAACCTACCGGTGTTGTTTAGTAAAAGGGCTTGGCTCCACAGAAATAATAATAAAGAGGATAGAAATGCCTTAGTTCCTATTTTCTTCCGGAACTCGTGTCGCTGCTTCATCCCCTCCACTTACTGTGTTAATGCGTACATGCAAAAGACCGGAACCGTACTACGCAATCACGCACACACTCACTAATATTTTTGCTTACAAACAATTATGAACCTTACACCTTAGAGATAGCGTTAAATAACACTCAACGTAAGTCATACCCACATTTACACAACGGCGCCATTTATTGGCCGCGTCGGCATTATGTCTGTACTAGTCGTAACCTGTTTTTTTGTCCGTACCACGAACTTTTGCGCAAGACGGAAGGGTTATCAGAAATTACTTTACATTGCTGCGTATAATTCAAAACGATCTGCGTTTTTATGGGCATGAGTAGCAATGGTATATGAAGTTTCGTGTTAATAACGTGTAAACCAATATTTTATAATGAAATATTTTCTCAAGTTGTATTTTGATATAAACCGCATTATTACATTAAATTAATACATACCAATGAAATGTAATCCACTTATTAGTGTAATTACACAGTGTGGACGAGTTTCCGCAATTGCTAATGCTGCAAAACACCATTTTAAAGCACTTGTTGTCATACCCACGTTTCAAATAGCACTGAGCCACAAGTCGCGCGCTTGTGACCTAGGAGTCACAAGCGCGGCGACAAGGTCACGCGTCTAAGACACTTCTATCCTCTTTATTATTATTTCTGTGCTTGGCTCTTAATCGAACAGCTAATTGGGCTAGTTCGGAACTCCGATTCTGACAGACGACTTGATTGGAACTCTGGAATAGAAAGTACTGAGTGCCAGAAGCTATGTAAGGATGAACTGGTCATCCAACTGGTCATCATCCAACCCAGGATAAGTTTCACTGTAGGGCACAGCCTGCACTCAGAATGAGAGGGTTTGGTCCATAGTTCCCGCGCAGGCCTAGCGCGGATTGGCAACTTCACTGACACCATTGAATTTCTTCGCACATGTGTACAAATTTCCTTCCTAAAAGTGTTGGCAACGCACCTGTGATGCCCCCCGTGTTGCGGGTGTCCATGGGCGACGGTGATCGCTTTCCATCAGGTGACCCGTCTGCTCGTTTGCCACCTTTTATATAAAAAAAAAAAGAAGGACCAACTCAACTTTTTGCAATTTTTTCCGTAACTTTGTTGTGGCTAGGCGGCGGCACGCTGGAGACGATCCCGTGCTCGCGCGTGGGACACGTGTTCCGCGCGTTCCACCCCTACGGGATGCCCGCTGACTCCGACACGCACGGTAAGCGCACCTTACAACCCAAGGGCAGTAATTAGGCTATTGTTTCACTAGGGAGAGTGTACACTTGATTTTTTAACCGACTTCAAAAAAAGGAGGAGGTTGTATGTTCGACTGTATGTTTTTTTTATTTCCTTTTTTTTCATAATTTTTTGGGTGTTTTTGAAGGCGGTTCTATTTTTATTTTTTTTTTTTTATTACAAGCTGATGTTATATAGGTAAAGATATGCTGTTAAATGGACGACGTGTGTTAGAAGAGACGTGTGACGGGGGCGCGTCGCAGCCCGCGTCGTTAGTCCGCAGGCCGCGTCTCCGCCCCGTCTCTTCTGTCTGCTTTGGATCGCGACGCTCCTATACATTTAGTATGAAAACTGATTCAAGGGCCGCCGCGATTGTGACACTCCCCCGTTCCATGTCTCTTTTGTGCGGCTTGCGCCTAATATGACAGTTATGATGCTTGCAAAAGCAGTTTTGTGGAATGTACAGTCAGCAGCAGGCGTGGATTAGCAGTTGTGGAGCTCAAAATGTTCTACACGACTATAATATTGCTAAAGCAATAAGAGGCTATCTATGTCAATTTGTGCTACGTCACCGCTCATCCACTGCTACTGAGTGTACGTAAGGACCAATACAGACGGACTGCATTCCAACTGCGACGTAACTACAACCGCCGTCTGCCCATACATTTCAGTCGCAGCTAGCGTGCAGTTGGAGTGCAGTGTTGCCGGGAAATGTACGGGCAGTCGGCAGTTGCAGTTACGTCGCAGTTGGAATGCAGTCCGTCTGTATTGGCCCTTATGGCTCGGCCTCGACATCGCGCGACCGGCGGCAGCGGCAAGCGTTTTCTCCTTTCATTGCGCGGCCGAGACGCTCGCTGCACAGTGATTACGTGGTGGCGCACGCAATGAACTGATAAAACCCTCGCCGTTGCCGCCGGTCGTTCTAAGTCGAGGCCGGGCCATAAAGCTCCAAACGCACAGACAGCGGAGGCGTGGCGGTGCGGTGGCGGTGACGGTTGTAATATTCAAACTTGTATGAACGAGTTCGCGGTACGGTACCGCACAACCGTTCATACAAGTTGGAATATTACAACCGTCACCGGCGCCGCGCCGCACCGCTATCGCTTTCAGTGCGTTTGGTGCTTAGGGTTGCGCTTGCGCAGGAATCAACACGGCGCGCATGGCGGAGGTGTGGATGGACGAGTACGCAGAGCTGTTCTACCTGCATCGCCCCGACCTGCGCGTGAGTCTTAACAACTATTATTTTTTTATCTCACTTGCTCGTCAATGGTGTTAGTCCATGCCTGTATACTAAAGGACAATGGCCTAAATTGTTCTTACCCGCACCCAATGACGCCCAAACCGCCAGAGCCTCTGGCATAAAAGGCAAAGGGACCCAGCTGCCATTAAAAGTAAGAATGCGCGCAACAAGGTCCCTCAATGATAATTAATTATAAGTAAGAATTATATGAATTATCGTCACTTAAAAAAAAAACATTTTTTTAATATATAAACGCAATGCACTTGTCAAATTCCACGTCGCTGGATCTTTTGTAATTGTTAAATAATTTGCAGCCGTATCGGCTCGGGTGGCTAACGTCTCGGGTAAAATAGCTTGTTTTATGCTTTCGTTGTATAATCTACTATTTCGCGACACTGGCGCTCTCGTTAATTTTACAATGGTTGTTTGGTGAGCGCAGAAGAACCCGATAATCGGCGACGTGACGCACCGGCGCGTGCTGCGCGAAAAGCTGCGCTGCAAGAGCTTCCGCTGGTACCTCGACAACGTCTACAAGGAGAAGTTCGTGCCCGTGCGGGACGTCAGCGCCTACGGCAGGTCGGTGATAGCATTGCGTGCCGAGGGCAGAAAGTAGGTCGTTACTTACGAGGCGGGGCCTGTGGTACGGGTCTCACAGAAGTTCAGACGCAAGCCACACAGAAGAGACGTGGGACGGGGGCGTGTCACAGTCAACGTAGTGTGTTCTGTTTGATTTGGATCGTAACGCTTTTATATCTCTTTTCTCTTTCTCTTTATCAACCTTTTTTCTACCCACTGTTGAGTATAGGTCTCTTCCAATTTTCGCCATACTTTGCGGTCGCGTGCCTTCCGCATCCAGTCTTTGCCCGCCACTCGCGACAGATCGTCAGTCCACCTCATGGGCTGCCTTCTCTCTCCACTCCAGCACCTTTTTTTAATCATCTTCCGTCAAACCTGCGACATATACCGGTATTTAGTATGAAAACTGATTCAACGGGCGCTGCGATCACGACGAGCCCCGTCCCGCGTCCCGCGTCGTGTGGTTTGCGTCTCAGGCTGAATAATTTTCATTTATTATACGAGTGTCACAATGCAATTGAGACAGTATCATTCTTTGGTTTGTTTTTGGACGTCATTACCGATATCCTTAGCGAAGTTAGTTCGATTCAATGCAACGAGCCCCACCCCGCGAGCACTAGATGGCGCTATTGTCAAACTTACCGCTGCTATGATTTTTGGGCGTATTTATTTAATATAATTAAGTAAATACGGACAAAATCTGAGCTCTTGTCTTTCCTAAATATTTAATTAATTAAATAATGAGGAAAGCTAAATAAATTAAGTACATCGTTTTGTTGCGCAGTGTCTTCTCTGTGGCACGAACTGTCAAACCACATAACACAAATTACGGTTAGCGTTATCTCGAGGGGCGTGACTTAATTAAGCCTTTAAAACCCAGTGCCTAAAACTAAAACGTCTAGACTTGTTTCTTATGGTTTAATTCCTCACCTCGAGACCTATACCTAAACTGTGACAAGTGAAGGATCTGATGGGAAATTTATTATTAATGTTTTCGGTTAGTGCTCGAAATATCAGTGATCTGAATGACTCTTTTGCCGCCCTAGGTGTGTAATGTGGTCTCGATGGCACTGTGTGGCAGGGTCCAGAACCAAGCGACGGGTCTCTGCCTGGACACGATGCAGCGCGAGCAGGAGGCGGCGCCGCTGGGGCTGTACCCCTGCCACGGCTCCCTCGCGGCCACGCAGTACCTGTCCCTGGCGCTGGCCGGCCAGCTGCGCGACGAGGAGAAGTGCGCCGAGCTGCAGTACACACGGTCAGTGCCACGCCGCCCCGCGGCGCTGTGCTGTACCACGGCACAGCGCCGGTGACGATTTTCACCCATTTGAAAAAAGAACCGGTTGTCTGTAAAGTCGGTTTACGGACGATAGTTTAACGTGACAACGTCATAACAAAACATTCAAAAAACAAAAATGAAACCTGGCGGTCACCCATCCAAGTACTGACCGCGCCCGACGTTGCTTAACCTCGGTGATCGGACGAAAACCGATGTTTTGTCAAATATCTTGGAAACGGTGCATCCTACGGCAAAATCAATGAAATTTTCATCTCCCTTTATGCCCCCGCACTCCCCTCAACCCTCCCCCCCCCCGCACTTGTACATCCTGGCCTTCACTGCTCTGTACGGGACATGCACGTTACATTACGTCATCTTTTTTCGTGCGTGCAGCCGGCGATCATCGTTTTATTAGACGTTATCACGTCAAAAAAATATTCACGTTCAACACTACCAATTAGTCGAAAACGACACCCAAGCTGATTTTCGGCGTCAAAATGTCATCTGCCATCTTAAATCTAAAAACTAAAAACCTAGTTTAACGCACTTGTTATACAATCTATTGTTTCTATCACAGTCGTAACATTGTCGTTATTATTTTACAGGCGCAGCGCGGATGAATCCGTGGAGGACGAGTCGCGAGCCCTGGTCATGGTCTCGTGCGGGAAGCAACGCTCGCAGGTATGCCTGTTCCCGCCATGCCAATACCACACGTCTTATCTACATACCTGTTTTCAAAAGCTTTTACTTAATTTGCAACGTTCGTATGTTCGCACGGCAGTTCATCATACACGTCCCACTGCAGGATACAAGCCTCCTATTCTATAGTGCTGGCATCTAACGGACGGTGAAAACCGCATCAAAACCAGTCACGCGGTTTAGGAGTCGGATTCGTAATAGACATTTTTATGGCCCGGCCACGACACGAGTGCGACGAGTTCATCGCGTGTGCCGCCAGGTAACCATCGTGCGGCGAGCGGCACAGCCGCGCATCGAACAGAGAAAACGCTCGCCGCCCGGACGATCGCGCGACGCCGGGGCCTCGCCATTATACTGTGTAAACATGTGACATGTCCCCTGAGTGCTGAGTGCTGAGTGCAACCATCGTTTTCCAGCAATGGCGCTACCTGGCTGCGACGAAGCAGCTGCAGCACGTGGAGTCCGGGCTGTGTATCGACGCCGGGGGCGCGTCGGCCGCGGCCGGGGGCGACGCGCGCGCGCGTGAGTGCCGCGCCGCGCCCTCCCAGCAGTGGACGTTTGACTACGGGGAGTACGCCACCAGCCACAGTGAGTTGAACCAAACTCTAATTCTTGACGTGACAACGTCTAATAAATCGATGAACGCCGGCTGCATACACGAAAAAGGATGACTCTTTGTAACGTACATGTAACGTTACGTTACGTTACATTCGACAGAGCAGCGAAGCAGGCCAGTTGCGAGAGAGCTGCGAAGGCCAGTTGCAAGAGAGCGGCGAAGGCCAGTTGCAAGATAGCGGCGAAGGCCAGTTGCGAGAGAGCGGCGAAGGCCAGTTGCAAGAGAGCGGGGGGGGGGGGTTTGAATGTTTTGTTATGACGTCACGTTAAATTATCGTCTGTAGACCGACTTTACAGACAACCGGTTTTTTTATTAAATTTAGGCATCAATTGATGGCCCTATGAACGTCGAAGAATCTACCACCGGTTCGGAAAAACCCTGTTGAGAAGAAACCGGCAAGAAACTCAACAAGGTATATTTTTTCAAACAGATCTACATTGGTATTAAATTACATACGTCTAAAGTATTAAATACAATTATTTTTTGTAACTAAAATTAACTAACTTAAAAGCTTGTACTGTGGGTACTAGACAACAGATAAACATACTTATATAGATAAATACATACTTCAAACATATGACTCGAGCACAAACATTCGTATTAGAGAGCGGGGCGGGGGGGGGGGGGGGGGGGAGCCGCCGTGCCAACAGACCTGGTTCACATTAGATCCGACTGACGGTTACCCCAACGATAACGGTATCGGATGCATATTAAATAAAATAAACAAATATCACGAGACAATTCACACCAATTGACCTAGCCCTACAAAGCAAGCAAAGCTTGTATTATGCTTGTATTGTGGGTACAAGACAACGGATAATCATACTTAAATATATTTATCTTATTATTTATCTGTGTCTTGTGTTGTTGTAAATAAATTCATACAAATACTTAAATACATATTAAACATCCAAGACGCCACAAACATTCGTATTTTTCGCACAAATATGTATATGCCCCGACGTGGGAATCGATCCTCAAGCTCCGTAGTCAGGTTCTCTAACGACTAGGCCATCCGGTCGTCAATTTAATTAGCAATAAAATGTCAAGACAACATTTTCATGGGACTTTTAGCCACGATTTTGGTATTATACTCTGGAATATTATTTTTCCGTCATGAAAATTACCCAATGTTAATTCGAATTATAAGGTTCCCCTCGGTTTCAACTGAGTGGTCGGTTTGTTGCAGACGGGCTGCTGAACGCTGACCAGGAGGAGAGACTGCAGATGCTAAAACGACAGCGGTAAGCCACAGCCATCGCACAACACGACAATAGGGGTGTTGACACCACCAATCAACTGAAATGAAATTAAATGAAATATATTTATTTGCGTAACATTATGTCATAATCATAATAGATGGTGATCAATTTAAAATTTCAAAAAGTATCAATAATGTCAATTACCTTATAAAAGTAGGCATGCAAACATTTTCTTAGTCTAAATAAAGCTACAAATGGCTGACGTCCTTTTCATGAGCTGTCAAAACACTATTCTCCCATAGAGTTTGAATGGCAATAACAACTTATGACGTCGCTTGTTCGCCAACCCGGGTCCATATTGGGTTCGCTAAAGTTCATCACCCGAATTGATTTTCCTAACGATTTGTACTCCTAATGATCACTGTTCCTAAAGTTTTGTTTCCTTAAATTTTGTTTCCTACAATTTATTTTACTATTAACGTAGTCTATAACACTCAGTTTTCCGAAACATAATTTTCCTATCGATTTGTACTCCTAATGATCACTGTTCCTAATGTTTTGATTCCTAAAGTTTTCGTTCCTACAATTTATTTTACTATTAGCGTAGTCCATAACACTCAGTTTCCGAAAATTTTAAGTAATAACTTCACTGTTGAAACTTTATGTATTACTCCTACAATTTTTTTTTCATAACATTCTTAATCATAAATTATTTTTTTTATAATATTATTACTCCTGTTATTAATAGGTAGGTAGTGCCGTTTTAAAAATCATTCAATGTAATTCAATCTGTGATATTTATGATTCTTATTTGAGGGTATGCCTACTTACGGTACCGGTACGGTACTTTATATATTTTGATGCATTATATTTTATGATTTTCGGCACTTCAACTGTATGGATTACCTAATGGAAATAATCATTTTCTGTGCTGTTACAAAAAAAATACCTAACACCGAAGGCTAAAGCGGGAGCTACGCTACGCTTCGCTCCCGCCTTAGCCTTCTGAACCTAACCTATCCGAGTCGCTTCTGCCCTAAAAGGTCTTGCTCGCTCGCTTCGCTCGCTCGCTTGCCAGCAAGGTACCGATTAGGGTATACGAAAGGGTGTAAAAATTGATATGATGATGAATAATAGTGTAAAAGATGGATATGTTGAGGAAATACATGAAAACAAATAGTAGTATGATATGTTTATTGCAACGAACATTATGAAGTTAAATGTATAATAATGTTCAATTTTATGAATAAAAACAAATATCCATAAAAAAGATATGATGATAAATATTAGTGTAAAAGATGGTTATGTTGAGAAAATATCGGAAAAGAAATAGTAGTATGATAGATGTTTATTGCAACGGACATTATGAAGTTTAATGTATATAATGTTAAATTTTAAAAATAAAAACAAATCTACATAAAATAGATATGATGATGAATAATAGTGTAAAAGATGGTTATGTTGAGAAAATATAGGAAAACAAATAGTAGTATGATAGATGTTTATTGCAACGGACATTATGAAGTTGAATGATTAGGGATTCAGAACGTTAGGAACAGAGTAGTTATGAGTAGTGATTATTAGGATGTAAATTTTTAGGAACAACATTTTCGGACTTCCGATAATCGACGTTAAAAAATTAGTTCAACTTTGGCGCACCCCGCGTCGGCCGACAGCGTTCCATACGGTCGGGGCCGACCACGGACAATGCGCTCGCGACCAAGGCCGTTGACATCAACCAAATATCGGTCGGGTCAACCGATTTCTACACTGTCCATTTTTAAATCAACCCGACCAAGGACACGATGGTCGGCGGTTGGTCCCGACCGTGTAGAATAGGGTTGCCATAAGTGTGGGGACTCAGACCGGGACATTTAAAGAAAAACTAGTAAAGGTAGAAAAAAAGAAACTTTTATTACAGCAATAGGTAACTTTAAAGGTTTAGTCCTTGCCTAAACACAAAACAATTTTTAACACAGCCATTCAATGCCAGCGAGTTTTTTACTTTTTTTTTATGGTTTTCTGTTTGTTGGCGCTTTTCGCTATATTGGTGAAAATGCACATTATCGGCTACGAGCGCAGCGTGTAGCATGTGCTGCCGCTAGGTATATTAATTACTGTTTACCAAGTCCAGCCCTCTATTAAATTACTATGATTTTTAAACCGGGACAATTTGCTTATCGGCCGGGACGCCGGGACACCATGCTTCAAACCGGGACATGTCCCGGCGTACCGGGACGTATGGCAACCCTAGTGTAGAAGGCCTTTTACCTGAGTCACCCTGAGTGTGTGTGCGCAGGCGCAAGTCCCGCTCGCTGCTGTCACTGGAGGCGGCGCCGGCGCCGGCGCGGCGCGCGCGGCACAAGCGGCGCGGGCGCGGCGGCCGCCGCAAGAAGGTCAGCTGACGCGCCACAATAAACCCGTTGCGATACGCAATGTTTCACTGCACGTGTGCTCTTCCTTCCCTCTTGCGAACAGCCTAGAATACCACGCTCCCCACCCTTTCCAACCGGGTGGATTCGATCGTGACGTTAAATGAACATTGTTAAAAATTTCATTTTTGATGCGAGCTGTTTCGCTGACTGCACTTTTTGTTGACTGTACTCGCATTGTCATCCAACCTACATAAATATAGAAAATATTTTGAAAAAACTAGTATTTCGGGAACGTGGTATTTTAGGTATGAGTGCTTTCCTCTGTGGGTCTAACTTCTACAAAGTCTGCCGGAAGCCTCAAATATAGAATGAACCGAAAACCATAATATTGCGTCTACGGGTTACCCAGTTAATAGGTTTTTCATTAAAATGCACCCTTTAATTTTAAAAAAATTGAGGAAATTATGAGGCTTTCTTACTTAGAATCAAGAGCGCTATTGATTTTGTTGATGATGATTTAAATATGTATTTCCCTATTTTTCCCTACTGTTTTTTGATCCATTTTTTTGACGAGCCATAAATATACAAGTATAAACTATACTGTCACAAAACTGACTCAAAAAATAAGAACACGTTTTTTTTTCGGTATATGACGCGTGATTTTGAATAAGAATAACCGAAAATTTCATCCTTTTTCTTTTTAAAGTAAAGTGTACATTTTTTTAAATGTCCAAATAATGGACAAGCTTTTATACGCCGACAGGGCACCATAGGCTGGTCCCTAAAATGGGAAAGAGAACCCCAAAATTTCTCCTGATTAAAAAAAAGTAGAGAGGGCACATTTTATTGTAATGCCCAGATGTATGATGTTAAGTTTTTGCTTAGATGAAAGATAAAACATTAAACATTAAAAATGATCTAATTTTAGTTGGTTTATAATATTATGACCGAACCGGAAGACTCAGTGTAGGTAAGCCTCCAACAAGACGGAGCGACGACCTGGTTAAGGTGCGTGATCGCGTTGGATGCGGATGGCGCGGGACCGATCTCTTTGGCGAGCCTTGGGGGAGGACTATGTTCAGCAGGGGACATCTTCCGGCTGAAATGATGATGATGAATATTGTGACGATCTTTATGGTGAAGGGTAACATCGTCAGGCTGGACAGTGCACACGCCTGCGAAAAAAATCAATGGTGTGTGTAAAGTTACAAATACGCACTTGGATCGCGTGGGAACTTGGTCCAAGTCTTCATTATGAGAGGCATATAACCTGGAGTGCGACGTATACATATAGGCGATGGTGATCCATAAGCAGTGAGTAAGTATAAAAACGAGGTTTATCAGGAATGGGTAGGTATAGAAATTCCCCCTGTACAATGTGTATGCTATACACGAGGCCAAGGCCCAAAAGAACCTGAACCTCTTAATAAACAACATTACTGCGACAACTTGAAGTTGCTACAGCAAAACGCTCGAACTTGACCACCACTAAAACCACCTCAAAGACAGTAAAATATAGAATGTTTACAGATCTTACGGTGTATACAGTCAGCCTCAGAAGTAGCTGAACACTGTACTTTGTCGCAATAACCAGTTATACTGTAAAATTAGAAATATGTCATGTTAATGAAAGTGTCAAAGTACTAAAGTAATTGGGGATGTCTATTTTTTGCAATGTATAGTAAATCGAAAACCATTTCGAGATAAATGGTTTTTAACTCGTTTTCTGTAGTTATTTAATTTTAATATTATATAATGAATTTATTACATAACAAATAAGCAATGACCTTCATTTGACTTTGGTGTAAATTGCGTGACCGGTCCAAGTCTTACTTTATTCTGTGTGGTTAGAATTCTTCACAAATTTACGCGTGGATTTATAACTACGGAGTTTGATTTGGACCCACTGCCTGACATCTAGCACTTTGACAGCGCCAGTAAAGTGACACTAGTTACAGTGTACCACCACGCAAAAAATAATTAAAGGGGTTGCCTTATCGTACGCATTTAGATAGATTTAGAAATTTGGCATTGTGGGAGCCCTCAATTACAATCTGACGTCATCAACCAAAATAGTTTCAATAATTAATTTTGAAAAAAGTAGTGAACTAAGTGACAAAATATTGAAATTAGTTTCTTATAATTGACTTTTCTATACAAAAAAAATATAAAAACCACTGGTAATTTTTTTTAGACATTCCCAATTACTATACTAAACGGGGCTTATCACGCAATAAATATTTATTTATTTACCTCGACGTTTCGGCCACAATGCAGCAGCTGTGGTCACGAGTTGACTGAAAAAACTGAGTTGAGTGAAAATACTGCTCTCATCTCTAGGCTGGGGCACCCAAGTACCAAATTCTTCCATTTGACCGCATCCAACGTAGAGCTACTCGATTTGTCGGTAATCAGGCACTCTCTGGCCTACTCGATCCTTTGGCTTTGCGGAGGGATGTGGCGTCTCTCTGTATATTATACCGTATCTATCATGGGGAGTGTTCTGACGAACTGTTCGAATTGCTGCCTGCGGCTAAATTCCACTACCGCACTTCGAGGAACCGTTTGTCTTTCCATCCTCACCATCTTGATGATTAGCATTCTAGTATCGTGCGTTTTAAGCGAAACTTCTTTCCTCGCACGACAAAGATCTGGAATCAGCTTTCTGCGGCAGCATTCCCGGAGCGTTACAACTTAGGGATCTTTAAAAAACGAGCCTACCAATTCCTAAAAGGGTCGGCAACGCACCTGTGATGCCCCCCGTGTTACGGGTGTCCATGGGCGACGGTGATCGCTTTCCATCAGGTGACCCGTCTGCTCGTTTGCCACCTCTTATATATAAAAAAAAAATGAAAGTTTAAAACAGTATAAAGTACTAAAGTGTTCACCGACTTCTGAGGCCGACCATACAATATCTATCTCAATACAATCTATCACCGATTTTCTCTGATGATTCACGGTAGTTCCTTTGGCTGTTCCTACGAAGGAATTATTGCGTTTCTTCGCACTAAGTAGTTCCTTCACAAGAAATGGAAGAAGAACTGCGTTAATTTTTTCGCCTTTGTTACTTGTCGCAGTAAGTAACCTTCAGTTCTGGCAGAGGAACAAAGGCGAAGAAAAAGCAGTGCTTCCTTCACCTCTTGTGAAGGAACTAGTGCGAAAAAAACCAATAGTTCCTTCGAAGGAATAGCCAAAGGAACTGCCGTGAATAATCCATTTCCTCGTTCACCAGTGTGTTGGCACCAGTGTTGTGGAGTTTTCAAACGAAACACATTCCTTGTTTATCTTGTAAGAACCTTGCAGGAGGTAAGTATACTGGTAAGTATGCTGGCGGTGGCTCTTCAGATGTGATCTGGATAACTCTACACAACGCGCCTTTAAAGTATCGGTAAGGAGTTCCACTGAAAACTCTTGAATCCGTGGTTTGGGAATCCGTAGTGGCCTAGTGGTTTATTGGCCTAAGGCAGAGGGTTGTGGGTTCAAATCCCGGCTCGCACCTCTTGAGTTTTTCGGAATTAATGTGCGAAATTAATTTGAAAATTACCACGAGCTTTGCGGTGAAGGAAAACATCGTGAGGAAACCTGCATACACCTCAATTCAATGGTGTGTGTGTGAAGTTCCCAACCCGCACTGGGCCCGCTTGGGAACTACGGCCCAACCCCTCTCATTCCGAGAGGAGGCCTGTGCCCTGCAGTGGGACGTATGTATATAGGCTGGAATGATGAAGGACTCACAAACCAATATCCTGGACAGTATAATACGGATGGAATTTAGATTTGGAAATATGGACGATAAGGACCTAGGACTAGAATTAGGGCTCTTCAAAGCTAGAGTGAATAGGCTGTTGCTGTTACTGAACCAGTGAGACACACTTGGCTTCATCTATACTTTTCATCAGTACCTCTACCATGAGTTTACACTAGTTTACGTGACCGTACTCGCTAGCGACGGCGTAAATGATTTGTATGGAGAATTGTACAGCGCCTCTAGCGGTCACTTACGGAAGTACAATTCTCCATACAAATCATTAACGCCGTCGCTAGCGAGTACGGTCACTGTGAACTAGTGCAAACTCATGGTAGTGGTACAGGAGAGATAGAGGTCAATCACGATTCAGCTTTATGGGCCAGTTTTTTTTTGGGATATTTTGACTTTTTATTTTGGAAAATTTTAATTACGAGCTTCTTCGATCCTACTAGAAGAACAAAAGTGTTCCAAATTTTTTTCCGTTGGGTTACCATTTTTTTTATAAGTAGACTTCATAAGTATGACCGTAACTAAATGGAAGAGTCGAAAATTGTATCAGAGTTTTGGGACACTTTTTTCACTCCAAATGATAACTCATCAGAGCACGCATCTCTTCACATAAAAAGCATAACTTAGTTGTTGTAGTTGAAATCGTTTCCACCATTGCTTGCTATGTGGAACAATATGATTGGTGGATATCAAACGGGGATCCTATCGATGTTTAGAAAATTTTATTTCCGAAGCTTTAGAATCCCGAAAACTTCATTTGTCCGAAAGCATTTTTTTCTAAAACTAAATATTTCAGGATTTATTTCAGTACCATCGTGTAGAACCCTTTAGGTTAGGTTAGGGTTGTTTTATAAAAATCCTGATGTATTTACAGTTTCAGAAAAAAATGCATTCGGATAAATGAAGCATTCGGGATTTTAAATATTCGAAAAAAAATAATTCTAAATTTTGATAGGTAACCTATCAAACGTTATCCATATACTTAGTTTTTTTAGCATTCAAAATAGGGTAAACAATCTTGATGAGTCTTTGATGAAAAACGCTTTTAAAAAAATATGAACTATTACTTACAAAACCAAAATAATGTAAATAACCATATTTCCTTGCAAATTGTGACAGTATATTTGCTGTAATTTATTTGTCAAAAGTGTTTTTCACGAAAAAGACACTTCAAAATCGCTTACCTTCTTTCTAATGCTAAAAAAAACGAAGTACTTATAGGTAGTAACTGGTAGTAACGTAGCATAGTGTACACCTCTGCTGGAAATACACTTTTCTCAAACATGCTATGTAATGTTTACGTTGTGTTCCTTAAAACAGGCTTCAAAATATACCGTTGCAGGCCTAGGCCGGCAATGCGATCGTCTATTGTTTCATGTCACACAGCACCATGATGTTTATAGGTTTGGCATCATAGCATTTAGCCATTAAAAAAAAAACTATAAGCAATATTTGCGTTTTGGTTCATTATGACATTCTGCCACTACGCTTATTTAAGGTAAGGTAAGATGGTAAGGTAAGATGAGTGGAGCTTTTGTTAGAAAGGGAATGAAGATGAATGTAAAGAAGACGAAAGTGATGGTGTTTGAAAGAGATGAGGCATTGACAGACTGCAATATCGTGATTGGAGATGAACAAAATTGAACAGGTGAATGAGTTTGTGTATCTGGGTTCAAAGTTTAGAAGAGATGGAAAGTGTGAGAGTGATATTGAAAGAAGAGTGAATGCAGGAAACATGGTGAATGGAGCTTTGCACTCCTTTATGAACAGTCGGAAGGTGTCTATCAAGGCCCGTTTGGCTGTGCATGGGGGGGTGTTGGTTCCGACACTCATGTACGGAAGTGAAAGTTGGGTATGGCAGAAGAAACATGAAAGCAGAATAAATGCAGTTGAGATGAGAGCGTTAAGAAGTATGATAGGAGTTAAACTGAGTGACAGGATAAGAAATAGTGAGATAAGGAAACGCTGTGGTCTAAAAGATGATGTAGTGACAAAAATTGAGAAAGGTATGCTGAGATGGTTTGGCCATGTCGAGAGAATGAATGAAGAACGATTGACGAAAAAAGTGTATAAGGCGAGTGTGAATGAAAGTGTTGGAAGGGGTAGACCTAGGCGGACGTTTCGAGACCAAATCAGGGACGTCTTGAAAAAAGGCCAGGTCAAGAGTACCCTAAACCGAAGAGCATGTATGAAGGGAATAATGAAAGTGGACGAAGCGAAACAAGTATGTAAGGATCGTAGCAAGTGGAAAGAAATGGTCTCTGCCTACCCCTACGGGAAAGAGGCGTGATTATATGTATGTATGTATGTATGTAAGATGGTGATGGTGATGGTACCTAATGGTGATCTGCCTAGAGAAATATTTCACCATCAACATCATCATCACCGTCATCATCATCACCACCATCACCATCATCATCATCGTCATCATCGTCATCATCATCATCACCATCATCATCATCGTCATAATCATCATCACCATCATCATCATCATCGTCATCACCATCATCATCATCATCATCACCATCATCATCATCATCACCATCACCGTCATCATCATCATCACCATCACCACCATCATTATCATCGCCACCATCATCATCATCGTCATCATAATCACCATCACCATCATGATGACGACGACGATGATGATGATGATGATGATGATGATGATGGTGATGGTGATGGTGCATGTTTGAGAAAAGCACTATACAAGCCTCGGCCGGAACAGGGGGTCAACTTAGATACTCGGCCGGCAACCCCTTAAGTCCCGGCCTCTGCAGTAATGTACTATTAAGGCGTGCTTGCGCGGAACCTGGAGTATACATGCCAATCCTAACAGAGGTGTAACGGTTAGTGCAAGTGGCCGTAACCGGGCCTGTGTAAGGGCCGGCGCTCACTGACGGCATGGCATGGCAAAGGATTTTATAACTATCAAGTTATTTTGAATCTTATTTCAATGAGCTTAGAATTCATGTTACTTAATTGGTTATGCGTTGCGTCATCCCTCGGCACGTCGCGGCATCGTGGTATCGAAATAAAGTAACATGAATTCTAAACTCATTGAAATAAGATTCAAAATAACTTGATACTAATAAAATCCTTTGCCATGCCATGCCGTGCCATGCCGTCAGTGAGCGCCGGCCCTAAGAGAATCAATAAATAAAATAAATTATTGTACGGCCATGGACTTATATTCATGAGCCACTTGGGCGTGGGCGTTAGACAATTCGGCCTGTCTTATTAAGTTATTAATGATACCAGTGTCCTTGATATCCTGCCTCAATGCGTACAAAATCGACTTACTGAACTAGAAGCAGAAGAGCCACAAGAACAAGTTCATCTTGGTGGTGGAGCGCACGCTCATGAACAACTCGCGGGAGCACCTCGAGGTGGACATCCACTGCGCGCACCGCCGCCTGCTGCCCAACAACAGCTTCGTACGGGACCTCGTCACCATCCTCAACGAGAAGAACATACGGGTGAGACTGATGCACACGGGTGAGACTGGTACATACGGGTGAGACTGATGCATACGGGTGAGACTGATGCATACAGGTGAGACTGATGCATACGGGTGAGACTGATGCATACGGGTGAGACTGATGCATTCGGGTGAGACTGATGCACACGGGTGAGACTGGTACACACGGGTGAGACTGATATACGGGTGAGACTGACATACGGGTGAGACTGATGCATACGGGTGAGACTGATGCATACGGGTGAGACTGATGCATACGGGTGAGACTGATGCATACGGGTGAGACTGGTACACACGGGTGAGACTGATATACGGGTGAGACTGACATACGGGTGAGACTGATGCATACGGGTGAGACTGATGCATACGGGTGAGACTGATGCATACGGGTGAGACTGATGCACACGGGTGAGACTGGTACATACGGGTGAGACTGATATACGGGTGAGACTGATGCATACGGGTGAGACTGATGCATACGGGTGAGACTGATGCATACGGGTGAGACTGATGCATACGGGTGAGACTGATGCATACGGGTGAGACTGATACATACTGGTGAGACTGATGCATACGGGTGAGACTGATGCATACGGGTGAGACTGATGCATACGTGTGAGACTGGTACACACAGATGAGACTGATACATACGGGTGAGGCTGATACATAGGGGTGGGGTGAGACTGATACATACGGATGAGACTGATACATGTGAGAATACTGGGGATAATAGCCAGGATTTAAAGGAAACATCTTTCTGCAGAAACGCTGTGTATTTTCTGACTTGTCGCAGACAACCAAGTAAATTTAAAGGTTCAATTTATGAATTTATATTTTTAAATATCAGACGTTAGACGTTTCGTTATTTTTTTGATTATTAGGTGGCGGGAACGCATTGGATGCGGATGGCTCAGGGCCGATCTGTTCGGCGAGCCTTGCGGGAGGCCTATGTTCAGCAGTGGACGTCTTTCGGCTGGAATGATGATGACGAAATATCAGACACTGTTGTATCGGTGAAATCCACAACCATTGAACTTGGCTAACATTTTTCACCTTTATGTTTTTGGCGGCATCCATTTTAATTTTATCCGTTAGAAAGTGGGGGAGGTCCTCAATTTGGTTGAAATTTTATGTTACCTCAGAACTCCTTCGTTGAAGAACCGATCTTGAAGAATATTTTTTGCTCTTACTTCCCGTCTGGTTTCAAGAAACAATGTCGTCCCTAAGGATGTGATTGCCTGTATTTTGTTGACCACTTGTATCTCCAGGTGATAAACAACGGGCGCGTGTTCGAGCGCAACCGCGTGACGCAGCTGGGCCGCGCGCCCAAAGTGCTGGAGAAGCTGGACCTGGACGGGCCCAGCACCGCCCCCCCCGCGCCCCCCGCGCCGCCCGCCCCGGAGGTCAGTGCGTCATCTCACCAAACTTGGACTTCTGACCTTGCAAGTCTTCTACGCCCACACGGAGGGGGTGTCCTTTAGTTATCCCCCACGTTAAAAAGCTATGGCATAAAATCCGGTTAGATTCATATACTGTATTGTAATTGACAACCTTTCATTTTGTTAACACCTGAAAATTACTGCAGGAATCGAAAGAGTTTCGCCTCCTGAACACGGAAAAATATTTATTATAATTTATTTCTCCATATTTAAAAAAATACAATAATTCAAAAAAACATATATGTACTTACCAATACTGCCTCATAATAGATATGTTTCCTTTGCCCTTTTCACTAGAAAAAAGAGCTGTCATAATTTTAAACGAATAGATCCGCTGAAACGAGAAATTTTTGTGCTGAGACTGTACAGTCGGGGTACGAAGACCTTCGTCAGTTATTAAATTGGTTTCCTAATCAAGTCGAAGACTCCTAGTAGGTGACCATTTGAAAAATGGGAAACGTCAATGCGATATTCTGTTTCGTTTGAAATAACATGTAGACAGCCTGAAGTTGATTGCCTTGGTGCAAGCTAATGTCACTTTAATGGTGACCTTTTTTACTCCGACTGTACTATTTCCAGAAATCTGTGGAGCGCGCCGGCGGACCAGGCGGCAAGAAGTCTCGCGCGCGGCCCGCGCCTGCTTCCGCCGAGCCCGAAGACTCCACCGCGCAGCCGAAACGCATCATCATCGAAGACTTCGTAGAGATCAAGCCGGCCGCCTACACCGCCCCCAAAGTAAGCCTCTCGCGCCGCAAGCGGGACAGCGTCACTTGGCTCCCGCTGCGGCGGTACGAGGCCGCCCGCCAGAAGACACCAAAAACAAAAACCACCACGACCACGGAGGTGCCGCGGACGTGCCCCTCGCGCCGCCCCACGAGCCCCCCCCGCCGTCGCAGGACCAAAACCCCCCGCATCAAATTCCGGCCCTACCAGCTGTACGATCCCCCCGCCCCCCCTTGCCTCGTGTACTATAACCCGCTCTTCGAGCGAACCGTACCTCTCTGCGGACAGGATCCCAAGTACAAACACGACATCAACTGTGGGTATGGTTAGGGTGGGAGGTCGCAGGGGTCACAATTCTCGTCCAAAAGACATACTCACCAATAGGCATTTTCATTTTAAAATGCGCAATTTACTTTTTTTTTCAAAGAGGAAATTTTGCGGTTTTTTTTTACCCCTAATTTTCCATACATTTTTGTGTCCGTTTAGTGACGAGCCATATAAACTATATGTATAAAAACAGTTACAAAACTGACTCAGAAATAAGGACAATTTTTTTATAAAAACGATGAAAGAATTTGATAAGAAAATCCCAAAATTTCCTCATTGATAAAATAATTGGCACATTTTAAAATAAAAATCCCCCAATACATCTCGAAATAAACCCAAAAATAGTCAGTTTACCGATATTTTAAGTCGCTTCTAACCACGCCCGCTATTATTCATGACATGAAGTTAGCCTTTTTGAATTGTAGCCAATGAGTCGATCCACAGATAGTTTTTGAGCTAATTTAAAGTACAAATTGTGAAATAAAACGTTTTTCAATTTAAATTATAGTTTTCCTTGTGCCTTTAGTAACAGGTTTTTCGATCCCAACTTCATCTTCTTTATTAAAGACAACCAAGAAATTTTTATTTTTTATTTTCTACTATTTCTTTCCGTCGCACGGTATAGGATGAGGACAGAAAAAGATAGCGAAGGTGAATGCCATCGCGAGCATCCAAGCGTTGTAGACAATACGGCGTCAGGAATTAGAACAATTCTGATGAAAAGATTTTCACAAAAGCTGATTTTGACGAAATACTTAGATCTGTGGAATCATTTACTCAACTATTTCTAAGTAGGCACTTTTGAACCAATTAATCGGAGGCTCATCGTCTTCATGACTGGCAAATCATTAGACCACGTTGCTATGGCACATTCAATAGTCTCTAAGTTGTCGATGAAACCGCTCGACTAAACCGTTGGCGGCTGGGTGACAAGGTGCAGTTTAAGTCGGTCTAAGTGACATCGCAACGCCTGATCAGGAAAATCATTATAACGTTAAGCATGAGGTTTGAGGGTCATTATTGAAATTGGTTCGTCTGTAAGCGAGAATTCTGAAGATTTTAGCGAATTTTTAGAAGAATTGCCGTATTTATCACCTTGGTATGTTACATTTTAATGTAATATACTTACATGGAAAATTAGTACTATGTATGTTTAGATTGTCTATTTTTATGCGTGGCCATAGGAACTCTGTGATAAAACGGCATGGCCGTATCGAGTTTGGGCTCGTTTGATTCGTGTAACCAGGGGCAACAAGTACAGTAAGCAAAAATGTTTGTATTAAAAATAGAATTTTTAACAAAAACTTATTTAAATTCAGATACGTCCGGAGCTCATTAAATGTAATCATAGTTTAGCAAATACGTCTACTTAAATACAGGGTGGAAAGTTGAGATGGGGCAGCAAGGGCAGCTACTAGATCCCTTGCTGCTACGCGAAAATGCTCTTAGGAGACCTTTACTAACTCTTTGAGTGATGACAATCGATATTCACAGATTTTTGATAAAATGTATAGTCAGCGTGAAAATCGACAGATTTGACTTTTTTTTAATGCCAATCGGTCCCATTTCTATCAAGGATTAAAACACTCTTTGAGACCAACTGAGGTTAGAGTACTAGAACACCCAGAAATCAAAGAAAAGTTTTTCATACAGTTCGTAGGAGGCATTTTCGCGTAGCAGCAAGGGATCTAGTAGCTGCCCTTGCTGCCCCATCTCAACTTTCCACCCTGTATACTGGTGTTTGTGCCCCAGCGTTCCAAGAAGCGGAACCACAAGCACTCGCCGTCGCTGCGCGCGCGCCTCACGCCGCCGTCCGAGCCCCCCCGGCTGGCCCCGGACGCGCCGGACAGCACGCCGGACGCGCCGGACAGCACGCCGGACGCGCCGGACACACCAGACGTCGTGCGCCGCGCCAGCGATGAAAGCGACGATGACTATTGGAACGTCGAGATGGGTAAGTTCGATTTAGACGACCAGATGGCCTAGTTGTTAGTTAGAGAACCTTACGAAGCTTGAGGTCCCGGGTTCGATTCCCGTGTCGGGGCAGATATTTGTATGAAAAATACGAATATTTGTTCTCAGGTCTTGGGTGTTTAACATGTATTTACCTAAGTATGTATTTATCTATATAAGTATGTTTATCCGTTGCCTAGATTTATTAATTCGTATCCCGCAGCGAGACGTATAATGACGCAGGGAACGGCCAGAATAAAGATTTAAACAAATCTCTAATCTATTTAGTTATTTGCCTAGAAAAAATAGAACCTGTTTAGTAAAATGAAAAAATCATCCAAAAAAGGCAATTTGTTTTTCAACCGACGAAAACAAAAGGAGGAGGTTCTCAAGACGACGTGTATATTTGTTTTTTTTTTATGTACACGCATAACTTTTTACAGAGTAGTCCGATTTTGCTAATTCTTTTTTTATTGGAAAGCGTATACCCCGAGGGTGGACCCATTTAAATTTAGAAATAATATTCCTACCCTAAGGGTAGGAAAACAGGGGATGATTGATTGTTCAGTTACTGATTGTACTATATGACCACGCATAACTTATTACAGAGTAAGCAGATTTTGATGATTCTTTTTTTATTGGAAAGCGTATACCCCAAGGGTGGTCCCATGTAAATTTGGAAATAATATTCCTACCCTAAGGGTAGGAAAACAGAGGATGATTGACTAACTTTTTACAGAGTAGTCTGATTTTCATAATTCTTTTTTATTGGATAGGGTATACCTTGAAGTTGGTATTATATAAATTTGGAAAAAAAAATTACCCCAAGGATGGGCAAAAAGTATAAAATAAAAACTTTTCAACAAAAAAATTAAACCGCCGAAAAAACTGAAAAGCAAAAAATAATAAATAAATAAATATTAGGGGACAATCTTACACAAATCGACCTAGTCCCAAACTAAGCAAAGCTTATACTATGGGTACTAGACGACGATAAACATACTTATATAGATAAATAAATACTAAAATACATAGAAAACATCCATAACTTAGGAACAAATACACACACAAATAAATGCCCTTACCGGGATTCGAACCCAGGACCTCTTGCTTCGTAGGCAGGGTCACTACCAACTACGCTAAAGCGGTCGTTAAATACCTTTTTTGTTTGACCTTAATCTACTGTACCAGTTTGAAGTCGGTGCCTCAGCACTTAGCCAGGAGGAGTGGACCTATAATCGTCTACCTGATTGGCTTCTATCACTCCTCCTGGCTCGTGCTGAGGCACCGACTTCAAACTGGTACAGTAGATTAAGGTCAAACAAAAAAGGTATTATTTTTTGCTTTTCAGTTTTTTCGGCGGTTTAATTTTTTTGTTATTCATTTCACCAGATTTGTTTAGTGGATAAAATCCTTGAAACACGTCAGTGAGTTGACGAAACGAACTCGCAGAGTCAAATCGTTCAATCATTTCACTACATAGTACATACGTTCAGTTATATGATAAAGTCTACTGGGTGATTTGATCAAAACTCTGAACGTGTCTAGTGGAATTGTATCACACAGATTTATTACACTATAGGCACAGAATAAGTAATAAACAGTACTAACGTACAGAAGGATCAATCTCGAACAAAAGTCAACTTTAGGTATAAAAACTTGTCTATTCTTACTGCTTGCATGCGAAATTTATTTTTATTTTATTTTATTTTATTTATTTGGGAAACAAACAGCAAATATAACACAGTTGAATATAAAGACACATTAACATATACATAAGCCAACGCAGTTTCCACTTATATACAAAAATCATTTTTTTTGTTGCTCGAGCTTAACGAGTAATAAATATTTAAAAAAGAAAAACAATTCACATGCAAATTAAAATATCTAGTACCTTGTTAACAAAGTAAGATTTTTACTTATAATTATTTAAATAAACAAGTCCTTTCAAATTTTCTCAATTTATAGGTAACCTACCATGTATTCGCAAAAATTAAAATTAAAAATTATCAAATCATCTTTATATTACAAAGCAGCAAATATATTCAAAATCACACACAATCTGTAGCTATTTATTCACTTCTTAGTAAAGAAGTAAGTGCAGAAACAAATTGATTCAAGTTCATGCAAAACATATCTACACAAGAAAATAATTCATTATGCTTTTTACATGCTCTCAAAAGAAGTCTATTTCTTGCGTATGCAGTACGACTAAGGGGAACGGCAAATAGATAAGAAGAACAAGTTTGTCGTTTGGGGCATCTGAAGAATATCTTTGTCAGTAAATTTGGAGAATCAATACGGCCATTAATAATCTTGTACAGAAATGACTGATCTTTGATATCACGACGCATTTCGAGAGACAAGATACTCTTATCGTCATATGATTTATATTTCCATTTCATGCGCCTAATAAATTTGCGTTGGATTCTTTCTATTGCGTCGATATGCACGTGAAAGTAAGGACTCCAGATTGAAGATGCATACTCCAAATTTGAACGAACCAAAGCATTAAAAAGAAGTTGCATAGTTCTGGGGTCTTTAAAATCCCTTCCCTGGCGAAAAATAAAAATTGAAACTTATCGTGTGATCCGAGCGTTCATATTCCGTTGGGCACCGCTGATCCGAAACCTAGGGCATAGGGTTCCGACTCGCCGATGTTTGGTAGGTATAAAAATCAAGAAAGATAACAGTGTGTATTAATTCGGTAAACCACCTTTAGTAAGTAAGTAAGTTATTTATAAGATCGTTTAGAAGTCATTGTTTGTTGCAAAAATCACAAAAAAAAATCTTAATTACGCGCGACGCGGCTAGCGTGCGAACTGAAGGCCAATTGACAACCTACTGCTGCAAAGAGTATTGTAATATTATATGAACAAGAGTGGCAACTCTATGGTCAAATATGCATGTTTGGAAGGTGCTGCTGCCCCACGCCCTGGTGAAGAACTAATGTGACGTATCTATAGATGTATACCTATCTATATGTATATGTTGGTAGTGATGTACAGCTATAATTACGCGTAATTTTAATTGATAGGCTAATTGCCACTATTCGTATTTTAGCCGTCTAATTCAAATCAGCATATACGAAGTATAAGCGGCTAAACCCGATTTGCACTATACGGCTAAAATACGAACATTGGCAAGTGGCCTATCCATTAAAGTCCTTGACCGTACAATTTGGTACGCCATGGCCATGGCCGATGAATGACAACTGACAAGTTTGACAAGTCATTCAAGATGGCCACTAATTTAGTTCTTTACCAAACAACCAGAGATCGCTGTAGTTGCATGAAAAGTGTGATATATGTAAGTGTGCCCCCCCTGACCTACTGCCGTACTCCACCCGGGCGGAGCGCCGGCCGAACATACCTAAACTGCGGAGTGAACCCCCCCTGCTATAGGTACTAAAATCAAGTGAACGACTACAGGTTCCTCGAAGGCGCGCAATTCGACCCGCGCGCACCCGACGCGCACGCACGACTCGGACGCGCACGACGCGCACGACGCGCACGACGCGTCGCACGAGCACGCCACCCCCAAGACTCATGAGCCGCACAGCTCGGATCTCAACCATGACGCCAGGTTTGTTTTTAATGTTAAGAGGGTTTATACCTGCTGAGCTGGCAACGTCGCATTTTTGTTAGTTTTTCTCGATTATTCCATAAAAATTGAATGAAAATTAAAAATGTTTGGTATACAAATTGTTCTAATATATAAGTTAATGTGTCTACTGCAATAATAATTCGTGATAGATTTTTATTTTCTTTAAAAACGAACAAATTATTACCTAACGGTTTTTAAAGAAAATAAAAGTGTTATCACGAATTATTATTGCAGTAGGTAGACACAGTAACATATATGTATATTAGAACAATTTGTATACAAAACATTTTTAATTTTCATTCAACTTTTATGGAATAATCGAGAAAAAGTAACAAAAATGCAACGTTGCCAGCTCAGCAGGTAGAAACCCTCTTAAGTACTTGATTTATCTATTCGTATTAGCTTGGGTGTCTTTCTACTAGAGATATGTTAAGCTATTAACCGCTTGATCACGTCTTTTCGTATAATTTCGTATAAAAATCATAGCTTAGTTGAACCCGTTGCCACCAGTGCTATGCTATGTGGACTAATGAATATGATTGGTATCAACCGCATCCATAGGAACGTAGCATACACATCTCTGGTGCCAAAAAATGACATGATCGTCATTTACATTGTTTGAAGAACGCTTGTGCAAAATTGCATGTCTCTTTTTTGATTTTGGGATTTTACATGCGTACACCCGATCGTTTAGCAGCCATATCAATACGTATGAACACAGACTTATTTAATTTCAAGTAAGTCTCGTCAAACCCATAAGGTACAGTTTGTAGCTCTTAAGACTTGAGTTTATACAACATACATCGGCGTTTTGCCCGCCGCGGTACAGTCAGCATCAAAAGTAGCTGATCACTTTTCAACCGACGAAAACAAAAGGAGGAGGTTCTCAATTCGACGTGTATATATATATATATATATATTTTTTAATTTTTTTTTTATGTATGATCACGCATAACTTTTTACAGAGTGGTCCGATTTTGATGATTCTTTTTTCATTGGAAAGCGTATACCCCGAGGGTGGTCCCATTTAAATTTGGAAACAATATTCCTACCCTAAGGGTAGAAAAACAGGGTATGATTGATTGTTCAGTTACTGATTGTACTATATGACCACGCATAACTTATTACAGAGTAGTCGGATTTTGATGATTCTTTTTTTATTGGAAAGCGTATACCCCAAGGGTCGTCCCATTTAAATTTGGAAATAATATTCCTACCCTAAGGGTAGGAAAACAGGGGATGATTGAGTAACTTTTTACAGAGTACTCTGATTTTCATAATTCTTTTTTATTGGATAGATAGGGTAGACCTTGAAGTTGGTATTATAAATTTGGAAAAAAAATTACCCCAAGGATGGAAAAAAAGTATAAAATAAAAACTTTTTAACAAAAAAATTAAACCGCCGAAAAAACTGAAAAGCAAAAAATAATAAATAAATAAATATTAGGGGACAATATTACACAAATCGACCTAGTCCCAAACTAAGCAAAGCTTGTACTATGGGTACTAGACGACGATAAACATACTTATATAGATAAATAAATACTTAAATACATAGAAAACATCCATAACTCAGGAACAAATATTCGTGCTCATCACACAAATAAATGCCCTTACCGGGATTCGAACCCAGGACCTCTTGCTTCGTAGGCGGGGTCACTACCAACTAGGCTAAAGCGGTCGTTAAAATATAGCGGTCGTTATTACGACAAAGTACAAAAGTGACCAGTCACTTGATGCAGACCGTACCAGGTGGTCGCTGAGCTCCAGGAGTATGTAAAATCGCTGTCAATTGAAATTGCGAACAATATAAATAAACCATTTAATGAAATATCCATCCATATTCTAGCACTTGTTTATTGTTTTAATGGTTTAGGATAGTGTTGTGGTAAGTATTTAAAGTCAAAGTCAAAGTCAAAGTATCTTTATTTGTCAACATAGGTGGTTACAATATACACAAGGTGTTACAAAGTAATTGGTATCACTATGTTTCGCCCACAGGCATACAAATAATTTAAAACTAATATAAAATTATAAAATTAGAATCGTCAAAATAATAAAATAAAATTAATTAATTACATTGATACAATCGAAAATAAAACATGCGTTAAACTAAAATAAAATATGATAAGTACGTTATAATTGAATTGAAACTATTGAATTTATTAAAATAGGCGAAATTAAATTAAAATGTCATAATAATGTCATGAAGGTAGCAGGTACAAAATAAAATAAACAATAAAATAGTTATCAAATTATACTCATATCATTACATAATTCTTGTACGGAATAGTATGCCTTTTCAGTTAAAAACTTAAATAATGCACTTTTAAATAGTTTTATGTCTTCTAATTCTAAAATTCTCTTTGGCAGTTTGTTATAAATTTTTGGAGCCATTCCGAAAAAACTTTTAGCGAGCAAGGCTGTTCTATAAGGTTTCCTGGATATTTTCTCCTTCTGACGAATGCTATTAAAACCCGAAAATTGGCTCTTGTTGTTTTTGACATAAAGTACCACTTCATAAATGTATAGACAATTGATTAAATAAAATACGGATTTAGCAGTATTTGGGGGAAAATGGAAATTAAAGACATTTTTAATACAAGGTTTGTTTACATTGTTTGCAATTTCAATTGCCTGACAGTGTCGAGTAGACAGAGATGAACGGATAGTATCCGGTGTGGCAGGTTCCGCGTGGTGTCTGCAGACGGTCGCTCCGGCGAGTTCCGCGAGCTGACACCGCCGCGCAGCCGCGTGCTGCCGGCGCGCGCGCGCCCGGCCAGCGCCAGCGCCGCCCGCCCGGCCCCAGACGACGACGAGGTATTACAACATCAACAAACAAACCTTTTTTAAACGACGGCAACGGTCTCACTTATGCGGCAATTACACTACTTCGTTCACCTAATGCGGTCGCCGAACTTGTTTCAAACTACTTCGGCGCTTCACATTAGTCTGTCCGCCTGCCCGGCCCCAGACGACGACGAGGTATTACAACATTAACAAACAAACCTTTTTTAAAACGACGGCAACGGTCTCACTTATGCGGCAATTACACTACTTCGTTCACCTAATGCGGTCGCCGAACTTGTTTCAAACTACTTCGGCGCTTCACATTAGTCTGTCCGCCTGCCCGGCCCCAGACGACGACGAGGTATTACAACATTAACAAACAAACCTTTTTTAAAACGACGGCAACGGTCTCACTTATGCGGCAATTACACTACTTCGTTCACCTAATGCGGTCGCCGAACTTGTTTCAAACTACTTCGGCGCTTCACATTAGTCTGTCCGCCTGCCCGGCCCCAGACGACGACGAGGTATTACAACATTAACAAACAAACCTTTTTTAAAACGACGGCAACGGTCTCACTTATGCGGCAATTACACTACTTCGTTCACCTAATGCGGTCGCCGAACTTGTTTCAAACTACTTCGGCGCTTCACATTAGTCTGTCCGCCTGCCCGGCCCCAGACGACGACGAGGTATTACAACATTAACAAACAAACCTTTTTTAAAACGACGGCAACGGTCTCACTTATGCGGCAATTACACTACTTCGTTCACCTAATGCGGTCGCCGAACTTGTTTCAAACTACTTCGGCGCTTCACATTAGTCTGTCCGCCTGCCCGGCCCCAGACGACGACGAGGTATTACAACATTAACAAACAAACCTTTTTTAAAACGACGGCAACGGTCTCACTTATGCGGCAATTACACTACTTCGTTCACCTAATGCGGTCGCCGAACTTGTTTCAAACTACTTCGGCGCTTCACATTAGTCTGTCCGCCTGCCCGGCCCCAGACGACGACGAGGTATTACAACATTAACAAACAAACCTTTTTTAAAACGACGGCAACGGTCTCACTTATGCGGCAATTAGAGAGAGAGAGAGAGAGAGAGAGAGAGAGAGAGATGTTTATTTACACATATTCGATACACAGGAAATACATTTGACAGGAAAAGATACAAATAAAAATCATCGAATAGTATAAATTGGGCCCCACTCAGCATAATGTTGCGGCAAGCCGCAACGCTGTTTTTCAGTGGGACCCATTTAAAAACTAAACACAAAAAAAAACAACACATTGTGAAGACACGAACGCCAGCGGAAAATGTAGTTCGCAACAAAAACCTAGATAGGTATACAAACCGGAAGTATGTATGGCAACACTTGATCAGTTTAATCGTATCAGAACCATTAAACCGCAACAAATTACGCCAAAGATTATTCTGGCTACTGTAGTGAATTATCAGCAATTTCACAAATTTTGATATTGTGACGCATTCACTCAACCTTCGATAAAACAAACTTAAAAACAACAAAACATTCTAAAGACTTAAGGTTAGGCAGGAACGCAGCCCGGCCCTTTGTAAAGTCGTTCACATTAAAATTAAGCTACCGCCATTTCGTGTGAAAAAAAAATAAATACTTAGCAAATAACAAATAGGTAACAAAAAATATATAAATACATCCCAACGAATAATTAAAAACAATTAAAAAGTCTGTGTCAAATGCGCTCAATATACGTGTTGCCCTGAGAGCGTTACCCTAGCCAGCCAAATGTCTTGTTGGAGTTGGAGCAAGGTAAGTATAGTGTTCTGTTTAGGTTATCCATTCAGCGCGAGAAAGTGAATTTTACATTTTGTTTTAAAATTAAAATGTAAAATTCACTTTCTCGCGCTGAATGGATAACCTAAACAGAACACTATAATTACACTACTTCGTTCACCTAATGCGGTCGCCGAACTTGTTTCAAACTACTTCGGCGCTTCACATTAGTCTGTCCGCCTGCCCGGCCCCAGACGACGACGAGGTATTACAACATTAACAAACAAACCTTTTTTAAAACGACGGCAACGGTCTCACTTATGCGGCAATTACACTACTTCGTTCACCTAATGCCGTCGCCGAACTTGTTTCAAACTACTTCGGCGCTTCACATTAGTCTGTCCGCCTGCCCGGCCCCAGACGACGACGAGGTATTACAACATTAACAAACAAACCTTTTTTAAAACGACGGCAACGGTCTCACTTATGCGGCAATTACACTACTTCGTTCACCTAATGCGGTCGCCGAACTTGTTTCAAACTACTTCGGCGCTTCACATTAGTCTGTCCGCCTGCCCGGCCCCAGACGACGACGAGGTATTACAACATTAACAAACAAACCTTTTTTAAAACGACGGCAACAGTCTCACTTATGCGGCAATTACACTACTTCGTTCACCTAATGCGGTCGCCGAACTTGTTTCAAACTACTTCGGCGCTTCACATTAGTCTGTCCGCCTGCCCGGCCCCAGACGACGACGAGGTATTACAACATTAACAAACAAACCTTTTTTAAAACGACGGCAACGGTCTCACTTATGCGGCAATTACACTACTTCGTTCACCTAATGCGGTCGCCGAACTTGTTTCAAACTACTTCGGCGCTTCACATTAGTCTGTCCGCCTGCCCGGCCCCAGACGACGACGAGGTATTACAACATTAACAAACAAACCTTTTTTAAAACGACGGCAACGGTCTCACTTATGCGGCAATTACACTACTTCGTTCACCTAATGCGGTCGCCGAACTTGTTTCAAACTACTTCGGCGCTTCACATTAGTCTGTCCGCCTGCCCGGCCCCAGACGACGACGAGGTATTACAACATTAACAAACAAACCTTTTTTAAAACGACGGCAACGGTCTCACTTATGCGGCAATTACACTACTTCGTTCACCTAATGCGGTCGCCGAACTTGTTTCAAACTACTTCGGCGCTTCACATTAGTCTGTCCGCCTGCCCGGCCCCAGACGACGACGAGGTATTACAACATTAACAAACAAACCTTTTTTAAAACGACGGCAACGGTCTCACTTATGCGGCAATTACACTACTTCGTTCACCTAATGCGGTCACCGAACTTGTTTCAAACTACTTCGGCGCTTCACATTAGTCTGTCCGCCTGCCCGGCCCCAGACGACGACGAGGTATTACAACATTAACAAACAAACCTTTTTTAAAACGACGGCAAAGGTCTCACTTATGCGGCAATTACACTACTTCGTTCACCTAATGCGGTCGCCGAACTTGTTTCAAACTACTTCGGCGCTTCACATTAGTCTGTCCGCCTGCCCGGCCCCAGACGACGACGAGGTATTACAACATTAACAAACAAACCTTTTTTAAAACGACGGCAACGGTCTCACTTATGCGGCAATTACACTACTTCGTTCACCTAATGCGGTCGCCGAACTTGTTTCAAACTACTTCGGCGCTTCACATTAGTCTGTCCGCCTGTCCGGCCGCAGACGACGACGAGGTATTACAACATTAACAAACAAACCTTTTTTAAAACGACGGCAACGGTCTCACTTATGCGGCAATTACACTACTTCGTTCACCTAATGCGGTCGCCGAACTTGTTTTAAACTACTTCGGCGCTTCACATTAGTCTGTCCGCCTGTCCGGCCGCAGACGACGACGATGTATTCAAACTAATATACTAGGTGCCAGATAACGCTGCCTAAAAGTTCATTACTCCTCAAGTATTATGTTATCTCAAGTTTAAAAACGACTGTCGCTAAATGTATGAAGATTATCGCTAAATCAACTGTACGCGGTTATCGTGGTACAGGATTGAGTTCACTTGCAGTTATTGCAGAAATTGTCAACATTTTCTCACTATTAGATTACACATAAGTAAAACTTCTATAGCTCCATATGTCCACAGTAATATACCAAACGTAACTCTCTCTCTTTCTATCTTCACCCCCCCCCCCCGCAAATCCCACCATGTGCGAGCAGGGCGGGGGTGCGAGGGGCGGCCGTATTACCGTATTACATCAGCAATAATTCAGCTCGACGAATTAACAAAATGTTAAATTAAAAATTAAGTTAAGTACGAAAATGGTTGCCAAAGGTTCTTTACCTTTTCGTAGCAATGAACTTTTAGGCAGCGTTATCTGGCACCTAGCATACGGATCTTGACAGCACCAACTGACGTACTCATAGTGAAAATAAACGGATCACTCGCGTCTTAACCCATATATGCCCAGAACTATTTTTAGTCTCCGATTTCTTTCATTCGCTAGACGTCACAGATAAGCGTTTTCGTTTACAAATCCGCGGCTTTTTTGCACGAGTCATAGACGACCCACTGGGCATACAGGGTAATTTTTTATTATGTGCACAAATTTTAATATGTGATTCAGTGTCGTTAAAATAACAAATTTCAGTATTTTTCGTTATAATATTAATCACTTATTTTTTTTGTTTTTCATAGTAACTCGACCAATTATTGGATGAATTATACTATGAACAACCGAAATTTCAAAATTAAAAAAAAAACTTAAACAGATAATCGTGATCTATCAACGATACTGAATCACGTATCAAAATTTGTGCACTGTATAAAAAATTACCCTGTATATGGGTTAAAACGAGTTTAACTCGACTCGACATGTCGGGTGTGCGCGTTTGGCAGCCGCCGTGACGTGTGACTCCAAGAAGAAGGGCTACGGATTAGCCCAAAACATGTCGAGTTAAACTCGTTTTAAGATGTGAGTGATCCGTTTATTTTTACTATAAGTGAGTCTCACGATAGTTTCGTGTTGGTTTCATGTTTAAACTGACGTACTTTTTATGAGCTGTCAAAACACAATTCTCCTATAGAGTTTGAATGGCACTAGCAACCTTGACGTCACTTGTTTGCCAACTCAATCAATTAACTATTTATTTGTATTAAAGCAACAAAATTCTAATTTTGCAGTTAATCGAAAATTAATGTGGTTATCAGAGCTAAAATAAAGCGTTTTTTTACTGGAGTTGTGTCTTCAAATTATTTTTTAATGGCGTCAATATCCCTATTAAAAAATCTTTACTTAGTAACCCTTTTCCAAACCCCGTCTGTTTAGATATGCTGCTTTAAAATTAATCAGTATTTTACAGTTCGACTCAATTTATAATGAGCCATGCTAACTTTTTAAATATGTATTGAAATCTCAAAACCATTTCGAGAAACAAGCTTTCGGTACAGTTTCTGTATATCAGATTTTAAAAAAAGTCTTACATTATTACCTCTAAGATATTCGTTGAAATGTTTTGACCTTCAAATGCCCTTTCTGTGAGTCATCAAACGAATAATGGATAGTGATTATTTGCCTTATTTAAAAAAAAAATCGACTGACGTCTGTCTAGTCTATATCAAACATAAACTCAAAATTGACATTGACGTGTCGTTTCGTTTAAAAGCCGATTCTCGCAATTTGCCACAAGTGGACAATGTCATGATACTGGAGTTCATGACGAATTCTAGCAACCACAACATCGCTGAAATAACAGGTGCTACTCAACGGTCAAGACTTTATTGTTAAACCATTGTTTACAAGTAATGTGTTTGTTTTAAATAGGCACATACATTTAAATGATCTTCACAACAAAACTGCAAATAGTTCTTGAAGTATTTTTGCTTCACTTCTCGACACCATTCCTCTCGCCGTCGTTCTGGGATTGGTACGAATAACAAATCCGGGTTATCCCTGCTGTTATTCGAACATAAAGGGGCGAAACACTCGTAGCCTTCCATTTCAAACAAGTTCAGTTAGTGATTTCATATTTTTTTGAGGTTAGCCGTCGGCGGTGACGTTAACACCTTGATGTTGACTTTACCATAGACTTTACTGTATTTTTTTTGTGCAGGCAAAGACTACATTATCCATTATGCGTTTGATGACGTCACGTCAGCAATATATTAATATTTTTTTTTAATGTAGATAGGATTCATTAAAAACAAAAATACCGAAATTAGTTTCTTAAAATAGTCTATATTTATCAAATAAATTATAAAAACCATACAACAAAAATATGAAGCATGGCCAATTCCTTTCGATGTCCCTGCGCAGAAGGCAGATTTTTAAGCGCGGGAAACTTCGATTTACCGACGGCGAAGCAGAATCCTAAGCGCGCTAAATTTTTTTTATCCTAACAATAGTATATTATTGTCGTGGCCTGGAAGTAGGCAATTGCTGGCTGAGTATGAGTATTAAACGGACGACCTTGCCGAGACTAATATAAAGCTTTTCTCAAAAATGGTGAAGGAAAAAAAATTAGAATAAACTTTTATTAACTTAAATAGGTATAGTCGACCAAGTAAGTGGTTTACCATTTTTTGTGTCAGTTCCTACATCAGAATAAAAACAATAAGGTTGATTGTCACACTGACTTGTTAGTGATAATAGCCTTTGATGTCTTAAGTCATACAACTGACATTGAACTTTAGGGTGGCAAAGGAGTTTCTTGGTCGACTATACAAAGAAATGCAAATCACTTAAAATTAAATGTCATTTAACCCTTTTCCGCCTTTTTTCATTAAAAAAAAAAGTCCGGAGTTCCAACAAACAACTGATACCGGTCATTTGAGTTGATTGTATACGAATAGTGCCAACTTATTACCATGGACGTTTTAACTTTTTAAAAAGTGTGAGACTCGACAATTATGGAATTTCTATGCCTGCAAAGTTTTTAATTTTTTCCTGACCATAAACTATGCACTTCGCATTCTGATATGTAAAGAATAATGTCAACTTTTACGGATATTTTTGAGAAATGTACCTTGTTTTGGCAGCAAGCAACGCCGCGCGCGACGGGCAGCTCGGTGACGGAGGGGACGGAGGGTGCGGGGGGAGCGGGGGCTGAGGGGGGCGCCCCCGTGAAGCTGGTGATGCGCAGCAACCTCACCTTCAACCTGGGAGACGAGCTGTTCTCCTGGCGGCGCGACAAGTGAGACCACCCTCTATACAGCTGTCAAAGCTCCACGATAACCTGTGGCGCACTAAATAGTAAATTGTACAACGAGATAAAACGAGCCATTTCACCCGAGACGTTCTTACCGTAAGCCGATACGGCGAGGGTGGATAGACACGTCGAGGGAAAATGGGTTTAATGCTTTAGTGTTACACTTTGTTCCATGCGGAATGATTGAGTAAAAATCTCACTCCAAATAAAACGTGCGTATTGACTATGTGCGAAGCGGGTGGTGGGGGTACAGAAAACGATCGCAGCGCACAACATGGCAAAAATTGGAAGTAAATGAGGAGGAAATGTTGTCAACGCTACGCGGCGCCACCGTCGTGCACGTAGCCAATAATTAAAAATCCACAATTTTGACCGCGGCCGAATTAATTAAAGTTGGTCTTAGACGAAGACATTACTTTATGCACTACAGTATAAAAAGTATACCCAGCATAAATACGAAGTAATACTACGAACTAAACGAGCATGACAAGTGAAAACATCTTATTTGCTTCCTCCTAACACCTGACTCGTTTAAAACAGATGTGGTGCTTAACCCGGGCGCCACACATATTACAAATGTTTGAACACATTTATTTCATCACATGTGTAGCACCGGTATTTGCTTATTTGTTCAATAGAACAACCATACAATCAACCATAGATCGAATATGTGTTCAAATATGTGTTGAAAAATTTGTAATATGTGTGGCGCCGGGGTAAGAACAAGACGATGGTCACCAGTTCTGATGTCTGGAAAAGATTCACTTGGGATCCTATCGATGTTTAGAAAATTTTATTTCCGAAGGTTTAGAATCCCGAAAACTTCATTTGTCCGAAAGCATTTTTTTCTGAAACTAAATATTTCAGGATTTATTTCAGGACCATCGTGTAGAACCCTTTAGGTTAGGTTAGGGTTGTTTTATAAAAATCCTGAAATATTTACAGTTTCAGAAAAAAATGCATTCGGATAAATGAAGCATTCGGGATTTTAAATATTCGGAAAAAAAAAATTCTAAATTTTGATAGGTAACCGATTCACTTATTTAAAATGGCAGTTTGTACAGTCAGCCGAAAATATGGTCTACCACACTTCAAATTCATTTGCTTGTCATGATACAATGAGGTCGATTTTCCCTTTCAATAATATGATGACAGTGACTAATGGCCTTTACAGCTAGAACCAGCAGGCTTATTGTCTAGCGCTTCTGACGCTTGCCTTCGCTTTCCCAATCTCTTTCTGTCACCATCTTATACCGTTTGACAGAAAGATATTAGAATGCGAAAGCAAGCAGCGCGTTAGACAATAAGCCTGCAGAACTCGCTGTGCAACCTACTACCACAAACGCATTGATTTCGACACGTGTTGTTGCAGTCCGGGCCCGGACGAGCTGGTGATTCCGGCGCCGGAAGCGCGGGCCCCAGCCCAGCCGGACTCCAGCGCGTCGGACAGCAGCGCCGGCGACTGACGCCCGCAACCATCGCGCTACCGACACCCATCACGAGTCTAACTGGCCCAACCCCCTGTCTCTGCTAAGCTCCTGTTAGGCTCTATATCTAAATTCCTAATGATTATTTGTCCTAATGTAATGTTTGTCCTAATGATCTGGATTTTTATAAAACAAACCTAACCTAATGTGCCTATAGAGTTCTAGAGGATAATCACTTGAAAGTTCCTGAAAAATTCACGGTTTCCGAGAAAATAAGTGTTAGGACAATCGATCATTAGGACAAACGATGTTAGGGATTTAGAATGAGACCCTCATGTTATCTTAAGAGGATACGATGCCAACCATTTCTCCAAACTCTAAACGTAGTCCCCTGCTCCCCTTCCCTGGATATAACTATACATAGAAATTTTCCTGGCACGAACGATGCAATACTCCAGCTTCTTCCTTTTAAATCACTATAAAGACCTTTCAAAACTGCTTTGTGCTACCACAGGGGACCGAAGAGCTGGCAGCTTCCTCGCTCAACGTATCAGCATTGCTGTACAGCGAGGTAAAGCTAGTATCTTCGGGCCCATGCCGCGGGGGGAACCATTTATTAATTTTATTTAGTTTTAAGTTTTATTTTATTTTCAATTATACTGTTAATTTATTTAAAGTTAATTTTATTATGTCATGTATTTATTTGGGTTACCTATCAAAATTTAGATTTTTTTTTTCTGAATATTTAAAATCCCGAATTTTTCATTTATCCGAATGCATTTCTTTCTGAAACTGTAAATATTTCAGGATTTTTATAAAACAACCCTAACCTAACCTAAAGGGTTCTACACGATGGTCCTGAAACAAATCCTGAAATATTTACAGTTTCAGAAAAAAATGCTTTCGGACAAATGAAGTTTTCGGGATTCTAAACCTTCGGAAATAAAATTTTCCAAACATCGATAGGATCCCATTTATTTGTATAGTTAACCAATAAATATGTTTTTCTAATACATAGTTTACCGATATCTTAAAGTGGCATAATATCAGTGTGACACGTTTGAAAATGTATGAACAATGATACCAAACCGAATCGATGTGAACACACGTCGTTCGCGCCAGGAAAATCTCGAGGTATAATAATGACATTTGAGCAAGTTTTTTATGTACCTATACGTAATTAATAAAAACATTGTTGGAAGAAACAATAAGCATAATATTTAGGTCAAATTGTATAATTAAATTTTCATCCACTTCTAGTGGTCATTTAGACTTCGTTCGGTATGTTGTATGACAATGCAAATGCAAAAGTACAGTTAACAACAAATATTATTAATTTTTACGTTTCATGAATAATATTTGTGACGTAGCGACCGCCCCGAGATGAAGCCTTTTGAACGCTTAGGTCGGTTATATCTAACAGACATTGAGCATTAATTGAACACTGAATTGAAAAATATTATTTGTCTGCCACGGCCCGTGTCGGACATACTTAATAAATTATGTCTGTATATAGCTAACTTTTAAGTTCCTAATTCAGATAGGTATTAAATTTTGTCGTGGAAAAGTTAACTATGGTATGTTTGAATCCAAATAAATTCTCCACTGAGCGAGCAAGCCATTTTCGGTGCGATTTTGAGCTTTGTGTAAAACAAAATCATGCCTCATGCGCTTGCCTCGCGAGGCGGCTCGCTCAGTGGAGGCCCGGCTAGTGATTATGATTATGGTCACATTTACAACTAAGCTTTGTACTATGGTAAAGTTGTTTAGTAAAGATAAAATTGCCACGGTTCACGGTATTTTCAGCTTACAATGTACTGTCAAAAGGCTATTTTCGATTAATCATCTCGGAGCAGCGCTCGCACTGGTCAAGCTAAGTGTACTTATTAGGCTAATATTATTCAATAAGAGTAAGGTAGTCTTACAGAGTAAGCAGGACGGGGTATACGTCCGGCTGAGATGGCTCAGTCTGTAGGAACATATTCTGATGCTACATTTTCGCGCTTACCGAAACTTGGCAAACGTCTACAAGCACCAAGCTTGAACCCTTGATCGCCATTTATTCGCTTCCAAGTGCGTTAAGGCCACAACATACCGGGGCGCCGACGGAGCGTGCCCGGCGCGATCAATAACTTTGAATCAAATACGGTGTGCCGCGCTGCCGGTGTGTGTCACCGTATATTTGATTCAGTGTTATTGACCGCGCTGGGCACGCTCCGTCGGCGCCCCGCGCTCCCGGCTTGTTGTGGTCTTAATTGTATTCGGTCGGGACAAGAATACATGGTAGACGTGGACCTCGAAGTTGCTTCGGCTTTGAGTTTGGCGACACTAAACACGCGCCAATGTGTAAATACGTCGCAAGCGCTTGCCGCAAGCTTTTAGATGTGTGCTCAAAAATCGACAGGATCGGTGACAAGCTTTTGTAAGCTCACGCAAGCCAAATGTTGCCACGCTTGTGCTTATGACAGGTTGTGGAAGCTTGACAAGCGTCCAAACGTAGCATAACATTGGAACCTAACCAACAATTGAGTTGTTAAATATCAAACTCCATGAAGAAAATTGATTCACCAAATTGTGAACTATGTGGTACAGTAGAAGATGTCCAACATTTGTTGGTGGAATGTGTTCGGAATCGAGATGCGAGGGAGGCGTTGGTTGCAGCAGCCAACCTGAGCAAATATGATACGGGAATGTTTGTGGGGATTTTAGCCCAGCCGACTTCAGACATGGCGTTGACGCTTTTCAGGTTGGCTGATGTGATAAAGTCATAATTATAAATAGCATTGCGAGCATCCGTTTTTTGTATAGTTGTTTTTGCCCTATAGGCTAATGTGACAAGTTGTACGAAGCTAGTTTCAAAAAAAAATTAAAAAAAAAAAAAAAATATCAAACTCCAATATGTCTGCATAAATGACATGGAGGTATGATCCTTATATTATTCTATTTTCACTAAAGAATCATCACAGGGTGGACATATAGGATTGGAGTTTGATATTTAACAACGCAATTATTTATTTATTATTATTATAATTTTAATCTCAATGTGTTTTATAAAACAAAATCAAAAAATTGTAAAAACGCTTGTTGTAGGTACATTTTATTATTTTGTATAGTATGTATAGTATTTATTAGTATGAATGTGTATTGTTATCTCGTTTGGATGTTTTGTATTCAGGCGGATACACTACCAAATATTTTGAAATTCTAAAACATAAATAAATAAATTTGGTAACACTGGATTTTTTCTCGTTTATAAACGGAATACCTTGGTATGTACCAGTCCTGCTAATGCTACTAAATAATCCTATTCTATCCTACCTAACAGAGTGAAATGTAAATGGTGATACAAAATTAGTGTTTGCAACCCAGTTAATGCTGGGCAACGTAAGAGCCGGGATTTGAACCCACGACGCTTTGCTTGAGAGGCCATAGGTCAAAACACTAGGCCATAGGTCCTGGTGATTGTATTCCTCTAAGTAATTTTTGAAGAGCTCTATTGATGCCAATCCTCATAAGATTATCGTAATGATTCGGAATGTTCGCATCGTAATGTTTAAGTAAAATTTCGGAATTTCTATTTCAACTGCCAGAAATAATGTATCAAGAAAGGCTAGTATAAAATAAAATACATAATTTTCGAGATTCTTTTTATTCCGTTAATCCGGAGTAACGTATAAAGTACAAAAGTATTACAAAACACTCGTCGTGTTCACCATCATCACACCACGCCAACACCACGCTTCGCTACGCGTAGGCACTTTTCAAAAACGTCCATTTTCCAAAAATATAGTCTTTTTCATAACTCGCACAAGTCTTCGACACGGAATTTAGAAGATAGCACAAATTTAATATGCAATAAAATTACATGGAAAATGATTATGGGGAAATGCCATCTTTTGAAGTGTACATTTTGGTAAAGTATGTTTGACGATTTTAAGCAGTTTTATTTATTAAAGCACCTTTTTGAAACGAGCCGCATTCGGGTTTTCTTACCACTACATAAACACTATCATTATATAACAAACAAAAACTACATAAAGATTTGAAAAACAAAATAACATTTTAGGAACCATTCTTTAAGAACATAAATTTAGTTAGAGTACTTATATTAAAGCATAGACTGTTATTTTGTTTATAAACTTCTTAAATTATGGTCATGGCACATGTTTGTACTAAATCTTTTAAATTTAATGCGTACGTATCAAATTAAGAGGCTGCGCACGATCGGGACAGATGGCGTGCTCTCGTTTCGGAGGCCAAGACCCTCTTTGGGTCCCTGAGCCAAATTAGTTAGTTAGTTTTACTTATCAAATTACATATAATTTTTAAATAATAATGGACAAATACATAATGGTCATTTGACATACTATAATTGAATTTATTGAATCAGGCGTTACTTTGCGGAGGTCCATATTCTATAAAGGACTAATTCTAATGTGATATCGAACTCACTCATATCATAAGTGACAATGTTTAAAGTTCATTGAAACAATATTTTCGTGGGCGTCAGGAGGTTATTGTAGGCGAACCTAAAATTGCTAAAAGTAGCCAGGCGTTTATTCGAGCATTTCAACCACCTCATTCACCAGGTCACATTTTTTTAAGAAATCGCTGTAGATTTAGATGGCACTTTCGATTAATATGTTAGAACGTTATGTATTTTGTCACGCTTATAGTAATACTGTTTGGTTTGCATTTAAACTACGCTATCATATAGTAATACTGATATAAAAAATAATATAAAATTTCTGAGTATTTTTCAGAATTCACGATGAGGTAGCAAATATGAGCGCAGGGCAAGTTTGAACATTTAGGGCTTGTTGTAATACTCTGTGATAAAATCTTGGTATTTTATGTGACGGATATGGTTATCTATCAAAATTTAGAATTATTTTTTTCCGAATATTTAAAATCCCGAATGCTTCATTTATCCAAATGCATTTTTTTCTGAAACTAAATATTTCAGGATTTTTATAAAACAACCCTAACCTAACCTAAAGGGTTCTACACGATAGTCCTGAAATAAATCCTGAAATATTTACAGTTTCAAAAAAAATGCTTTCGGACAGATGAAGTGTTTGGGATTCTAAACCTTCGGAAATAAAATTTTCTAAACATCGATAGGATCCCGACAGATATCTGTCATACAAATGCTAGGAGTTTAATAAAGTAGTGATACAGTCTCTTTGTTGGGTTTAACTACTGACAAAGACAAGAAAAACAACAAAACAATGTATACACAAGACTTAGGTAATACATACATATTATTAACAACATTATACTTAATTTTGGCATAGACTTTGAGCAGATTTTTTTCTACTTTATAAACAATAATTTGGCAAAACTAGCCCAAACCTAATAATCTAAAGTCATTTCATGTATCGAATTACCCCAGAATGGGGTAAAATTTTACACCAATTAATTATTAACTGCAGGTATTCCGAAAGAATTGCCCTTTTCCAGGCATAGTGCATATAGCAACCACACAAACCTACACAAAGATTCGGCCTTGCTACCTTTACGAAAATAAATTGAATTTGACTAAAAATAAGCTTTGGTTTTAAATTAATCCTACGTAGGTAAATAATATAACATAACGGTTAATTTTGCTGTACCCTATCTAAATGGACGGGGCCTGGAAAAGGGTTAGTACTAAAGTTTTTCACTCTTCTAATTTTTGGGTTTATTTTATTTTTTGTAAATTAACTTTACAGAATAGAAAAAGCAAGAGGAAATAGCATGTCAACGAGACACGCTGATCACGAATAAATTCAACTGAGTATAGTTACGTCGATTTCATTGTCAAATTTGATAATTCGAGTAGCATCAGGTAGCTCTGAATTTATGTATTCAGCCATGATGAATCTCAATGCTTTCCGCATAGAGTTTATATTGCAATGCAAAATTTCAGAAATATCTATCAAGTGATGGCTACATTTTGTTTAATAAACAGCTGTCAATTAATTTTCCGCTATCCACGCCGGCTGGAAGTGTAACTTTCATTCACATATTCGTGCAATAGGTCCTCCACGTTATACCGTTGTCTTAAAAGTTCTAATTATGCTACTGGTTTAGAACTATAGAACTATCAGTGTTTTTGCATATAAACTAACACCAATAATCGCCAAGACTTCAAATTGTGTATCAATGCGCATGTGAGTATTTCTGGCGACACTGGGTTCTGTAGAAACCGGAACTTATGATATTTCCTCTTGTTTTTATATTCCGTGGTTGCTAGCAATGGGCAGGCATTCATCGAGTGGCGATCAAGAACTGGAATGGTTGGCAGGCTTTCCACTAGGTAAACCGACATAGCGAGAGTTGCAGGCAACCAGGTGTACGAAAATTTGTCGGTTACGGAGGGGCAGACTCGTGGTCACACCAGCCCCCTTGTACCACAAAAGTTACAAGTGCTACAAATCGACAAAATTGTAACATTTTACTATGAGAAACTTTACAATTTTGTCGAATTGTAGCACTTGTAAATTTTGTGGTACAGGGCCCATGTCACGCCACTATAGAGACTAATCCTTTCGATTTCGTCGGAAATTCGTCAGAAATCATTTTTATTCCCCAAAAGTAGGTAGGTTAGGTTCGTTAGGCATCTATATGCCCGAAGTGCAAACAGGCTAGAAATAGGAGCCCTGCCTAGAATAGCAATGGTGTGACAACCTGGTGTGACGAGTCTGGCCTCGTTTACTGTGGTGTTTTAAGGGGGACGCCTTTTGCTCAACAGCAGATGTCTTCGGGTGGGTCTATAGACTCCCATAAAATTTTAAGTCATAATGTATCATTAGTCATAATCAACGTTAGTCATACAGTGATTTATTTCTGACAATTTATTTTTCGGAATTGTTATAAAACAAACCTAACCTAACCTACTGCATTTTATAAGATGGCATATAAAAAAGTCCTGAAAAAAAATACCGTTTCAGAAATAAATCACTGTATGACTAACGGTCGGTCAAGGAAGTAACCAACGGGTAAAAACATAAAAGACCGACCCAAGCACCCCCAGTGCCCAGCGGGAGAATGCATGCTCCTCTCCCGGCCTTCCAGCAAATGGCTGAGGCAGGACACTGTGGGTAGATTAAGTCCCCTCCCTACCCCTCCCCTCCTCAAAATTTAAAGCACACGTTTTTGTTTTGATAACCAATAGAGAAGGGGACTTGTGACCGGGTTTTATAGTCCGTGCAAGTCGGACACTGTCTGGGCCCTCCATTCCCAGTTCGTCCGAAGGGATTTTTCCCGAGCACAAGTCACCCTTCCAATCCTTAAAGTAAAAAACAGCAAAGACTTCGCGTCTTTGGCCCCTCTGGCGACTCATTCAAAAAAAAAAAAAACGTTGATTATGACTAATGATACATTATGACTTAAAATTTTATGTGAGAAAAGGGGCACCGGGCTTGGGGTCGATGATAATTTTTTGGGAATGGTCATGTGTAGCTACAATGTAACTACAAACTGTACAGAGAGCGTTTTTTTCGTATAAAAAAAGGCCCAGTTACAATCTATAAGGCCTGCCCATTTCTATCCCAATGAGCCTGACTTTTCTGCCCCTGCCCCTTCCAAGTTCTTCAGTCTGTCCGCGCAGATCCGGTCGGTTTTTGTACGAACCTGCCACGAACATGTCGTTGACGATGGTTGGGTTATGCGTGTACACGGAGCAAGGGGAGGGGGCGTGTGTGCAGCGGGGGGGGTCTGCGTGGTGTGCGTGTGGGTCGCGGGTGGGCTCGTCGAAGCTGTAGAGACGCTCCGCGGGGGGCGGGGACACCTGTGGGGTGAAACGGTACATTGTTAGGTTGAAGCTCGATTTTTTAACATACCAATTGTACAAGTTAAATATGAAGTATCTTTTTCTATTTATTTTTCGATTCGATGCTGATGCTGATGATTCGAATGCTGGGTTCGATTCCCAGCATTGGTCTTTTTTCTGGGGTTTTTTCTGTGCATCTATATTTCAGTTTGTATTTAGTTTGAAATATACCAATTGTAGCGTTGATTAGTTTAATTATCATCGTCGTTAGACATAAGAGCCTCCCAAAGAACGTCACAAGAGCTACCTCTTTTACAGCGTAAGTAATAATAAATAAATAAAAAATTGTAAATTTACAAAATTATACCTTGACAAGCTCGTGCGCGGCGCTCGGCGGAACCCTGTCGCAGGGTTCCGCCTCTGCTGCCCTTAACAAGATTGTTTTTAATAAGTGCGGCAAATACTGACTGCGACAGGGTTCCGCGGAGGGTCGCGCACGAGCTTGTCGGACTATTGTACACATTACTTAGTTTACAAGTATGATATAAATAGGAAATGAGACTCAGCGAGCCCGCTGGCTCTCAAACTCCAACATGATTAAAACTAACTTAAACTTTATTAATCTTTATTTCGGACTTTTCTACATCCAAATTGGCTACTTTCCTAACTAGTCAGTCTTTTAGATTATCAAAAAATATTGGACACGTATTTTTTATTTTGTCAATTAAACAAAAAATTACGAAGATATGGCGCGTTGAAGTTTCGCGTGACGTCACTTGTTCCTACACTTTGTATGAGCGTTTTAGGAACAAGTGACGTCACGTCTCGTCACGCGGAACTTCAACGCGCCATATCTTTGTCATTTTTTGTTTAATTGTCAAAAGAAAAATTACGTGTCTAATATTTTTTGATAATGTAAAATACGGACTAATAAGAATTATTATTTTTTTACCTAGGAAACATCCCTATTGTGTCCATATTCATATTGTTTTTATGTATTTTTACCTATTTAAGAACAGACTGAAAACATTAGACACAAACAAACATTATTTCGAATCGATTTTGAAAAAGTACTGTTACTCGACGACAGGATTAGAGAATAGGATAGTCGTAGCAATTCGTACGGACCCCGCATAGTCTTTTATCTATCTGATCGTGTGTCTGTCTACCTGTGTGCCTCATAGTGAAATATGTATACTGATAACTCACGTCTTTAATTGAATTTAGCTCGACACGTTCCGGACTATTTCGTATTTCATTGGAGTACAAGTCACGGAGGTAGTAGCAAAACGCGCACTATGCGCCACCTCTAAGTCTATGAGTCTGTTCGTGTGTCTGCCTGTCTACCTACCTGTATATCGCGGCGCCGGGCCTCGCTGAGCAGCGCGTGCAGCGCGGCGGCGTGTCCCGCGACCGCCGTGGCCAGCGCCGCCGGCGACAGCGCGCCCGCCCCGAGGTCGAGCAGCGTGGAGTGCGCGGCGAGCGCGGCCCCGCGGGTGAACGAGCCGCTCGATACCGACTGGAGGCTGTCGCTGCGGCACATCGCGCCCTGACACAAATGTAGCACGTCGTCAACATAAACGACACAATGATTAAGAGCGTTTACACCTGCTGAGCTGGCAACGTTGCATTTTTGTTAGTTTTTCTCGATTATTTCATAAAAATTGAATGAAAATAAAAATGTAGCTGTGGAGGTACCTTGTCGAGAGAAGCGGAGCTGCCGAGCCAGCCGCCGGCGCGCTCCAGCGCCCACTCGGCGGCCGAACACTCCCCGCAGTCCACCGCGTCCGCGTCCGCGCCCGCGCCCGCGCCCGCCTCCGCCTCCGCCTCCGCCACCTCCAAAGCCTCTATCGCTTCTTCTGGGATGTCACATATTTCTGGGTGGGCGAATCAAATGGAAAGGTGCTAATTGGGTTTTCTTTAACGTAAATCTGTTAGTATGCTAGCATGTGAGACGAACTTTACAAGTAGAATTTCATCCACTTCCAGCTGTCGGATTGACTTAAAATTTATCTGAATGAGAGAGTGAGAGAGAGAGAGAGAGAGAGAGAGAGAGAGAGAGATAGAGAGAGAGAGAGAGATGTTTATTTACACATATTCGATACATAGGAAATACAGTTACAAGAATATAAATAAAAAGACTGTCATACCGTACTTCGAAGTTCAAAACTGCGTGTCTTATGGCAGACTTTCGCACTAACGTGCATTCGCGCTAAAGTTTATTCGAGAATACGTTATTCGGTGTGGCGTACTTTCGCACTAACGTGCATCGCAGTTTTGAACTTCGAAGTTGGGTATGACAGTCAAATAAAAATCATCGAATAGTATAAATCTAGTAGTAGTGTGAATCTGCTTTTAACTTCACAAAGCCCACGTCAAATTTTGACCATCATAGTTTGAAACTTATTGTCAGTCAAGAAAAGTTGACATTTCCTTTGACGTATGTACTGAAGCCGTGGTGGCATAGTGGTTTGACCTATGGCCTCTCAAGCAGAAGGTCGTGGGTGCGAACCCGGGCTCACACCTCTGTTTTTCGTAATTTACCATGAGCTTTACGGTGAAGGAAAACATATTGAGGAAACCTGCACACACGTGAAAAGAAATTCAATCATGTGTGTGTGAAGTTCTCAATGCGCACTGGGCCCGCGTGGGAACTACGGACCAAGCCCTCTCATTCTGAGAGGGCTGTGCCGATGGAACGTGTATTTTTTTTTTTTATGTTAGAATGGCCAGACAAACGAACTAGTGGGTCACCTGATGTTAAATGATCACCACTGTCTATAGACACCCGCAGCGCTTTACACGATGCCAGTGCGTTGTCGGCCCTGGGAAAAGGAGAGGGAATAGGGGAGGGGGAGAGGTATTGGGCCCCCGGGTGTATAAGTTGGGATGATGATGATGACGATGATGTACTATATTTAGAACGCTGGGCGTTACGATGGTAAGACTAATGACGACCAGATGGCCTAGTGGTTAGAGAACCTGACTACGAAGCTTGAGGTCCCGGGTTCGGTTCCCGTGTCGGGGCAGATATTTGTATCAAAAATACGAATGTTTGTTCTCGGGTCTTGGGTGTTTAATGTGTATTTAAGTATGTATAAATAAAAATAAATAAATATCACGAGACAATTCACACCAATTGACCTAGTCCCAAAGTAAGCTAGGCAAGCTTGTGTTATGGGTACCAGGCAACGGATAAACATACTTATATAGATAGATACATAAATACATATTAAACACCCAAGACCCGAGACAAACATTCGTATTTTTCATACAAATATCTGATCCGACACGGGAATCGAACCCGGGACCTCAAGCTTCATAGTCAGGTTCTCTAACCACTAGGCCATCTGGTCGTCTAAATGTATCTATCTATATACATATGTTTATCCGTTGCCTGGTACCCATAACACAAGCTTTGCTTAGCTTACTTTGGGGCTAGGTCAACGACGATAACTTTTACATTGTTACCCGGATTTTAATGAAACAAAGCTTAAATGTTGGTCCAAGTTAAGTTTCATCAATCTGCGAAAACCGCAAGGAAATCCGTTCATTAGTTTCGGATATTAGCGTGTACATACAATACAGACAGACAGACGCATAATTTGTACTGTTTTATTATACAGGGTTACTGGTAATTCGATACATCCCTTTATGGGCATGATAGTACATAACATAAGCTATGAATTTAACCCTATATTGCCTTATACAAATATTGACCGTTCAATCCAGAAGTTCGACTTCGAAAATTGCGTCGTATTTGGCATGTGGTATCAGTACCAAAAGCAAAAAAAAAAGAAAAAAATGTTACGTACTTTTCCAAAAATTGACTTTAAAGTCGAACTTCTGGATTTTTTGGAAAATTTAGAAATTTCAAAATTATATGTACTATCATGCCCTTAAAGGCATTCCCTAACCCTGTATGTATAGGATAGCATCAATGAATCTGACCTTCGAACCAGCCGTCGTGGCGGTTGGTCCAAACTTGCGAGTGCCGCGGCCAGCAGCCCGCCCCCGCCCCCGCCCCCGCGCCGCCGCGCCCCCCGTCGCGCACCCTGCCCGCGTCCAACACTGCCCCGTGGGGCACATCAGTGTCAGAGTAGGGGATGTCTGGACAGACGGAGACAATGCTAGTAGAGCAGTACTTACTAACCGCTCATTCTCTAAATACTAGATTTATTAAGTAAAACAAAATTTACTCAGTATTACAGCTGTAAGCCAATTCACTGGAAAATTCAATTTAAACATTTGAAATAAGAAATTATACATTTAAGAAATAGATAACAATCCACTTCCATCCATCGCCTCACAGAACCTCAGACATGTGCGACAGACTTCGGCCCATCGACTTGCAAAGAGGTCAGATTCGGGTGCTGAAGACAGAAGCGAGTTGAGGCACGTTAGTGCACGA